>OZ023210.1:53527544-54127544 GCA_963995525.1 Escarpia spicata | reverse complement strand
AGATGATACAACGGATGATGCATTGGACGAGACAATGCATGTGACAAGACCAACAGACAATATAACATACGTTGTCACGTCTGTTATCTCCTCCGTTGTCGTCTGTTATCTCATCTGTTGTCTTGTCCATAGAATTCTGTTCACCCAATGTCTTGTCCGTTGTCTCGTCCATTGTCTCTGTTGCTGTCTCTACTGTTGCCCTTCCGTAGTTTGATGCGATGTCTTGTCCGTTGTCTCGTCTGTTGTCTTAGCTGTAGTCTCGTCCGGTGTGTCGTCCGTTCTCTCGACTATTGTCTCGTCCGTTGTCTCGTAGACTCGTACGTTGCCTCATACGTTGCCTCGTCTATTGTCTCGTCCGTTTTCTCGTACGTTTTCTCGAACGTTGTGCCAAGAATGTTGTAAAACAATATTTCAGAATAATTCATTTCAATTATCATCTGTCACATTGTCACTGTAGAAAATCATCAGATGTATCCATAAGAGGGCGGTACCGTTGTTTCGTGATCAAGCTGCGCTAATTTCCATTTACGAAAAAAAAAATCAATTAGTCATATATTATAAAGGAATGTTGTTGTATTTATAATTGTTATTCGCAGTAATACTCTATAAGAGATTATTTCATATTACGTTACAGTTATAATATATATAGTCTGTTGAGAACTGAAGGAAAGAGTCAAATTATTAATTAAGTACTTTGAGGATAGGTGGCGAAAACCGGTAGTTCGTGTTTATGTTTCCCGGTCTTCTGTGGTTTCACGTGTCCGTTTCCCCTAGATTTTTGAAAGTTCCAGCGCGTACGACGTCACCGCAAAAATGATTATGAATGGTTGATTTTTTTAAAGCCGTACGGGGCTAGTTTTAAATATGGCATTGTGCGGTAGTGGTTCATCCGAGAAGGTCTCGTCCAAGTTATTTAGCAAATATGTAGTTACGACGTTAACAGGGCAGATGGCCCTTAATAGCTTAGAAATGTTACAATTTATTTATATAAAGTTTCGTTACGATTATACAGAGAGTTGAATTTGTCCAAAATGACATTTAATTAGTTGAATTTAGTTGCAAGACAGTCGTCATGAGATCCAACAAAATCAGCTTCAGCCTTGACGTCGTCGTCCCGGTGTGCGTCTCGTAAGAATGTGAAAGCCTACCAATCTACAAACACATCGAATTCGCTGAAATTCTACGAATGACAAAAATACGATTGAACATTTTAGATGTATTACCACAGAGCTACGTTCAATGAGCATTTAATGTTAGGCCATTCAATCTATTAACCGTAGTTAGCCTACGTTATCGTAGACATTTCACTGTATAAATTATTCGCCGTAATTGTAAAGATTTGAGGTGTGTTAAGTTTGAAGTGTATCAAATTTGACAGTGTTACCAGTCGTGATGTAACCTACTTTAAGACTGTTGACTGGGTCGATCGACATTTATATATGTATGATTCATAGTGATTAAATTGTGTTAAAATTTATTCAGGTTGTTTGTCGTATTATTGAAGGCCCATTGACTTTCCTGTGACCAAAATTAAGACACTTGAAAGTCACATAGCATGTAGCGTCTTTGAACTCTCAATACGACAATGCCGAGGTTGCGAGATAGACGATAATATAAAATTTCATCACGATTGTATGTTACCTGATGAAATTCTAATTTACGTGCACTTTGACGAAGCTGTGGAGGGCATTAATTCAACTGCTATGATGGAAGACTGGTTGAGTGTTTTCTTATACGCAGTTGTGAAAGTATCCGACCTGATCCACAATCAGTGGTGTAATACCGAGACTTGTTTTTCAATTTTTTTTTAGAGAAGTGGCGAAACAATGTGAGGCAAAGGGTTTTGGCAGTAATGCAGGATAATCTGTAAATAACTCTGCCATTGATGCCATTAATTCAACCACAATGGTTAAAGACTGCTTGAGTCTTTTACAACAGAACAATTGTGTAGTATCAAGAGTTGATTGCAAGTCTCTGTATCAGAGCAGTGCCGAAACAATGTCCCCTCTTTGGTTCTTGCAGTTATGGAGTGTGACATGTAAATACAATGTACACATCTTACCTTGTGTCTTTTTCGTAGTATAATGCAAGACATACGTTGGGAACCTTACTAACAGCCTTACACTTCACAACTAAAGAGAGACTATCCGCATTGTCAATATTAGGGTCATCGATTTGCGTAAAACAGGTTCGTGTACGATATGCAAGACACAGTAACCGCACCACGGACCAAACTTAACCAAACTTAAACCAACAACTTCAACATTCACCAAGTTACACAGGTTTCATACGAGTTACACAAGCCAAACTTAGAACAACGAGTTGCAAGAGCCAAACGTATACGACTCTCTTCAATCCCCCGAATACACAGGTGAATCACCCTGTGTATTCGGGGGACGATGTATCTATCGAGTTGTGGTATTTGACACCGTGATCGCACCGGCACGCGGTATCTGGTAATAGACAGGTAGAATTCGTAAAGGTTCCACAATTTCCGCAAAATAGACAGGTAGAAATCTTGAAATTCCACAATTTTCACAAAATAGACACGTAAAATTCCACAATTTCCGCAAAATAGACAGGCAGAATTCTTGAAATTCCACAGTTTCCAAAAATAGACAGGTAACATTCCACAATCTCCGCAAAATAGACAGGTAGAAATCTTGAAATTCCACAATTTTCACAAAATAGACACGTAAAATTCCACAATCTCCGCAAAATAGACAGGTAGAATTCCACAATTTCCCAAACATAGACGGTAGAATACCACAATTTCCGCAAAGCAGACAGGTAGAATTCGTAAAATAAGTATCGACATTACCGTACGTACGCGTGATCGTCGAAAAATAAACTAAGGCCAGCGAATTGCACGAACCAAACTTAGATCTACGAATTGCATGAACCAAACTAAGACCGAAGAGTTCCAAGTGCCATTCCATTCTTTACATTTTAACCGTAACACCTACATCATGATCTTATCGACTAGTCTAGCAGCTGCCTACAAGCCCATACCACCATCACGGGCGGCCTTCCAGTGCCCAGATTATAAGACACATTTCACACGGAAAGATAACTAGAAACTGCACAGTCAGCAAACGCTACGTCGCTGAATCCACATGTCCCAGCGCATACTATGACACCTGCGCCTCTGGCGTCAGCGTCAAACTCGATATTGCTGTCTCCGTCTAGGGTGACCATGGAGCATACAAAGAAAATGTCGCCGGTCGATCCCCGTATATTGGAAAACATTCAATTGCAACGTCCTAATGCCAATCCTATTGAAAGTGTGTTGCGACGACTCGGCGACTAAATGTGAGATATAGAACGAAGCGATATACACGAGAAAAACCAGGTATTGAGTCGGTACAACGATCTTTCCAACAACTGTATGAAGGAGACCATGCGTGTGGCCATCGAAAAAATCCCCAGAGAAGTTGAAAACAAAGTACAAACTGCTAACGAAAATGAAATCTTCGAAAACGAAAACTTTGAAAATTAAGTCATCGACAGCGTTCCAAAAACCATGATGCAGAAAGCACGGCGACTCATCGGTAAAATGAAAGGCGCCATAATGTAATAATAATAATAATAATAATGTCAACTTGTAGAGCGCCATAATTCTAGACAAAAGTCCATTCAGAGGCGCTAAAATAGATTAATACATGAATATTAAAACAAGCTAGTTAAATAAATTATAATACAAATAAATAACTAAATTGCTAAAACCGTTATGCATAATTCATAGGCAATAAGATTAGGTGGTAAAAGGATATATCATAAATTAAAACATGACATAATATGTGCATCATAAGGCATAAAAGAAATAAGTTAGTTAAATTAAATAAGTTATTTAAAAACACTACGTCATGTACGAGATCGCAGACTAAACTAAACATTGATTGCTACACGGAGATCTCTAATACCATCATCGCGAGAGGGTAACATCGTATATCTCGTGAACGACGTGTAGAGAAAGCGGAAGTCGTTAGAACCGATAGGTTGGAAAACCTTCGCTCGCTGTCTTAAGGATGAGAACACGCCAATGGATTTAGTGGGGAACTCAGATCGTTGAACTTACACAGTGTGCAAGAGACATCATGTCAGGAATATTATATATATATATTACTTACCAGAAATTTATGAATTAATAAATAAACGTGTGTTGATGCTATGGACGAGTGTTTGTTTTTAATTGTCATACTCATCAAGACACACCTCAATCTTCCCCATTTCACATTTCAGTAACAACAATTCATTTGTCAACGTGTCAGTGTGGGTGGCGTTAATTTGTGTAAATGAAATTGAAAACTGGTATGAGCGAAAACAATTATGTCCATAACATCTAAGGAAAATCACGAGACATGACTCCATTCAAAGAGCAGGCATATGATCGGGCTTCATTTCCCAAACTTGTTCTCTATGTAACCATAATTAGTTAATGGTTTACCCGCCAGGTGGCGTTATCATGCAACGTAGTACTCCAGTGATCGACTAGGGGCGCTGCGCCGGAAGTGACGTCGAACCGGAACTAACGTGACTGTCATGGCAGACTCTACGGTTCAACCATTCCCGGAAATGTGTCGACGAATAGAGACCCGGCATTCCTGATAGATGGCGTTACTCTAACTAGTTACATCGGTGTTCGTTGGGTGACGCCGGGTGTCGCCTATCTCATGTAAGTTTATTGAGATTATCCTGGTCTTTTCTTTTTCGACTCTTGAGAAGTACATATCATGTCTGGTCGCTCCCACTATTTGTAAATATGGAGGTTTGTCGATGGAAAGATGGCTGCTTTATTTACATACGGTTTCTGTTGGTTGGACGTGAACCTGAAGAAAGAGCTGACATGGAGGTATGTCACGTGATTTTCCTTAGCTGTTTTAGAGAGTCATTTTTAGATAATAGCCTTTTTGAAAGTTATCTATGCGAACTGATCGCCCCAAACTGACACGTGAAATCACTAGGTGGCGCTTCTTGGTAGTTCAATAGTTCAAACAACTATGATGCGAAGCTCGCCGGAAGCTACGTGCCGGCACAACCCGGTGTCGGAGACCACAACTCGATAAATAGAAAGGTACCCGACGCAACCTGATCCGCATGTGAAGTTAGGTATTCGGCGGACTGAAGAGAGTCGTAGTTAGTCTCGGCATTTACCCGCGTATATTTTTGGATAATGCACCGCAGAATGGCAACCTCTATAGATATTGACGTGTGATCTTCGGCCCCTGCTTCGGTTCCCGGAAGTCGACAAATAGAGATTCGAATAGACGGTAGACGGCATTACTCTATAACTAGATACATTGGCGTCCGTTGGGTGGCGCAGGATGTAGCCTCTGTCTCATGGCCGCGCCTACTGTTTATATTAACGGAAGTCGGGCAAACGGATGTGAATCTTTTGAAAGATGGCCACTTCCTAATAGTGTGACTTCGTTTAGATGATGTGACACTTTGCACAGGAAATTCCCTAAACCGTGTAGATGGTATTGTCACATATAGTGTTTGTAAATACGGACATTTCAATACATGGAGTGCATCGCCAGAAAGATGGCTGTTTCATATAAATACGTTTTCTGCTAGGTGGTGTTGTATCATGTACTTTAAATTTCAGAAAATCCTACGAATATAATGGCCGTTAACTGGTTGTTTTATTGGAAAGTAAGCCTCGAACAGATGGCTGTCTCTTTGAATAGAGTCATGTCAAGCGATTGTCCTTATATATTATGGACATAGTCGTTTTCGCTCATACCAATTTTCAAATTCACTCATACCAGTTTTCAAATTTCATTAATTCAAGGTAAATTTAATGCCCACACACTGACACTGACACGTTGATAGAAGAATTGTTGTCACTGAAATTGAGAAAAGTGAGGTGTGTCTTGATGACTGTAAAAACTAAAAACAAACACTCGTCCATACTTATTTACTTACTTGTGCCCATCGTCCCTCCTGGGGCATAGACCGTCGACAACAGCTCTCCAGAGTCCTCTGTCCTGGGCTCTTGTTTCTAGCTGTCTCCAAGTGTGTCCTGTCTTCTTGGTGTCTGCATGGAGGTTCCTTCGCCACGTGTTCTTTGGACGACCTCTTTTTCTCCTGCCTTGTGGGTTCCATGTCAGAGCCTGTCTGATGATAGTTGATGCTGGTTTCCGGAGCGTGTGACCAATCCATCCCCATCGTCTTCTTCTTATTTCATCTTCGGCAGACAGTTGGTGTGTCCTCCTCCACAAGTCATAGCATCAACACAATTTTATTTTTGTCAATTCGTATATTTCTGATACGTAATAGACAGAACATTCCCAAAATGATCTCTCTGGCACACTGCTCCTCTGTATTGTATGTCGTACACGCGTCCATACGGTAATGTCGGTACTTATTTCACGAATTCGGCATGTCTATTTTCCTGAAATTGTGGAACATTCACGAATTCTACCTGTCCATTACCGGACGCCACGTGCCGGGGCGACCACGGTATCGAAGACCATTGTTTCGCCATTGCTCTAATACAGCGTTTTGCAACCAACTCTTGATACTACACAATTGTTCGTATGCTATGTCGGATAGTTTAAAAACTGATTGTTGTTAAAAACTCAAACAGTTTTTAACTATTGTGGTTGAATTAATGTCATCAATGGCTTCGTCCAAGCACAATACATAGTTATTTACAGGTCATCATCCGTTACTAACAGAACCCTTTGCTTCAAATTGTTTCCCACTCCTCTGAAAACAGTTCTCGCAAACAAGTCTCGGTATCATACCACTGATTTTGGGTCAGGTCGGATAGGTTCTCACCTGCGTCTAACGAAACACTCAACCAGTCTTTCATCACAGCAGTTGAATTAATGGTCTCCACAGCTTCGTCAAAGTGCATGTAAATTAGAATTTCATCAGGTAACATACAATCGTGATGAAATTTACTAGGATCGTCTAACTGGAAATCGCGCATTGTCGTATTGAGAATCCAAAGATGCTACATGAGTAGTATATAGGGCGGGGCGAGCGTGTGTCGTACCTATATACTACTTACATGCTATGTGACGTACAAGTATCTTTTTCATTTCGGTCACAGGAAAGTCAATGGTAAAGTTCTGACCAGCAGGAAGAGGAGCGGGAGTTGTGCCATTGGCGGCGTGGGTAGAACTTGTGACATTGGCAGCGTCGGTAGAAGTTGTGATATCGGCAGCGTCGGTAGAAACTTGGACATCGTCAGGAGCGGAAGTTGGTGTTGGTGATGTTCTATTGTCATTAATCGTTTCTGTCGACACCGAGACCATTCGTTGCCGCTTTCGGGGTAGTGGGCCTTCAATATAGTTCTGTAAGAATATTTAGGATATTAAAGATTGCATGGGAATAATACACCGTTGCTAGAGTACGGTGATGTAAGGACAGTTAGGAAACGATGATAAGTAGTTACGTGATAGGAAGTAAGGTGACAAGTTGTTTGGACATAAATTGTCGACAAAAATTACTCGTGGACGCGACCATATACGAAGTAAAGACGTTTGCCGGATGTTGATATGTAGGATCACGTAGGGGGGGGGGAGAACCAAAGATGTTACAGTTGTACCCAAATGTTAACAAGTAATAGACTGGTCCGACCATATAGGAAATAATAAAAGGGGCGAAGTTTTAGGGGAAATAAAGACACAGTGGACGCCCTTATAGGGGGACGCTAATTTAGGGGAAATATAGACACGGAAAGACCACTTTAGCGGGCACATAGACATGGGGGACGCTAATTTAGGGGAAATATAGACACGGAAAGACCACTTTAGCGGGCACATAGACATGGGGGACGCTAATTTAGAGGAAATGTAGACACGGAAAGACCACTTTAGCGGGCACATAGACATGGGGAACGCTAATTTAGGGGAAATGTAGACACGGAAAGACCACTTTAGCGGGCACATAGACATGGGGGACGCTAATTTAGAGGAAATGTAGACACGGAAAGACCACTTTAGCGGGCACATATACATGGGGGACGCTAATTTAAGGGAAATATAGACACGGAAAGACCACTTTAGCGGGCACATAGACATGGGGAACGCTAATTTAGGGGAAATATAGACACGGAAAGACCACTTTAGCGGGCACATAGACATGGGGGACGCTAATTTAGGGGAAATATAGACAGGGAAAGACCACTTTAGCGGGCACATAGACATGGGGGACGCTAATTTAGGGGAAATATAGACACGGAAAGACGACTTTAGCGGGCACATAGACATGGGGGACGTGATTTTAGATGAAAGTATATTGTAAAACAATATAAAGTATGACTCACCAATGGCATTTCCAACTTGGCTTCCGCGGCCGTCCTCTTTCGGCGGGCACAACACCGCTGGCGATGTACTGCTTCAAGGCGTCCCGTCGCGTGAAATAGATCTTACAGGATGTGCAGGTGAAGGGCGCCCGCAATGATGGTAGTTGTCTCGCGGTAGGTAAGGCCTCCTCGGCAGCGACTGTTCGAACCATGATATACATGTCAGAGGCCACGTTACCGTGTCGTTCGTGTTGCAAATGTCCCCTATCGTCGACAATCATACGCTTCTTACAGTATCTGCACCCGATGTAGAAGGAAGTATGCCGGCGTACGTTGTCTATATGGAGACCTTTGACTTTGATATCAATGTCGGCGCGTACCCTCCCTTCTAGAGTTGCCACGTCCACGATCTCTGGCATTCAAACGATTGATAAAAAGACGTTATTTTGATTTCGAATTGTTCGTTTAGTGAACTGGCGAATGTGTAAAAATAACCAGTATACCAATACAAGGCGTCTATCAGTGTCTATTTGTGTAGGGAAAGTTTATTCATTGTGAAACAACTTTATAAATTACATCGACCACATACATTGGAACATCACGAATACGTGAATATATATATCATTATTATATATTTACGTAAACTATTTATCAATGGCCTCTCGATCTCGCCAGAAACTGTAACTCATCGATACTGTTCGTTCACTCATAGTCCAAAACATACGCAAATGTCGCCGCGGACAGTACGGTAATAATAGCTGCCGAAGTGATGGTGGCCGAGGCCCGCTTCGCATATTTGGCTTGTTTATTGTTACAATTATCTAATTTGCAACAATACGTAGTAGCTTCTATGTCTCCTATCTTCATTGGCTTTACATCACAAATCCTTGCGCAACTACCCATTGCACTACAGAAGACACCCTAAAACAAATAAAGAAATAACAAATAATGTTAAAATAGCGTATAAGATAATGCAGTGTGCGCGTGCGCGAAAGCTAATACGTATATGATCAATTCATAAATGTTGATTAATTATCGAGGGTCGAGGGCGTTGAATTCACTCTCTGATCCACGTTCGACATTTCGAACTGGCAATTACGTGACTAAAAAAATCCGCGATTATTTCCCGTGCGCTGAAACAATGTCTTGTGTGTGCCGTAGCGTGACATCTTTTGAAATTATGCTAACGTTATACTCTAATGTTCTTGACGCATTCGGCCGCAATACTGATGAACTCGGCCAGTACGGATTCTGAGAATGCGTCATCCAGCAATACGACCGGGAAAGTGAGGACGTTATTAGAGAGGGTGTGCAAGCATACCGATCCCGATTCCCTTCCCTATCCCTAACGCGCCGAGCGTACTACGTCATCGCTTTTGTGTTTATGCGATCGGTCATGTGTCGATCGGATAGGTAAATACGTAACCGACAGGGGTGATCGGTAAGCGCAATCCTTATCTATTTTACGTTCAAATTATGGATGAATCAAAGTAAACAATATGACAGCATTGTACATACAACTGTTTTGACTGATTAGCCGCCATATTTTAATTGCTGTTGTGTTTAATGCATCTGAAATTTTTTTTTTTTAAACCTGTCTCAGCATCTAATAAATAACGGTGGGGGCACATAACATATATTCCGTTAAATTTGTGCAAATAAACTGTTAGAAAAGTTGTCTTCGGTGAAGTACTTACGAATATAGACAGGCAAATCCAAATCTCGTAAGAGGCGCCTGCGTTAAAAAACGTGCGTCGTATCTTCGCTGTGATGTGCTTTTGTACATAATTCCAAAATTATTTATATGCATTATGGTCTGTCCATTTGAGCTTGTGATTAGGACCACATATCCAGCTGAAAAGGGCATAAATGTACGATACGTTGGCGCGTGAATCGCCATGATGCAGACACTCATGACGGTTACGTATCTCCAACACTCGACACCGATCGCGCAGGGTGTTATGGATAGGGAAGGGAATCAAGATCGAGATGCTTGCAGAAACTTTGTAATTAGCCGTTTACGTTGTATTCGGCCTTATGCTGCGTTCACACACAACTCGGTTCGGTAAGTAGTTAATCTACTTACCAAACCAGTTGATTACGTAACAGTTGACACATAAAACGGTAAGCGGTTTAAATTTAAATCGGCTTGAGCACGGAACGTTTTGAAGGCTTAAGGCACCAGAGAGCGATTTGGTGAGGATGTGACGTCTTCGAGACATCTTGCGATGAATGACGTAATGTCCCCTGTTGTCGTTTAAGGAACCTCATGACAAGTTCACATAAGTAAGTCGCTTAACTAAGCCGTGCTTCAGTGGGTTTAGTTACGACACGTGCCTATTCGGTTTAAGTGCGTTCACACGGAGCGCAATGCTTCTTCACACAGTGCCGGGTAAAAGACTTACATTTAAGTCGCTTATAGTTAAAGCGCTTACGCTCCGTATGAACAAACGTAATTCGGATAGATTAGTTTCTCAACTAAACCCGCAAAGACACGGTTTAGATAAACGACTTACGGACGTAAGTCACTAAACTCGTCTGTGCGAACATGTCACGAGTTTCCTTAAATCGATTATAGGGGGTATGACGTCAGTTATCGCAAGATGTCTCGAAGACACATGTCACGACCAAGTGCCTTAGACCTTTCGTGATCTAGCCGAATTAAATGTAAACCGTTTACCGTATTTGTGTGAACAGTCACGTATTCAAACAGTTCGATAAGTCGACTTATATAAGTTACATACTAACCGAGTTGTGTTTGAAATTAGCATAATCGGTTTAGTGTAGGTCCTTGTGTAATTTCTTGCAGAAGGTTTGTTAAAAACAAACTTTCACCTGATTAAGAATCTCTTTGTTACAAAGGTTTACCAAAAATAGGATGGCAATTTTTCTAAGCAGGATACTTTTACCAAATTCAAGATGGCCGTTCACCATGCAGATTGCGGTTATTTTTCATTAAAATGTTATTTTAAATAATTCCTTATGTGTTTATAATGGTATCTGGAATTTGCAATAACAATACCCTTTGATATTAACGTTTGTATATTTAGATAAATGTGAATGGCAGTAGAAGGCCGCCATATTGAATTTCAAAATGGCGTTTGTAAAAAAGAATTACCTACCGTTCACTGTTTTAATATGTTATGGTAAGCTAAATTACACTGTTTGCATTTACTGTCACACAATCGAGTGTAAGTATTAATACATTAATAAATTGGCGGTACCCGATTTGACATGACAAGTTATAGGTTCACGTGCACTAAGATTCGGAGTGAACGAAAAGCAAAACGTAACATCAGACATGTAGTACGAGAAACCAACTGGCGTTCCCGTTTAATACAACAACATAAACATATTCGATTCAGTGTTAGTTGGCCAACCGTTACTCTACTGTGTCATTATAACACCATACATTGAGCTCGACAAGTACGCATCCAAATACGGATTTACATGGGAGACAATTAAATAGCTGACCACTTACACGAACACGGGTGTACACCGTTGTAAAGTCAGTTAGCTGTAACCAATGTGTCATGATGTGCGAATGTCAGCGTTTGGCGAGATGTCAGGACGAAAGTCGCACGGCGATCGCCGAACGATTTCACGTAGTCGAAAGCAGGCGACTCGGGCGATAAAGTAGACGGTAGAAACAATGTCACGACGTCGACAATGTCGAGAGGGTCTGTCACGGAGACCACATCAGATGAGCTATAGCCCGGCGGAATGGCTATGCCTTGTTGACAGTCGCTAGCAGACGAGACGGCTGTGGCTTCGCATTCGAAGATCACGTCAAACGGAGTCGCAGACGTTTATCACTCAGTCTTCTTCAAAACGTGAGAAATGCAGCGACTCACATCACATCAGTACTATTAAAATCCTAGAAGTATTTACCTCAGGCTTTGGGCGGATACACATTTCGGCCCAATTCCTGGAGACAAGAGTTTTCTGTGCAACACTCTGCTCAATGTTCGTCTGACCTCGAATGGCCGTTCTCTCCCTATATAGCCATAAGCCGGAAACCAGTCTAACCAATCTCGACACTTGACACACACCAAAGTCGTCCCAGAAATCGGCTCCCGAAACCTTTCACACTTCGAACCAATCCATTCAACTCGCTGAGTTTAAAATATCTTTTATAATAATAATAATATGCTCTTATATAGCGCTGTATTCAGTCCTTAGTTCTGTCCAAAGCGCTTTACAAAAAAGTTCACAATTATATGTCAATCATTTAGGTAGTGAAAGCGATTTTAAAAAGGTGTGTCTTCAGCGCCGTCTTAAACGACGCAATAGTGTCACACTGTCTGACTGACTGTGGGGGATTGTTCCAAAGTACAGACTTGAGGCGTGTGGTTGGTACTGTGAGCAGATCAGCAGAATTCGATCGGAGGGAGCGTGTGGGCTGATATTCAACAAGAAGCTCGGAAATGTATTTCGGTGCAAGTCCGTTGAGTGCCTTGAAGGTAATCAGGAGAATTTTAAACGTGGATGGGAAGCCAATGGAGAGATTTCAGGACTGGTGTTACGTGCTCGTTTGTTTAGTCTGCTCAGTTTTCCGGAAGTGGTGAGGAAAAACAATGGGCCTCCGTTTAACTGACACGTGTGGAAATCCTTACTGCGATAGTGTGAGGTCCGCCATCGCAGGATAACCCTTCTCTGGCCACAGGCCAACGCGCACGCAGAGCCTTTCAACAAGCCAATGATGAATGCTCTGAATGCCACTAGCATCAAGGGGCTAGCATGGCGCACGGAGTTGCAAAGAATGCTACGAGCCAATCGCAGTACGCCACATGTAACGACAACCTTCACACCACACAAGCTAATGTTTAGCAGAGATCCGCGTACGAAGGTGACAGAAGTTGTACGGGAACCGAAATCTGACGATGAAATGCTGAGAGAGATTGACAGAGCGGCCAAAAGTAACATGAAAGCTTACGCTGACAGGAAAGCACGAGCTACAGCGTCATCTGACACTGGTGATGTAGTGCTCGTAAGACAGTGCAAGACAGGGACACTGCCTACACCGTTTCCCACAGGTTCCATGGTGACGACACGTCGTCAAGATGGGTCTCTCGTAACGCGAAACACGGTCATGTTTCACGCACTACCGTATGATGTAGCAGAAGACCATCCAGTGATTGAGGACGAGGATACAGAGGAAGAGACAAAGATGGCAGTACCCACAGAGCCACCATCTCCAGGACGAGACAGTGACAAAATGACTACGCACTTGGTGGCCGAAGGACCACGAAGATCGGCACCTACTCGGAAACCGACCCAGTGGTTGCTGGAACAGGTGTGAGGCGACACGTATTACTGTTCCTAGTTCCAACGTCATAAACATTTCTTGTTGTGGGGGAGGGATGTAGTACAGCGACCGTCGGATGCTGCCGCCAAACGTACATGCCTAGCTTGTCTATTTTTATACGGACAACTATTTGCAATTGAACACGGACACGTGAGAATAGAATAAAGGAAGGACCCCACTGGCTATTCGCAGAGCAAACGTCACTGCTCTGCGTCACTTCTATGTGTAAATCGGGTGTCAAAATAAAGTGTACATACTGGATTTGAACAACTTTAATATTGTCTACAATTTCGGAAGCCCAGCAAATATCTCCAATTGCACCCCATTTGAGATTTGCCTAAAATGGAGCACATTCCAACGGTCTTTGTGAACACATAAAGAGGGCACATCAAAAAGTCAAGGAGTCATGCCATTTTAGTGCAAGCTTAGCGCGGTCAAAGCTCTTAGAGAACGTACCCCATGCCCACTGGATTCGTCTACGGCATGCACCTTAGTTTTAATACAAACTAGTCTCAACACTGTTATGCCAGTGGTTTATTAGGAAAAGCTTTTTGAACACACAGCAACCGTATTTCATAGACAGATTATTGTCGATAATTTAAACTACGTAATGAGTTCCTAATTATGCATGCATAGCAGTCTTTCCTACCCGCTTCTTAGTTGCAGAGCTGTGATGTCACCGGTCTGCGAATAGCGCAACTCTTTTCCTTATTCGCAGAGCTGCTCGGCAAAGGTTTGAAAGTAGATATAATCTATCAATATTTACACAGAAATAGCACGACAAGTATTTACACGTGCCATAGAAACGTAACACGCACTTACAAAACTATAACAACACGCATAGCAGCTAGTAAACACTCTTTCCTACCTGTTTCTTAGTCGCAAAGCTGTGTCGTCACCGCTCTGCGAATAGCCGCAACTCTTTTCCTAATCCGCAGAGCAGTGCCAGTGAAGTCAGTGCTCTGCGAATATAGGCAACTGTTGCCCTTATTCGCCGAGCTGCTCTACGAATAGTCTCGTCCAGGAAAGGACTGTTAGACTGTGCTGGTGTTTTAGTGAACGTTTATTATAAGTAATAAAGTACAATACGACAATCACCACCACCCAGATGTGCCAAGACCGTTCCGGTTGGAAGACATTCATCAGAGATCTGCCCATGCTCGCTCGAGCCCGAGCATGGCACTTGATTGATTGAAAAAAATTACTGCTTTGCCAACAAAACGTATCACTATCAGACGCTCCTAGTTGAGCGCGCTGGATATGGCTCAGAAACTACGTAATGCCTACGTAATAACGAGAGACTCGTCATGGGAGTCACGGAAACAACACATTTTTATGTTTGAACCAGTTGTTCTGCCTTGACGACAACGCTTCTAAACGCGTGTTGATTTTTCTGCGAATTGATCTTCGTGCCACCATCAGCAATGAAGAACACCATTTTGATAACAGTTTTTGCTTGTGCGGTTGTAGGTGAGTGATTTCACATAATCTTTTTGCATATATTTAATAATTTATTAATCATTTTGTTGGTAGCATAGTAATTTTGTAATCTAGACCAATCATATGACGCGCAAAATGGCTACGTCCATGCCAACATGAATTTTGTCGTCGTCTCTGGAAAAACGCCAGCTCATCTTATTCCTTGTTCTTCACATTGCACAATAACTGTGAAATACTTGATCATTTTCTTCATTTGACACGGCTCACAAATTAAGTAGTATGAGGACGTGCTATTGTTTACGTGTATCCACGTCTAACCGGAAGTATTCGGTGCACTACGGATAAAATTCATGCACAGTATGACATGAGCGCCGAAGTAGGGAGAGCGCGTAAGCCAGGGTATTCTACACATCTAAGGAATTGTCTATTATGCGTAGATAATGAGCTACACATCAACATTTTAAAGACATTTTAAAATATTGTTTGACCTGACCTAACACAAAATATGTACAACCTCCGATTTCGTTGATTTTTCATGGTGAAGGATATATACTGAGCAATAATCAATGAACGTTTGATCATGTCCATTTTAATACTTTAGGAGGTATGCAATTTTAAAGGCATTTCTTACGCCATTTTAGTGCTGTTATATAGGAACTTAGTATAGTCATAATGTTCTGTCAATATGCAAATAGAGGCTGCTTTCAAAAATTTGATGTGTTTTGTTATCTGCATTATTCTCTACCGATTTAGATCATTATCTACATGTGTTGGTATACGTAGCATAAATACAAACAATAACAAATAGGCCTTCAATATAGTTCTGTAAGAATATTTAGGATATTAAAGATTGCATGGGAATAATACACCGTTGCTAGAGTACGGTGATGTAAGGACAGTTAGGAAACGATGATAAGTAGTTACGTGATAGGAAGTAAGGTGACAAGTTGTTTGGACATAAATTGTCGACAAAAATTACTCGTGGACGCGACCATATACGAAGTAAAGACGTTTGCCGGATGTTGATATGTAGGATCACGTAGGGGGGGGGGCATAGTATTAGAACCAAAGATGTTACAGTTGTACCCAAATGTTAACAAGTAATAGACTGGTCCGACCATATAGGAAATAATAAAAGGGGCGAAGTTTTAGGGGAAATAAAGACACAGTGGACGCCCTTATAGGGGGACGCTAATTTAGGGGAAATATAGACACGGAAAGACCACTTTAGCGGGCACATAGACATGGGGGACGCTAATTTAGGGGAACTATAGACACGGAAAGACCACTTTAGCGGGCACATAGACATGGGGGACGCTAATTTAGGGGAAATGTAGACACGGAAAGACCACTTTAGCGGGCACATAGACATGGGGGACGCTAATTTAGAGGAAATGTAGACACGGAAAGACCACTTTAGCGGGCACATATACATGGGGGACGCTAATTTAGGGGAAATATAGACACGGAAAGACCACTTTAGCGGGCACATAGACATGGGGAACGCTAATTTAGGGGAAATATAGACACGGAAAGACCACTTTAGCGGGCACATAGACATGGGGAACGCTAATTTAGGGGAAATATAGACACGGAAAGACCACTTTAGCGGGCACATAGACATGGGGGACGCTAATTTAGGGGAAATATAGACAGGGAAAGACCACTTTAGCGGGCACATAGACATGGGGGACGCTAATTTAGGGGAAATATAGACACGGAAAGACGACTTTAGCGGGCACATAGACATGGGGGACGTGATTTTAGATGAAAGTATATTGTAAAACAATATAAAGTATGACTCACCAATGGCATTTCCAACTTGGCTTCCGCGGCCGTCCTCTTTCGGCGGGCACAACACCGCTGGCGATGTACTGCTTCAAGGCGTCCCGTCGCGTGAAATAGATCTTACAGGATGTGCAGGTGAAGGGCGCCCGCAATGATGGTAGTTGTCTCGCGGTAGGTAAGGCCTCCTCGGCAGCGACTGTTCGAACCATGATATACATGTCAGAGGCCACGTTACCGTGTCGTTCGTGTTGCAAATGTCCCCTATCGTCGACAATCATACGCTTCTTACAGTATCTGCACCCGATGTAGAAGGAAGTATGCCGGCGTACGTTGTCTATATGGAGACCTTTGACTTTGATATCAATGTCGGCGCGTACCCTCCCTTCTAGAGTTGCCACGTCCACGATCTCTGGCATTCAAACGATTGATAAAAAGACGTTATTTTGATTTCGAATTGTTCGTTTAGTGAACTGGCGAATGTGTAAAAATAACCAGTATACCAATACAAGGCGTCTATCAGTGTCTATTTGTGTAGGGAAAGTTTATTCATTGTGAAACAACTTTATAAATTACATCGACCACATACATTGGAACATCACGAATACGTGAATATATATATCATTATTATATATTTACGTAAACTATTTATCAATGGCCTCTCGATCTCGCCAGAAACTGTAACTCATCGATACTGTTCGTTCACTCATAGTCCAAAACATACGCAAATGTCGCCGCGGACAGTACGGTAATAATAGCTGCCGAAGTGATGGTGGCCGAGGCCCGCTTCGCATATTTGGCTTGTTTATTGTTACAATTATCTAATTTGCAACAATACGTAGTAGCTTCTATGTCTCCTATCTTCATTGGCTTTACATCACAAATCCTTGCGCAACTACCCATTGCACTACAGAAGACACCCTAAAACAAATAAAGAAATAACAAATAATGTTAAAATAGCGTATAAGATAATGCAGTGTGCGCGTGCGCGAAAGCTAATACGTATATGATCAATTCATAAATGTTGATTAATTATCGAGGGTCGAGGGCGTTGAATTCACTCTCTGATCCACGTTCGACATTTCGAACTGGCAATTACGTGACTAAAAAAATCCGCGATTATTTCCCGTGCGCTGAAACAATGTCTTGTGTGTGCCGTAGCGTGACATCTTTTGAAATTATGCTAACGTTATACTCTAATGTTCTTGACGCATTCGGCCGCAATACTGATGAACTCGGCCAGTACGGATTCTGAGAATGCGTCATCCAGCAATACGACCGGGAAAGTGAGGACGTTATTAGAGAGGGTGTGCAAGCATACCGATCCCGATTCCCTTCCCTATCCCTAACGCGCCGAGCGTACTACGTCATCGCTTTTGTGTTTATGCGATCGGTCATGTGTCGATCGGATAGGTAAATACGTAACCGACAGGGGTGATCGGTAAGCGCAATCCTTATCTATTTTACGTTCAAATTATGGATGAATCAAAGTAAACAATATGACAGCATTGTACATACAACTGTTTTGACTGATTAGCCGCCATATTTTAATTGCTGTTGTGTTTAATGCATCTGAAATTTTTTTTTTTTAAACCTGTCTCAGCATCTAATAAATAACGGTGGGGGCACATAACATATATTCCGTTAAATTTGTGCAAATAAACTGTTAGAAAAGTTGTCTTCGGTGAAGTACTTACGAATATAGACAGGCAAATCCAAATCTCGTAAGAGGCGCCTGCGTTAAAAAACGTGCGTCGTATCTTCGCTGTGATGTGCTTTTGTACATAATTCCAAAATTATTTATATGCATTATGGTCTGTCCATTTGAGCTTGTGATTAGGACCACATATCCAGCTGAAAAGGGCATAAATGTACGATACGTTGGCGCGTGAATCGCCATGATGCAGACACTCATGACGGTTACGTATCTCCAACACTCGACACCGATCGCGCAGGGTGTTATGGATAGGGAAGGGAATCAAGATCGAGATGCTTGCAGAAACTTTGTAATTAGCCGTTTACGTTGTATTCGGCCTTATGCTGCGTTCACACACAACTCGGTTCGGTAAGTAGTTAATCTACTTACCAAACCAGTTGATTACGTAACAGTTGACACATAAAACGGTAAGCGGTTTAAATTTAAATCGGCTTGAGCACGGAACGTTTTGAAGGCTTAAGGCACCAGAGAGCGATTTGGTGAGGATGTGACGTCTTCGAGACATCTTGCGATGAATGACGTAATGTCCCCTGTTGTCGTTTAAGGAACCTCATGACAAGTTCACATAAGTAAGTCGCTTAACTAAGCCGTGCTTCAGTGGGTTTAGTTACGACACGTGCCTATTCGGTTTAAGTGCGTTCACACGGAGCGCAATGCTTCTTCACACAGTGCCGGGTAAAAGACTTACATTTAAGTCGCTTATAGTTAAAGCGCTTACGCTCCGTATGAACAAACGTAATTCGGATAGATTAGTTTCTCAACTAAACCCGCAAAGACACGGTTTAGATAAACGACTTACGGACGTAAGTCACTAAACTCGTCTGTGCGAACATGTCACGAGTTTCCTTAAATCGATTATAGGGGGTATGACGTCAGTTATCGCAAGATGTCTCGAAGACACATGTCACGACCAAGTGCCTTAGACCTTTCGTGATCTAGCCGAATTAAATGTAAACCGTTTACCGTATTTGTGTGAACAGTCACGTATTCAAACAGTTCGATAAGTCGACTTATATAAGTTACATACTAACCGAGTTGTGTTTGAAATTAGCATAATCGGTTTAGTGTAGGTCCTTGTGTAATTTCTTGCAGAAGGTTTGTTAAAAACAAACTTTCACCTGATTAAGAATCTCTTTGTTACAAAGGTTTACCAAAAATAGGATGGCAATTTTTCTAAGCAGGATACTTTTACCAAATTCAAGATGGCCGTTCACCATGCAGATTGCGGTTATTTTTCATTAAAATGTTATTTTAAATAATTCCTTATGTGTTTATAATGGTATCTGGAATTTGCAATAACAATACCCTTTGATATTAACGTTTGTATATTTAGATAAATGTGAATGGCAGTAGAAGGCCGCCATATTGAATTTCAAAATGGCGTTTGTAAAAAAGAATTACCTACCGTTCACTGTTTTAATATGTTATGGTAAGCTAAATTACACTGTTTGCATTTACTGTCACACAATCGAGTGTAAGTATTAATACATTAATAAATTGGCGGTACCCGATTTGACATGACAAGTTATAGGTTCACGTGCACTAAGATTCGGAGTGAACGAAAAGCAAAACGTAACATCAGACATGTAGTACGAGAAACCAACTGGCGTTCCCGTTTAATACAACAACATAAACATATTCGATTCAGTGTTAGTTGGCCAACCGTTACTCTACTGTGTCATTATAACACCATACATTGAGCTCGACAAGTACGCATCCAAATACGGATTTACATGGGAGACAATTAAATAGCTGACCACTTACACGAACACGGGTGTACACCGTTGTAAAGTCAGTTAGCTGTAACCAATGTGTCATGATGTGCGAATGTCAGCGTTTGGCGAGATGTCAGGACGAAAGTCGCACGGCGATCGCCGAACGATTTCACGTAGTCGAAAGCAGGCGACTCGGGCGATAAAGTAGACGGTAGAAACAATGTCACGACGTCGACAATGTCGAGAGGGTCTGTCACGGAGACCACATCAGATGAGCTATAGCCCGGCGGAATGGCTATGCCTTGTTGACAGTCGCTAGCAGACGAGACGGCTGTGGCTTCGCATTCGAAGATCACGTCAAACGGAGTCGCAGACGTTTATCACTCAGTCTTCTTCAAAACGTGAGAAATGCAGCGACTCACATCACATCAGTACTATTAAAATCCTAGAAGTATTTACCTCAGGCTTTGGGCGGATACACATTTCGGCCCAATTCCTGGAGACAAGAGTTTTCTGTGCAACACTCTGCTCAATGTTCGTCTGACCTCGAATGGCCGTTCTCTCCCTATATAGCCATAAGCCGGAAACCAGTCTAACCAATCTCGACACTTGACACACACCAAAGTCGTCCCAGAAATCGGCTCCCGAAACCTTTCACACTTCGAACCAATCCATTCAACTCGCTGAGTTTAAAATATCTTTTATAATAATAATAATATGCTCTTATATAGCGCTGTATTCAGTCCTTAGTTCTGTCCAAAGCGCTTTACAAAAAAGTTCACAATTATATGTCAATCATTTAGGTAGTGAAAGCGATTTTAAAAAGGTGTGTCTTCAGCGCCGTCTTAAACGACGCAATAGTGTCACACTGTCTGACTGACTGTGGGGGATTGTTCCAAAGTACAGACTTGAGGCGTGTGGTTGGTACTGTGAGCAGATCAGCAGAATTCGATCGGAGGGAGCGTGTGGGCTGATATTCAACAAGAAGCTCGGAAATGTATTTCGGTGCAAGTCCGTTGAGTGCCTTGAAGGTAATCAGGAGAATTTTAAACGTGGATGGGAAGCCAATGGAGAGATTTCAGGACTGGTGTTACGTGCTCGTTTGTTTAGTCTGCTCAGTTTTCCGGAAGTGGTGAGGAAAAACAATGGGCCTCCGTTTAACTGACACGTGTGGAAATCCTTACTGCGATAGTGTGAGGTCCGCCATCGCAGGATAACCCTTCTCTGGCCACAGGCCAACGCGCACGCAGAGCCTTTCAACAAGCCAATGATGAATGCTCTGAATGCCACTAGCATCAAGGGGCTAGCATGGCGCACGGAGTTGCAAAGAATGCTACGAGCCAATCGCAGTACGCCACATGTAACGACAACCTTCACACCACACAAGCTAATGTTTAGCAGAGATCCGCGTACGAAGGTGACAGAAGTTGTACGGGAACCGAAATCTGACGATGAAATGCTGAGAGAGATTGACAGAGCGGCCAAAAGTAACATGAAAGCTTACGCTGACAGGAAAGCACGAGCTACAGCGTCATCTGACACTGGTGATGTAGTGCTCGTAAGACAGTGCAAGACAGGGACACTGCCTACACCGTTTCCCACAGGTTCCATGGTGACGACACGTCGTCAAGATGGGTCTCTCGTAACGCGAAACACGGTCATGTTTCACGCACTACCGTATGATGTAGCAGAAGACCATCCAGTGATTGAGGACGAGGATACAGAGGAAGAGACAAAGATGGCAGTACCCACAGAGCCACCATCTCCAGGACGAGACAGTGACAAAATGACTACGCACTTGGTGGCCGAAGGACCACGAAGATCGGCACCTACTCGGAAACCGACCCAGTGGTTGCTGGAACAGGTGTGAGGCGACACGTATTACTGTTCCTAGTTCCAACGTCATAAACATTTCTTGTTGTGGGGGAGGGATGTAGTACAGCGACCGTCGGATGCTGCCGCCAAACGTACATGCCTAGCTTGTCTATTTTTATACGGACAACTATTTGCAATTGAACACGGACACGTGAGAATAGAATAAAGGAAGGACCCCACTGGCTATTCGCAGAGCAAACGTCACTGCTCTGCGTCACTTCTATGTGTAAATCGGGTGTCAAAATAAAGTGTACATACTGGATTTGAACAACTTTAATATTGTCTACAATTTCGGAAGCCCAGCAAATATCTCCAATTGCACCCCATTTGAGATTTGCCTAAAATGGAGCACATTCCAACGGTCTTTGTGAACACATAAAGAGGGCACATCAAAAAGTCAAGGAGTCATGCCATTTTAGTGCAAGCTTAGCGCGGTCAAAGCTCTTAGAGAACGTACCCCATGCCCACTGGATTCGTCTACGGCATGCACCTTAGTTTTAATACAAACTAGTCTCAACACTGTTATGCCAGTGGTTTATTAGGAAAAGCTTTTTGAACACACAGCAACCGTATTTCATAGACAGATTATTGTCGATAATTTAAACTACGTAATGAGTTCCTAATTATGCATGCATAGCAGTCTTTCCTACCCGCTTCTTAGTTGCAGAGCTGTGATGTCACCGGTCTGCGAATAGCGCAACTCTTTTCCTTATTCGCAGAGCTGCTCGGCAAAGGTTTGAAAGTAGATATAATCTATCAATATTTACACAGAAATAGCACGACAAGTATTTACACGTGCCATAGAAACGTAACACGCACTTACAAAACTATAACAACACGCATAGCAGCTAGTAAACACTCTTTCCTACCTGTTTCTTAGTCGCAAAGCTGTGTCGTCACCGCTCTGCGAATAGCCGCAACTCTTTTCCTAATCCGCAGAGCAGTGCCAGTGAAGTCAGTGCTCTGCGAATATAGGCAACTGTTGCCCTTATTCGCCGAGCTGCTCTACGAATAGTCTCGTCCAGGAAAGGACTGTTAGACTGTGCTGGTGTTTTAGTGAACGTTTATTATAAGTAATAAAGTACAATACGACAATCACCACCACCCAGATGTGCCAAGACCGTTCCGGTTGGAAGACATTCATCAGAGATCTGCCCATGCTCGCTCGAGCCCGAGCATGGCACTTGATTGATTGAAAAAAATTACTGCTTTGCCAACAAAACGTATCACTATCAGACGCTCCTAGTTGAGCGCGCTGGATATGGCTCAGAAACTACGTAATGCCTACGTAATAACGAGAGACTCGTCATGGGAGTCACGGAAACAACACATTTTTATGTTTGAACCAGTTGTTCTGCCTTGACGACAACGCTTCTAAACGCGTGTTGATTTTTCTGCGAATTGATCTTCGTGCCACCATCAGCAATGAAGAACACCATTTTGATAACAGTTTTTGCTTGTGCGGTTGTAGGTGAGTGATTTCACATAATCTTTTTGCATATATTTAATAATTTATTAATAATTTTGTTGGTAGCATAGTAATTTTGTAATCTAGACCAATCATATGACGCGCAAAATGGCTACGTCCATGCCAACATGAATTTTGTCGTCGTCTCTGGAAAAACGCCAGCTCATCTTATTCCTTGTTCTTCACATTGCACAATAACTGTGAAATACTTGATCATTTTCTTCATTTGACACGGCTCACAAATTAAGTAGTATGAGGACGTGCTATTGTTTACGTGTATCCACGTCTAACCGGAAGTATTCGGTGCACTACGGATAAAATTCATGCACAGTATGACATGAGCGCCGAAGTAGGGAGAGCGCGTAAGCCAGGGTATTCTACACATCTAAGGAATTGTCTATTATGCGTAGATAATGAGCTACACATCAACATTTTAAAGACATTTTAAAATATTGTTTGACCTGACCTAACACAAAATATGTACAACCTCCGATTTCGTTGATTTTTCATGGTGAAGGATATATACTGAGCAATAATCAATGAACGTTTGATCATGTCCATTTTAATACTTTAGGAGGTATGCAATTTTAAAGGCATTTCTTACGCCATTTTAGTGCTGTTATATAGGAACTTAGTATAGTCATAATGTTCTGTCAATATGCAAATAGAGGCTGCTTTCAAAAATTTGCTGTGTTTTGTTATCTGCATTATTCTCTACCGATTTAGATCATTATCTACATGTGTTGGTATACGTAGCATAAATACAAACAATAACAAATAGGCCTTCAATATAGTTCTGTAAGAATATTTAGGATATTAAAGATTGCATGGGAATAATACACCGTTGCTAGAGTACGGTGATGTAAGGACAGTTAGGAAACGATGATAAGTAGTTACGTGATAGGAAGTAAGGTGACAAGTTGTTTGGACATAAATTGTCGACAAAAATTACTCGTGGACGCGACCATATACGAAGTAAAGACGTTTGCCGGATGTTGATATGTAGGATCACGTAGGGGGGGGGGGGCATAGTATTAGAACCAAAGATGTTACAGTTGTACCCAAATGTTAACAAGTAATAGACTGGTCCGACCATATAGGAAATAATAAAAGGGGCGAAGTTTTAGGGGAAATAAAGACACAGTGGACGCCCTTATAGGGGGACGCTAATTTAGGGGAAATATAGACACGGAAAGACCACTTTAGCGGGCACATAGACATGGGGGACGCTAATTTAGGGGAACTATAGACACGGAAAGACCACTTTAGCGGGCACATAGACATGGGGGACGCTAATTTAGGGGAAATGTAGACACGGAAAGACCACTTTAGCGGGCACATAGACATGGGGGACGCTAATTTAGAGGAAATGTAGACACGGAAAGACCACTTTAGCGGGCACATATACATGGGGGACGCTAATTTAGGGGAAATATAGACACGGAAAGACCACTTTAGCGGGCACATAGACATGGGGAACGCTAATTTAGGGGAAATATAGACACGGAAAGACCACTTTAGCGGGCACATAGACATGGGGAACGCTAATTTAGGGGAAATATAGACACGGAAAGACCACTTTAGCGGGCACATAGACATGGGGGACGCTAATTTAGGGGAAATATAGACAGGGAAAGACCACTTTAGCGGGCACATAGACATGGGGGACGCTAATTTAGGGGAAATATAGACACGGAAAGACGACTTTAGCGGGCACATAGACATGGGGGACGTGATTTTAGATGAAAGTATATTGTAAAACAATATAAAGTATGACTCACCAATGGCATTTCCAACTTGGCTTCCGCGGCCGTCCTCTTTCGGCGGGCACAACACCGCTGGCGATGTACTGCTTCAAGGCGTCCCGTCGCGTGAAATAGATCTTACAGGATGTGCAGATGAAGGGCGCCCGCAATGATGGTAGTTGTCTCGCGGTAGGTAAGGCCTCCTCGGCAGCGACTGTTCGAACCATGATATACATGTCAGAGGCCACGTTACCGTGTCGTTCGTGTTGCAAATGTCCCCTATCGTCGACAATCATACGCTTCTTACAGTATCTGCACCCGATGTAGAAGGAAGTATGCCGGCGTACGTTGTCTATATGGAGACCTTTGACTTTGATATCAATGTCGGCGCGTACCCTCCCTTCTAGAGTTGCCACGTCCACGATCTCTGGCATTCAAACGATTGATAAAAAGACGTTATTTTGATTTCGAATTGTTCGTTTAGTGAACTGGCGAATGTGTAAAAATAACCAGTATACCAATACAAGGCGTCTATCAGTGTCTATTTGTGTAGGGAAAGTTTATTCATTGTGAAACAACTTTATAAATTACATCGACCACATACATTGGAACATCACGAATACGTGAATATATATATCATTATTATATATTTACGTAAACTATTTATCAATGGCCTCTCGATCTCGCCAGAAACTGTAACTCATCGATACTGTTCGTTCACTCATAGTCCAAAACATACGCAAATGTCGCCGCGGACAGTACGGTAATAATAGCTGCCGAAGTGATGGTGGCCGAGGCCCGCTTCGCATATTTGGCTTGTTTATTGTTACAATTATCTAATTTGCAACAATACGTAGTAGCTTCTATGTCTCCTATCTCCATTGGCTTTACATCACAAATCCTTGCGCAACTACCCATTGCACTACAGAAGACACCCTAAAACAAATAAAGAAATAACAAATCATGTTAAAATAGCGTATAAGATAATGCAGTGTGCGCGTGCACGAAAGCTAATACGTATATGATCAATTCATAAATGTTGATTAATTATCGAATGTCGAGGGCGTTGAATTCACTCTCTGATCCACGTTCGACATTTCGAACAGGCAATTACGTGACTAAAAAAATCCGCGATTATTTCCCGTGCGCTGAAACAATGTCTTGTGTGTGCCGTAGCGTGACATCTTTTGAAATTATGCTAACGTTATACTCTAATGTTCTTGACGCATTCGGCCGCAATACTGATGAACTCGGCCAGTACGGATTCTGAGAATGTGTCATCCAGCAATACGACCGGGAAAGTGAGGACGTTATTAGAGAGGGTCTGCAAGCATACCGATCTCGATTCCCTTCCCCATCCCTAACGAGCTGTGCGTACTACGTCATCGCTTTTGTATTTATGCGATCGGTTATGTGTCGATCGGTTAGATAAATATGAAACCGACAGGGGTGAACCTTATCTATTTTACGTTCAAATTATGGATGAATCAAAGTAAACAATATGACAGCATCGTACATACAACTGTTTTGACTGATTAGCCGCCTCATTTTAATTGCTGTTGTGTTTAATGCATCTGAATTTTTTTTTTAAAGACCTGTCTCAGCATCTAATCAAAAAACGTGCGTCGTATCTTCGCTGTGATGTGCTTTTGTACATAATTCCAAAATGATTTGTATGCATTATGGTCTGTCCATTTGAGCTTGTGATTAGGACCACATATCCAGCTGAAAAGGGCATAAATGAACGATACGTTGGCGCGTGAATCGCCATGATGCAGACACTCATGACGGTTACGTATCTCCAACACTCGACACCGATCGCGCAGGGTGTTATGGATAGGGAAGGGAATCAAGATCGATATGCTTGCAGAAACTTTGTAATCAGCCGTTTACGTTGTATTCGGCCTTATGCTGCGTTCACACACAACTCGGTTCGGTAAGTAGTTAATCTACTTACCAAACCAGTTGATTACGTAACAGTTGACACATAAAACGGTAAGCGGTTTAAATTTAAATCGGCTTGAGCACGGAACGTTTTGAAGGCTTAAGGCACCAGAGAGCGCTTTGGTGAGGATGTGACGTCTTCGAGGCATCTTGCGATGAATGACGTAATGTCCCCTGTTGTCGTTTAAGGAACCTCATGACAAGTTCACATAAGTAAGTCGCTTAACTAAGCCGTGCTTCAGTGGGTTTAGTTACGAGACGTGCCTATTCGGTTTAAGTGCGTTCACACGGAGCGCAATGCTTCTTCACACAGTGCCGGGTAAAATACTTACATTTAAGTCGCTTATAGTTAAAGCGCTTACGCTCCATGTGAACAAACGTAATTCGGATATATTAGTTTCTCAACTAAACCCGCAAAGACACGGTTTAGATAAACGACTTACGGACGTAAGTCACTAAACTCGTCTGTGCGAACATGTCACGAGTTTCCTTAAGTCGATTATAGGGGGTATGACGTCAGTTATCGCAAGATGTCTCGAAGACACATGTCACGACCAAGTGCCTTAGACCTTTCGTGATCTAGCCGAATTAAATGTAAACCGTTTACCGTATTTGTGTGAACAGTCACGTATTCAAACAGTTCGATAAGTCGACTTATATAAGTTACATACTAACCGAGTTGTGTTTGAAATTAGCATAATCGGTTTTAGTGTAGGTCCTTGTGTAATTTCATGCAGAAGGTTTGTTAAAAACAAACTTTCACCTGATTAAGAATCTCTTTGTTACAAAGGTTTACAAAAAATAGGATGGCAATTTTTCTAAGCAGGATACTTTTACCAAATTCAAGATGGCCGTTCACCATGCAGATTGCGGTTATTTTTCATTAAAATGTTATTTTAAATAATTCCTTATGTGTTTATAATGGTATCTGGAATTTGCAATAACAATACCCTTTGATATTAACGTTTGTATATTTAGATAAATGTGAATGGCAGTAGAAGGCCGCCATATTGAATTTCAAAATGGCGTTTGTAAAAAAGAATTACCTACCGTTCACTGTTTTAATATGTTATGGTAAGCTAAATTACACTGTTTGCATTTACTGTCACACAATCGAGTGTAAGTATTAATACATTAATAAATTGGCGGTACCCGATTTGACATGACAAGTTATAGGTTCACGTGCACTAAGATTCGGAGTGAACGAAAAGCAAAACGTAACATCAGACATGTAGTACGAGAAACCAACTGGCGTTCCCGTTTAATACAACAACATAAACATATTCGATTCAGTGTTAGTTGGCCAACCGTTACTCTACTGTGTCATTATAACACCATACATTGAGCTCGACAAGTACGCATCCAAATACGGATTTACATGGGAGACAATTAAATAGCTGACCACTTACACGAACACGGGTGTACACCGTTGTAAAGTCAGTTAGCTGTAACCAATGTGTCATGATGTGCGAATGTCAGCGTTTGGCGAGATGTCAGGACGAAAGTCGCACGGCGATCGCCGAACGATTTCACGTAGTCGAAAGCAGGCGACTCGGGCGATAAAGTAGACGGTAGAAACAATGTCACGACGTCGACAATGTCGAGAGGGTCTGTCACGGAGACCACATCAGATGAGCTATAGCCCGGCGGAATGGCTATGCCTTGTTGACAGTCGCTAGCAGACGAGACGGCTGTGGCTTCGCATTCGAAGATCACGTCAAACGGAGTCGCAGACGTTTATCACTCAGTCTTCTTCAAAACGTGAGAAATGAAGCGACTCACATCACATCAGTACTATTAAAATCCTAGAAGTATTTACCTCAGGCTTTGGGCGGATACACATTTCGGCCCAATTCCTGGAGACAAGAGTTTTCTGTGCAACACTCTGCTCAATGTTCGTCTGACCTCGAATGGCCGTTCTCTCCCTATATAGCCATAAGCCGGAAACCAGTCTAACCAATCTCGACACTTGACACACACCAAAGTCTTCCCAGAAATCGGCTCCCGAAACCTTTCACACTTCGAACCAATCCATTCAACTCGCTGAGTTTAAAATATCTTTTATAATAATAATAATAAGCTCTTATATAGCGCTGTATTCAGTCCTTAGTTCTGTCCAAAGCGCTTTACAAAAAAGTTCACAATTATATGTCAATCATTTAGGTAGTGAAAGCGATTTTAAAAAGGTGTGTCTTCAGCGCCGTCTTAAACGACGCAATAGTGTCACACTGTCTGACTGACTGTGGGGGATTGTTCCAAAGTACAGACTTGAGGCGTGTGGTTGGTACTGTGAGCAGATCAGCAGAATTCGATCGGAGGGAGCGTGTGGGCTGATATTCAACAAGAATCTCGGAAATGTATTTCGGTGCAAGTCCGTTGAGTGCCTTGAAGGTAATCAGGAAAATTTTAAACGTAATTCTTTTTTGGATAGGAAGCCAATGGAGAGATTTCAGGACTGGTGTTACGTGCTCGTTTGTTTAGTCTGCTCAGTTTTCCGGAAGTGGTGAGGAAAAACAATGGGCCTCCGTTTAACTGACACGTGTGGAAATCCTTACTGCGATAGTGTGAGGTCCGCCATCGCAGGATAACCCTTCTCTGGCCACAGGCCAACGCGCACGCAGAGTCTTTCAACAAGCCAATGATGAATGCTCTGAATGCCACTAGCATCAAGGGGCTAGCATGGCGCACGGAGTTGCAAAGAATGCTACGAGCCAATCGCAGTACGCCACATGTAACGACAACCTTCACACCACACAAGCTAATGTTTAGCAGAGATCCGCGTACGAAGGTGACAGAAGTTGTACGGGAACCGAAATCTGACGATGAATTGCTGAGAGAGATTGACAGAGCGGCCAAAAGTAACATGAAAGCTTACGCTGACAGGAAAGCACGAGCTACAGCGTCATCTGACACTGGTGAGGTAGTGCTCGTAAGACAGTGCAAGACAGGGACACTGCCTACACCGTTTCCCACAGGTTCCATGGTGACGACACGTCGTCAAGATGGGTCTCTCGTAACGCGAAACACGGCCATGTTTCACGCACTACCGTATGATGTAGCAGAAGACCATCCAGTGATTGAGGACGAGGATACAGTGGAAGAGACAAAGATGGCAGTACCCACAGAGCCACCATCTCCAGGACGAGACAGTGACAAAATGACTACGCACTTGGTGGCCGAAGGACCACGAAGATCGGCACCTACTCGGAAACCGACCCAGTGGTTGCTGGAACAGGTGTGAGGCGACACGTGTTACTGTTCCTAGTTCCAACGTCATAAACATTTCTTGTTGTGGGGGAGGGATGTAGTACAGCGACCGTCGGATGCTGTCGCCAAACGTACATGCCTAGCTTGTCTATTTTTATACGGACAACTATTTGCAATTGAAAACGGACACGTGAGAATAGAATAAAGGAAGGACCCCACTGGCTATTCGCAGAGCAAACGTCACTGCTCTGCGTCACTTCTATGTGTAAATCGGGTGTCAAAATAAAGTGTACATACTGGATTTGAACAACTTTAATATTGTCTACAATTTCGGAAGCCCAGCAAATATCTCCAATTGCACCCCATTTGAGATTTGCCTAAAATGGAGCACATTCCAACGGTCTTTGTGAACACATAAAGAGGGCACATCAAAAAGTCAAGGAGTCATGCCATTTTAGTGCAAGCTTAGCGCGGCCAAAGCTCTTAGATTCGTCTACGGCATGCACCTTAGTTTTAATACAAACTAGTCTCAACACTGTTATGCCAGTGATTTATTAGGAAAAGCTTTTTGAACACACAGCAACCGTATTTCATAGACAGATTATTGTCGATAATTTAAACTACGTAATGAGTTCCTAATTATGCATGCATAGCAGTCTTTCCTACCCGCTTCTTATTTGCAGAGCTGTGATGTCACCGGTCTGCGAATAGCGCAACTCTTTTCTTTATTCGCAGAGCTGCTCGGCAAAGGTTTGAAAGTAGATATAATCTATCAATATTTACACAGAAATAGCACGACAAGTATTTACACGTGCCATAGAAACGTAACACGCACTTACAAAACTATAACAACACGCATAGCAGCTAGTAAACACTCTTTCCTACCTGTTTCTTAGTCGCAAAGCTGTGTCGTCACCGCTCTGCAAATAGCCGCAACTCTTTTCCTAATCCGCAGAGCAGTGCCAGTGAAGTCAGTGCTCTGCGAATATAGGCAACTGTTGCCCTTATTCGCCGAGCTGCTCTACGAATAGTCTCGTCCAGGAAAGGACTGTTAGACTGTGCTGGTGTTTTAGTGAACGTTTATTATAAGTAATAAAGTACAATACGACAATCACCACCACCCAGATGTGCCAAGACCGTTCCGGTTGGAAGACATTCATCAGAGATCTGCCCATGCTCGCTCGAGCCCGAGCATGGCACTTGATTGATTGAAAAAAATTACTGCTTTGCCAACAAAACGTATCACTATCAGACGCTCCTAGTTGAGCGCGCTGGATATGGCTCAGAAACTACGTAATGCCTACGTAATAACGAGAGACTCGTCATGGGAGTCACGGAAACAACACATTTTTATGTTTGAACCAGTTGTTCTGCCTTGACGACAACGCTTCTAAACGCGTGTTGATTTTTCTGCGAATTGATCTTCGTGCCACCATCAGCAATGAAGAACACCATTTTGATAACAGTTTTTGCTTGTGCGGTTGTAGGTGAGTGATTTCACATAATCTTTTTGCATATATTTAATAATTTATTAATCATTTTGTTGGTAGCATAGTAATTTTGTAATCTAGACCAATCATATGACGCGCAAAATGGCTACGTCCATGCCAACATGAATTTTGTCGTCGTCTCTGGAAAAACGCCAGCTCATCTTATTCCTTGTTCTTCACATTGCACAATAACTGTGAAATACTTGATCATTTTCTTCATTTGACACGGCTCACAAATTAAGTAGTATGAGGACGTGCTATTGTTTACGTGTATCCACGTCTAACCGGAAGTATTCGGTGCACTACGGATAAAATTCATGCACAGTATGACATGAGCGCCGAAGTAGGGAGAGCGCGTAAGCCAGGGTATTCTACACATCTAAGGAATTGTTTATTATGCGTAGATAATGAGCTACACATCAACATTTTAAAGACATTTTAAAATATTGTTTGACCTGACCTAACACAAAATATGTACAACCTCCGATTTTGTTGATTTTTCATGGTGAAGGATATATACTGAGCAATAATCAATGAACGTTTGATCATGTCCATTTTAATACTTTAGGAGGTATGCAATTTTAAAGGCATTTCTTACGCCATTTTAGTGCTGTTATATAGGAACTTAGTATAGTCATAATGTTCTGTCAATATGCAAATAGAGGCTGCTTTCAAAAAATTTGCTGTGTTTTGTTATCTGCATTATTCTCTACCGATTTAGATCATTATCTACATGTGTTGGTATACGTAGCATAAATACAAACAATAACAAATAGGGTGAAATGTGCATGTCCGTCTGTTATTCTGATGTAACTTGGTGGGTTGGATTGTGTTCATGAGTTTACATTTTTAGATAAAAAAATATGTCAATCTGACCTTCCTTTCCAGAGACAGAGGTCATCAAAAAGTAAGTAAGTAATTTTGTAGATATAAACTTAGTCCTTTTGTTCACCTCTTGCTTGGGTGCAGTTGAAGTGGATCACAGCAAACACTAAATGTCTTCTGCTCTGATAAGACTTCCAGAACTTACCATTACACTTGGTCCTCTTCACTTATTTACATCTGAGCCAATGAAACAATTATGTAAACAACATTACACTTGGTCCTCCTCACTTATTTACATCTTAGCCAATGAAACAATTATGTAAACAACATTACACTTGGTCCTCTTCACTTATTTACATCTGAGCCAATGAAACAATTATGTAAACAACATTACACTTGGTCCTCCTCACTTATTTATTCTGAGCCAATGAAATAATTATGTAAACAACATTACACTTGGTCCTCCTCACTTATTTACATCTGAGCCAATGAAACAATTATGTAAACAACATTACACTTGGTCCTCCTCACTTATTTATTCTGAGCCAATGAAATAATTATGTAAACAACATTACACTTGGTCCTCCTCACTTATTTACATCTGAGCCAATGAAACAATTATGTAAACAACATTACACTTGGTCCTCCTCACTTATTTATTCTGAGCCAATGAAATAATTATGTAAACAACATTACACTTGGTCCTCCTCACTTATTTACATCTGAGCCAATGAAACAATTATGTAAACAACATTACACTTGGTCCTCCTCACTTATTTACATCTGAGCCAATGAAACAATTATGTAAACAACATTACACTTGGTCCTCCTCACTTATTTATTCTGAGCCAATGAAATAATTATGTAAACAACATTACATTTGGTCCTCCTCACTTATTTACATCTGAGCCAATGAAACAATTATGTAAACAACATTACACTTGGTCCTCTTCACTTATTTACATCTGAGCCAATGAAACAATTATGTAAACAACATTACACTTGGTCCTCCTCACTTATTTATTCTGAGCCAATGAAATAATTATGTAAACAACATTACACTTGGTCCTCCTCACTTATTTACATCTGAGCCAATGAAACAATTATGTAAACAACATTACACTTGGTCCTCCTCACTTATTTATTCTGAGCCAATGAAATAATTATGTAAACAACATTACACTTGGTCCTCCTCACTTATTTACATCTGAGCCAATGAAACAATTATGTAAACAACATTACACTTGGTCCTCCTCACTTATTTATTCTGAGCCAATGAAATAATTATGTAAACAACATTACACTTGGTCCTCCTCACTTATTTACATCTGAGCCAATGAAACAATTATGTAAACAACATTACACTTGGTCCTCCTCACTTATTTATTCTGAGCCAATGAAATAATTTTGTAAACAACATTACACTTGGTCGTCCTCACTTATTTACATCTGAGCCAATGAAACAATTATGTAAACAACATTACACTTGGTCCTCCTCACTTATTTATTCTGAGCCAATGAAATAATTATGTAAACAACATTACACTTGGTCCTCCTCACTTATTTACATCTGAGCCAATGAAACAATTATGTAAACAACATTACACTTGGTCCTCCTCACTTATTTACATCTGAGCCAATGAAACAATTATGTAAACAACATTACACTTGGTCCTCCTCACTTATTTATTCTGAGCCAATGAAACAATTATGTAAACAACATTACATTTGGTCCTCCTCACTTATTTACATCTGAGCCAATGAAACAATTATGTAAACAACATTACACTTGGTCCTCCTCACTTATTTACATCTGAGCCAATGAAACAATTATGTAAACAACATTACACTTGGTCCTCCTCACTTATTTACATCTGAGCCAATGAAACAATTATGTAAACAACATTACACTTGGTCCTCTTTACTTATTTACATCTTAGCCAATGAAACAATTATGTAAACAACATTACACTTGGTCCTCTTTACTTATTTACATCTGAGCCAATGAAACAATTATGTAAACAACACTACTATGGCCGATTGAAACATGGTCTGGGAGTAAGTAGTAGGTACCATGGTTAGATATTATTATACCAAAGGTTATTAATGTGTGGGGACATATTCACACTGCTAAGACTAGTGTTTCATCTAGAAATATTACATAGCAATAACAAAATAATGGAATACAAATTATCACTGTGATTATAAGTTAGAAAGAGTTTAACAGTGCACACACAATGCCATATATTAGGCACGCTAATCAGGGTATCATGTACATACATGTACATACATGTGTGTGATTTACCAAAAAAACACGTATCTATAAAACGTAAATTTGAATGTATCCGCTAGCTACAGGTTATCATATTATTTATACTAATATTAAGTATACCAACATATATAGATAATAACCTTATGTGCAGAGAATATCCAGAGAGCAAAGTAAGAACATTCTATGAGGCAGTCTCCATTTTCGTAAATGAAAGATCATGTGGCCTTTTTGATGTAACTAATTTAGTTCTTACTACATGACAACACTTTCAAATATTTGTGTCAATTATTCTTCAAAAGAAATCAACAAAATCAGACGTTACATTTTTGCAAGGTAAGTCAAAGGTCAAACGTATTTTTAATAATATGGTTTTCTCAAACGATGATGTGTTTGATTGTCTACAACTTACTTATGCCATCCACATAGCGTGTCTGTCATTGTGGCAGCCAGACAAGTCCCACTGAGGCCGGTGTCCTTCTCGATGGTGTCTGTCATTGTGGCAGCCAGACAAGTCCTACTGAGGCCGGCGTCCCTCTCGATGGTGTCTCTGACACGGTCATGTTAGGGCGACCTCTTCTCGAGTGTCTCCAAAGTAGAACTTATTTAGCCATTTTGTAGTGACGCATCATATGCCCTGTCAAACGTACACTCATTTACCCCATGATGGTGGAAATACGTGGTAGGTCTATCGCACATCCCATGGGAGTATGATAACACGGCATAGGGATTCAGTTTGGAGGATGAGTTATGGACCTACCAAAACATTTACTACTTCTGATCAAACTTTGAAATCTTGCTTAAAGGACAATAAAAACAATTTGGTATGTGCTTTTATCTGTTATGTCCCGTATAATCCTATGATGGAAAACATTTGTAAAACGGCATATGTCGGTCCAGTAGGGAATAAAAGAAAATGGACCCACCGAAACAATTTGCTGACTCCGATCAAAAAGTGAAATTATATTGTCCAAGAGAGCAGCAAACAAAATTGGGTGCTTTAATCCGGTTTTTCCCCATCAAGTTGCAAAGCTACCTGACTAGATAGTAACACAAAGGATCAAGGCTGAAAGACAGTGCTCTGTCAACACCAGCGGCAATTACAACTGCACGAATATGGTTTATCCTATTTGCACTCTATTATTTTAATACAACCTAGCGTCGATGGTTTACCATTTTAGCATTAACTGTGACGATTTGTTTTGTAAATTACCGTCCCTTTTCACCAGTCACTCATAGAAGCAACACACAAATACAACACAGTCACTGTCAATACATATGTTGCATACACACAACGTTTTAGGACACATTTGTCCAGTAGTCAAGCATGTAGGGGATTATTTGATTATGTGGTACTTTATTCCAATTAAGCACAGGTGCTTTTATGTACTCAGTGACAATGTACTTACCAATCAAATCATGTTCTCATTTCAGGCACCTTTGCTTTGAAGTGTTTGAACTATAAATGCGAAAATCCTGGGTGCTCCTTTGCGACCGGTCAATTCGCGAAATGCACAGATATCAAATTGACTAATGTGTCCGAGTGCAATCCGACCGCAGAATCTTTCTGCTTTTCATCAGTTACTAAAGTCAAGGTATGTAGCGTTAAATATATTCCACTAGAAATTATTGATAACTCTACAACATGCACTTACATTAAGTTTTGAGTGCTTTGATCAACGACTCTATGTAGATCTTTGCTTGGTCTATTGTTACAGTATACAAAATGAACCACTACAAAATACAATAATAAGCAGTAAAAGGGTATGAATGCGTAAGGGGAGTCTAAATACATTAGGGAACCAGACTTTTTTATTTAAATGCAAAATAACGCCACGAAAAGCAGACACACATTAGAAAAACAACACTTATCACAAAAATCACAATTTACCTATCCATCACATGACCTACAGGTTGCCTAGCAACACCACCAGCAAGTCATAATAAGTGGACGCCGAAAGCATGGTCGGTTCTAATATTCTGTTGTATACTTTATTGAAATAATGGTCTTAAAAGTATTTCTTTATGACAAAAACGTAAGGCAAAGTATGGGAAATTTTGAAGTATGAGATGTCATGCTGCAATTGTAATTCGCGTTATCAACATTGGTGGCAAAGGCAAAGCTTCATGGAGGTCACGTGCAATATTTTTATTCTGACGTGTGCTCGCAAACCACGATGCACTGCATACACCAATTACACATTCATCTGTAGCAATACAAATTATATATGGGATTACTCCTGATTTTACAAGGTCACCATTCATGGAAAAAACGGGCAACTACACAAAAAGGCCATGCGTTTCTACTTCAAATAAAATGGAATACATGGAATAGTTTACAATTGTGTGTTCTTGTCCTGTACGTTGTACCTTAAGGTGTAAATGTCACGAAGTGGTTTGTATAGAATCTAATCAGGCAAGTATTGTCACGGGATGGTGCTGCCATCTCTGGTATGTATTGTCGCTGAGGTATGTGCCGGCGCCCTCTGGCGATTAAGACGTGTAACGTTTTAACTACCGACGAGTTAGATTTAACTAATTTCATTTGTAGCGTTCACCGCCAATCTTACCAAATTTGGTATCAGTAGAAATTATTTAATGTGACTGGTAACATGGTGACCTGGCAAACTACTGATGTTGTGGTTATAAGAAGATTTTATTATGAACTTACAATAGTTGTTTACCGAAATGTTGGTGTGAAAAACACCGGGGTCATACCTGGCTTATGAATAGAGTACGTGTTTTAATAAAATTATGGATTAATTCGTGAGAGTTGGAATGTACGATTAACATTATGGTATCCGGCTCGATACAGGGAATCCAGTGGTATTAATTTTATAAGTAATTCACGTCAGTTAAAGATTGTATGAGCACAGATATAACCAGCCGTTTAGCGAGTAAAATATATTTTAAACTCAGCGAGTTGAATGGATTGGTTCGAAGTGTGAAAGGTTTCGTGAGCCGATTTCTGGGACGACTTTGGTTTGTGTCAAGTGTCGAGATTGGTCAGACTGGCTTCCGGCCATAGGGCTATGTAGGGAGAGAACGGCCTTTCGAGGTGAGACGAACATTGAGCAGACGAAAGTGTTGCACCTAAAACTCTTGTCTTCAGGAATTGGGCCGAAATGTGTATCCGCCCAACGCCTGAGGTAAATACTTCTAGGATTTTAATAGTACTGATGTGATGTGAGTCGCTGCATTTCTCACGTTTTGAAGAAGATTGAGTAATAAACGTCTGCGACTCCGTTTGACGTGATCTTCGAATGCGAAGCCACAGCCGTCTCGTCTGCTAACGACTGTCAACAAGGCATAGCCATTCCGCCGGGCTATAGCTCATCTCATGTGGTCTCCGTGACAGACCCTCTCGACATCGTCGACGTCGTCACATCGTTTCCGTGTTGTTGCCTGGTGTTTCGCGTGTGATCGACAAGACAAGTCTACAGTCTACTTTATCGCCCGAGTCGCCTGCTTTCGACTACGTGAAATCGTTCGCCGATCGCCGTGCGACTTTCGTCCTGACATCTCGCCAAACGCTGATATTCGCACATCATGAGACATTGGTTACAGCTAACTGACTTTACAACGGTGTACACCCGTGTTCATGTAAGTGGTCAGCTATTTAATTGTCTCCCATGTAAATCCGTATTTGGATGCGTACTTGTCGAGCTCAATGTATGGTGTTATAATGACACAGTAGAGTAACGGTTGGCCAACTAACACTGAATCGAATATGTTTACGTTGTTGTATTAAAAGGGAACGCCAGTTGGTTTCTCGTACTACATGTCTTGTGTTACGTTTTGCTTTTCGTTCACTCCGAATCTTAGTGCACGTGAACCTATAACTTGTCATGTCAAATCGGGTACCGCCAATTTATTAATGTATTAATACTTACACTCGATTTTGTGACAGTAAATGCAAACAGTGTAATTTAGCTTACACCAACATATTAAAACAGTGAACGGTAAGTAATTCTTTTTTACAAACGCCATTTTGAAATTCAATATGGCGGCCTTCTACTGCCATTCACATTTATCTAAATATACAAACGTTAATATCAAAGGGTATTGTTATTGCAAATTCCAGATACCATTATAAACACATAAGGAATTATTAAAAATAACATTGTAATGAAACATAACCGCAATCTGCATGGTGAACGGCCATCTTGAATTTGGTATACGTGTCCTGCTTAGAAAAATTGTCATCCTATTTTTTTTAAACCTTTATAACAAACAGATTCATAATCAGGTGAAAGTTTGTTTTTAACAAGCGTTCTGCATGAAATTACACAAGGACCTACACTAAAACAGATTATGCTAATTTCAAACACAACTCGGTTAGTATGTAACTTATATAAGTCGACTTATCGAACTGTTTGAATACGTGACTGTTCACACAAATACGGTAAACGGTTTACATTTAATTCGGCTAGATCACGAAAGGTCTAAGGCATTTGGTCGTGACATGTGTCTTCGAGACATCTTGCGATAACTGACGTCATACCCCCTATAATCGATTTAAGGAAACTCGTGACATGTTCGCACATACGAGTTTAGCGACTTACGTCCGTAAGTCGTTTATCTAAACCGTGTCTTAGCGGATTTAGTTGAGAAACTTATCTATCCGAATTACGTTTGTTCATACGGAGCGTAAGCGCTTTAACTATAAGCGTCTTAAATGTAAGTATTTTACCCCACTGTGTGAAGAAGCATTGGGCTCCATTAAACCGGTTAGGCACGTCTCGTAACTAAACCCACTAAAGCACGGCTTAGTTAAGCGACTTACTTGTGTGAACTTGTCACGAGGTTCCTTAAACGATAACAGGGAACATTACGTCATTCATCGCAAGATGTCTCGAAGACGTCACATCCTCACCAAAGCGCTCTCTGGTGCCTTAAACCTTCAAAACGTTACGTGCTCAAGCCGATTTAAATTTAAACCGCTTACCGTTTTATGTGTCAACTGTTACGTAATCAACTGGTTTGGTAAGTAGATTAACTACTTACCGAACCGAGTTGTGTGTGAACGCAGCATAAGGCCGAATACAACGTAAACGGCTAATTACAAAATTTCTGCAAGCATCTCGATCTTGATTCCCTTCCCTATCCATAACACCCTGCGCGATCGGTGTCGAGTGTTGGAGATACGTAACCGTCATGAGTGTCTGCATCATGGCGATTCACGCGCCAACGTATCGTACATTTATGCCCTTTTCAGCTGGATATGTGGTCCTAATCACAAGCTCAAATGGACAGACCATAATGCATATAAATCATTTTGGAATTATGTACAAAAGCACATCACAGCGAAGATACGACGCACGTTTTTTAACGCAGGCGCCTCTTACGAGATTTGGATTTGCCTGTCTATATTCGTAAGTACTTCACCGAAGACAACTTTTCTAACAGTTTATTTGCACAAATTTAACGGAATATATGTTATGTGCCCCCACCGTTATTTATTAGATGCTGAGACAGGTTTTTAAAACTTTTTTTTCAGATGCATTAAACACAACAGCAATTAAAACTTGGCGGCTAATCAGTCAAAACAGTTGTATGTACGATGCTGTCATATTGTTTACTTTGATTCATCCATAATTTGAACGTAAAATAGATAAGGATTGCGCTTACCGATCACCCCTGTCGGTTACGTATTTACCTATCCGATCGACACATGACCGATCGCATAAACACAAAAGCGATGACGTAGTACGCACAGCTCGTTAGGGATGGGGAAGGGAATCGGGATCGGTATGCTTGCAGACCCTCTCTAATAACGTCCTCACTTTCCCGGTCGTATTGCTGGATGACGCATTCTCAGAATCCGTACTGGCCGAGTTCATCAGTATTGCGGCCGAATGCGTCAAGAACATTAGAGTATAACGTTAGCATAATGTCAAAAGATGTCACGCTACGGCACACACAAGACATTGTTTCAGCGCACGGGAAATAATCGCGGATTTTTTTAGTCACGTAATTTCCAGTTCGAAATGTCGAACGTGGATCAGAGAGTGAATTCAACGCCCTCGACCCTCGATAATTAATCAACATTTATGAATTGATCATATACGTATTAGCTTTCGCGCACGCGCACACTGCATTATCTTATACGCTATTTTAACATTATTTGTTATTTCTTTATTTGTTTTAGGGTGTCTTCTGTAGTGCAATTGGTAGTTGCGCAAGGATTTGTGATGTAAAGCCAATGAAGATAGGAGACATAGAAGCTACTACGTATTGTTGCAAATTAGATAAGTGTAACAATAAACAAGCCAAATATGCGAAGAAGGCCTCGGCCACCATCACTTCGGCAGCTATTATTACCGTACTGTCCGCGGCGACATTTGCGTATGTTTTGGACTATGAGTGAACGAACAGTATCGATGAGTTACAGTTTCTGGCGAGTTCGAGAGGCCATTGATAAATATGTTACGTAAATATATAATAATGATATATATATTCACGTATTCGTGATGTTCCAATGTATGTGGTCGATGTAATTTATAAACTTGTTTCACAATGAATACAGTTTCCCTACACAAATAGACACTGATAGACGCCTTGTATTGGTATACTGGTTATTTTTACACATTCGCCAGTTCACTAAACGAACAATTCGAAATCAAAATAACGTCTTTTTATCAATCGTTTGAATGTATTTGAATTTGTGTTTAAAACTTGCGTTTTAAGTACAGGTTTTATATACATGTGTATATCGGCATTCTGATTCCACATGCAAATATTCACAAATGTGAGCCGTCTTAATTGGAACAATACTTTCATCGCATACACGATATTACCGGGCGTACGAAAAACTAATAGCGTAATGTACGTTTATAGTTTTGATGGTACTCCTGTATGGCTATGCTATTTCACGTCATTTGCGTGGCCATGGCCTCTTTAATCTGTACCGTAATATAGGTATTTATGGTCGAAACAGATGCATCTAGAAATGCGCGTACTTCACTAGTTACTGCGATCGAGTTCTCAGGGTTGGAATCTATTATTATGCGTGCCATGGCTCTTAAATGTTTATGCATGGTGTCAATGTTTGCTTTTATTAAACATCTAGGAAACCTAACGTTTGTATATTTATTACACACGACTACTTTCTTTTAGCATATATTCAAAGTTGGTCACTATGTTATCTATCGTTGCAGTTGGGTGTCAATCTGTTTATTTCATCAAGCCCGTTGTTACATGCATTTACTACCTTACGTTCAGACTGGCATCCTATGATGACACTGGGGAAGGAAAATGGGAATTTAGGGGTTATCTAAACATAGTTATTACCTGGTAAAACCGGGACCTCATTTTTAAAGGGCGCAGATCATATTGTATTCGTTACTTCCTTGTTTCTCCAAAATTGATGTCATTTGATCCAAACGGACATTTTAGTCATTTTTGTGACACTTTGCAACACTGTTTTCCAGTCGTCTTACTTAGTAACCTGTCGAGCTTCGTTAAGAGTAGAAGCTCCCTCCTAATCAATACCAGGATGTGGTGTATCTTTACGATGCGCTTTTCCTATCTTCGTTTCTTTTAAAGTTGAACAATTAAATTATGGCGCGGAACGGGTCGTCTACAAATTTGACACTCTGATTCGACTGAGAATTGCCCCTATCTGCCAAATGGGTTTGTCTTCGCCGATGTATCGCCGGCAAAAAGGCCATTGCGCAGAATTGTCGAAAAGTCATTAATTTACTGTAGTACTCGCATTTAATAATTTCAAAAAGGCGTTTGAATGTGTTCATCGTGACAAATGTTCAACGTTACGTGCCAGAGGTGATTTTGGGTGCTATTGAAGTTATGTATAAATACACAATAATATCCATGATTTAACTTTCATAATCATCAGAGAAGTCTGGTGTTGGTTTTACTGTCGGATAGCTGCGAAATATAGGCAATTTCCAAAAGAAGAGAACTGACAGAACTAGCACTTACAGATTATATATTAAGGGGGCCAGAAGAATCAAATATACCAATGATGACGGCATTCAAAACCATCTTGCTATAATTGAGCTATGTATGCGGCAATGTTAACGTTTTCCTCTTAGACGGCTTTAACATCGAGCGCCAAACTGTTATGGATTAGTCTACGACACCCACCAGGGGTTCTACGTAAGACCTATATTTTTTTATAATAACTATATATGTCAACATTATCTCCTTTTATGAGGTAAATCAGTTGTTTGGAACGTAAAACGTAACGTAACAATCGGAGGAACCACGCACGCGCAGAAAATACTTCCATAAAACAGTCCCAGTGTCACGCACTTGGCAATATGAAGTAGACGCTTGGCAAAACATGCTTATGTCTACCCTCACTACAGTAGCATAATGATACGAATACTATTTGACTATCACGAATAGGGCCAACATAGGTGGATCCAGGGGGCTTGGGTGGCACGTGCCCCCTAGACCTTTTTGAATGGGCCCGCATGGCCGTACCCCCTAGATACTTGGAAGTGTGTCTCCGTTAAGTTTACAATAAGGTGATGTTACCCCGAATTTGATGTCGGCGATTGTTGTAGAAGTTCTATAAGTCAATAGTCTGAGCGGGGAAATACATACATACTTGTACATGCATGCGTGCATACATACATATATACACGTATACATACATACATACATACATAGTACATACATACATACATGTATGCATACATATATGTACATGAGTAAATGCTTACGTACATACCGACATGTACACATACATCACGCCAGCAACCTCGGTGCGGAAACTAGGCGTGATCTTTTATGGTAACTTCAATTTCCGACAACACGTATCTTAAAACATGTCGTTGTTGTTTTTATTATATTCGTGATCTTCGCCGTATTCGCCGGTATATGTCGTTTTCTGTTGTTACGACCATTGCGCTTGTTAGCAGCAGACTTGACTATTGCAATACCTTCCTTTATAATATCGCTAGCAAGGATATCACAGAACTATGCGTGTTCAAAATTGTCTAGCAAGAGTAGTTACAAGATCTCGTTTTTCTCGCACTGTACCACTTTTGAAGTCTTTGCTTTGGCTTTCTGTACAATATCGTATAATATTTAAGATATGTATTATTACATATCAGGCACTATCCATTAAGCAGCCATCGTATTTGCATTAATTGCTTACTCCTGTAAGGAAACGTATCCAGCTTCGATCATCTAGTTCTGGCGTACTTTTTGTTCCTAGAGTCAACACTAACATTGGAACTAGGGCTGTTTTTGTTGCTGCACCAACTATTTGGAATATGCTCCCTCTTAGTGTTAAATCAGTTGAAAATATTACTAAATTCTGTCGTCATTTAAAAACTTATCTTTAAAACTTTGCTTATCCACCGTACCTCCCTAACGCCTTGACCCATCTGTTGACAGCTGGAATACTGCTTATTGAATATGAGACTGAACCATCCTTTTGTATTAATGCGCCTCTGAGCTTGGTTTCCAAGGATTTAGGCGCAAAAGAAGTTATCTTATTATTAGAAGTAGTATCAGATTCGGTCTCGATTATAATTAGATCTGTTCTTCTTCCTTGCTTCCTGTTATACAGGAGTGATGATCATAGTCTACTCCCTTGTGTCACTTCTGGGGCTTCGTGAACATGTCATATACATTCTTGCTAATGTGGATTTCTAGACGCACTATGATATGAACAAAAAGTTTAATTATCATGTTTTCTTTTGTTGGTTTTGGGTCATTGCAACCGTTTTAAATGGTTATGTCTTCATCACTGTTTTCTTGGTAGAGCAGATAATATAGTTGTCGTTCTTATGGTGGCACAGGCATGACACTTGGTTCAGATATTCTCAATGGCTTATTCTTTACATCCAAGATGGCGACCTTTTTTCCAAGATGGCAACCAATTTATCTTGCCGATTTGCGTGATCGTGGTGCTACATTTGGATTTCTAGATGCACCTTTATAACTCATTTAATTTATAATTTTTTTCTTGGCATTTTAGGTAATGGCACCCATCGTGAAATGGATTTGTCAGGTCAGCTTCATTGTTTTTTCCATAATATTCCTTAAATCCCACAAATTAATCACAATAAAGTCAAAGATTGCGACGAATGTAACATGGCGACCACTTTTTGAAAGATGTTTGACAATTTCTCCTGCGTAAATAATTGTCTACATACGATTGATAGAGTTGTCCGATTTGAGTGACCGTTACATGGCCAACTAGTGTTGATTTCTATGTGAATGATTGTGCATTATTTAAAGTACCTTGCATTTTTGTTTGTGCTTTGTGTTGTTGCACCGATACTGACGGTATCTGTCAGTTTCAATGTTTTTTCCGTAATATTACTGCATGGTGGTAACATCATTGTTGTTCAAGTGGCGACACAAACAGGACACTCGGAATCGATGTACCCGTTGTGTTATTCTTCAAATTCAATCGATTAATCACCTCTAAAACCAAGATGCTGACCAATAAATACATTTGCAAATATATGTATCAAATATTCACAGACGCCACAACGGCACATGCTATCAGGTACAATGTTAATGCACCATTCGTTCAGTTCTTTCTACCCATTGTTTTATACCAGCAGCTCCTCGCTCATCTTTCATTCTCTTCTGATATTCTCATATCCCTCGTAACGAAGTGCTTCCACCGCAGTTCCCCTGCGTCCCCAGAGTAAGTTCGTCTGTGCTCTCTTCGTTAGTTTCTTCGTATTGTGGTGGGTTATGACCTACACACGGTTGTATAATAGCTGCATATTTGCTGCATATGGGGACCACTTGGGAACGCTCCCTTGGTGTCTATAAGGGCAGCAGAAATAACTACCCATTGCTGTTACTGTGACTAAAGACGAATGATGCAACTTCCAATCGTCGTCGTATTAGGTCGTCGCAGTAGCTGTCACTCCATGTAGGTCTTGTACGGGGCAAGGAAGACGACAACATACTGTAAGTATCACACTTACATATAGCTGTGTTTCCGTCTTCCTAGACACTGACAACCATTTTTACCATAGTATTTATACTTACCAAGTGGCCTGTCCATCTCATGGGGCTTCTTGCGACTCTTCCCCTTAGGCTGCACTGCATACCAACCGCTTTCTTTGTTCATTCATCCTTCTTCGGGTTACTGCTTTTGTGTGATTCTTTGAACCCAGTTGTTGTTGCAAACGTGCAGCCTCTGTTGTTGTTCTGTCAGCTCCACTGTCTCCAGATCACACACGCTCTCGGGACTTTCTCTTTCAACTTCTGCAACATCTGCCTGTCCATTATAACAGCCTCTACCTTTCTCCATGCATTCGCTCCCGGTTGTATCAGGCAGCGTACCTCTTAATACCCATCCTCCATAACCAGTTCTCAAAGACACAGAAAACCACCACCTTGTTTTATCTCAATCTCATTCATCCTGATGTTCAACTCGCTCTGATGTCTAATCCACAAAACTTCTTTCTTAATCTGTCTCATTCTCAGTCTGTGCCTATTTGAACACCTCCTTCTACTTCTCCAACACTTCTTGAAGTTCCTCTTTGTTTTCTGCTTTTGGCTCGTCTGCATACATCATTGCTGAGAACATTATTCGTGCTGATTTGTTTTCTGATTAGTTCCATCACCATGATAAACAGTTCAGTTCTCGCCCCCCTGTTCCGATGCTTATGATACGTGTACACATGTATACACACACGCGCGCGCACATACACACACACCCACGCACGCACACGCATACATACATATATAAACACACTTCATGTCATAAACAGAGCCACATAGGTACACGTACACACATGCATACGGCATATTGATTATAGTTAGCTGTAAGTACAATATGACCAGCAACCTACTCAAAATATCGTTTAGTTAGAAACAGTGGATGATTTGCTAAGGCAAATCATGTATGATATATTTATGAATTGCGCAAACAGAATCCGATCTTTATTTCTTATTGGTGCCATCACGTGAAATCAGCCACGAGCTACAACGTTGCCGTCGACACACGAGTGGCTAAGCCGGCTATAGGCGATGCGACCACAGCAACCCGGCTTGATGGGCAAGCCCTGCACTTGCCCGTCGCAGCAGAAGTAGGTGTTGGCAGGGTACACGAGAGCGCCGCAGCAGATCGACTTGTCCGGGTCGAACGCCAGAGCACCGCACATGTGTTGTCCGTTCGACAAAACTGTCTCCTTTATCTTCTCGCCTCCGATTGTGACGACTTTGCCCTCGACGCAGTGGTGGCTGGTGCGACTGTAGGCGCTCTTGCCGCAGCAGGCGCCCTGCACCGGCTTGCCCTGCACCTGGCCGTCGCAGCAAACATATAGTATCGACGAGAACGTCTGGCCGCTGCAGCAGATGGAAGTGGCCGGATCGTACGGTTTGCCGCCGCACATTGGCTGTGAGCAACTCGTTGTTGTCGATGGTACGGTCGTTGTTGTTACGACTATCTCGACGATTTCACCGCCACAGCAGAGACGGATCTGGCAACAACATATGAAGCGCGTCGGTCATTATACTAAAAGTCATAATACGTATTTTTAACGCGTCATATCCATAAATGTTCGCAGCACTCTAAAATTAATAAATAACTTAAACCGCAATTCATTGACTGCATATTAGTGTAGCTATTTGATTCTTTCATCAGTGTTAGTTTCTAAAGCAAATTTAAACTGTGCTAACATACTTTGTTATATACTATGATAATAGCATGTTAAAGCAATTTTAATTTGATTTAAAGTAATTAAAAAACAAGTGATATGTCATCCGTTCTGAACCGGTAATATAATATCGTAGTAGATGATTAGTAAACCAATGTACGCTGGTAACGTTTCCACGATTATGAAATAAAGAGTAGAAGGTTCGCTCCGGAATGAATTATTACTAATTATTATAGTATTTACGTTCGTTTGATACGTTTCTGCTAGATGTAGAGTTACATTATTTTAGACAGACACTAATTGTAATTTTCACTGCCCAGTGAGGCTGTCTTACTCCGGTGTGTAAATAAAAAATAAAATATTAAGGCCGGGATGCACTGGCACATTTCGCCCGACACGACCAGACCAAACTCAACCCGACTGCAGTGTATACACTACGCCGACTGAGCCATACACGAAGCCGGTGTGACGTCACAATAATATAAATTTTTAAACTTTCGAATATGTCCGATTGTAATCGGGCTTAGTCGGTGTCAGTCTGACGTAGTAGAAAGTATTCAAGGTTACATTATTATGACGTCACGCCGGCTTCACGTATGATTCAGTCGGTGTAATGTACACACTGCAGTCAGGGTGGATTTGGTCTGATCTGATCTGAACTGGTCGAGCGAAACGTGCCAGCGTATTGAAAATTGGCATTAAGCTACGCACGTGAAATGTTTTCAGACACGTCAGACATTGGTGTAACTGAAAATTGTAGTGGAAATTAGTCGCCCAATTTGAGACTCAACTTCGATATTTGGAAGCTTAGGTCGTGCTCTAAAAGGAACACTTTGGGACATTGTCAAACTTTTCCTTATGTCCAATAATCCTTATAATCATGGGTGAATAAATCAGTCCTGATCATGACACGGATTTCAATGTTGTTCCCGTTAAGTACATAGGGTTCGGAACGAAATTGATATCGGGAGATGAGCAGAAGTTTCTGCAGCAATCCACTCGACACATTCGTGTACTGACGGACATGGCAGCGGGAAACGGGGGGAGGGGGTATTGTTGGATGTTTACGCCAGATCTTCAGCACTCCAGCACCACTCCGCCTGCGGTGTCACGCTGTCTCGGCTCATCACATCGGAAGACAGAGGGGGTGATGCTATTTTTTGGCAAAGTTCAACAATTTGTCTTACCTCTTCAAGCTCTTCGTAAAAAGTTCTCGCCCTCCAAAAAAATAATCTCTTTCAAACAAAACACGCACCACCTTCCCTAAATATTGGGGGCTAAACCTTTCTCCAGCCCCTCCCTCCCCCACTAAGACAACTACACTACAAAATGTCATCCCATCCCTAAGTATCAGGGGGGCTAAACTCCTCCACAATTATTGTCTAAACCCCCATATATTCCGACTGTTTACCTCCCTTTCTCCGCAGAAACACCCGTCAAACTCGAGCACTTCACCGCCGACGCACTTATGGGTTTTCGGGTCGAAAGCGTTGTAGTACGAAAGGAAATAACAGCTGACGTAATTCCAATCGGCACCACAAGGTGTCACCGCTGCAGAATTAAATGTTCCATTATGTTGTTGTACAGACATTCAAAGCTCTAGACACCTACTTTACTAGTGGTGAGACATTGCCGATAAATGGCATCCATTTTGAATTCTTGATGGTTCTTTTTGCTCGGTAATATGTCACGCCATAGCTATATCAATTGACCTATCTGTCACGTGACATATTGCTCAGTATCAAGGTCCGTTAGGCCATCAAATTTGGATGCCGAACCTGACATGCGTTCGATCATTCCTTCATATATTTTGTTGATTGAATGTTCTTTGTCTTTCTGACAAAAAAAACATAAGTTGTTCAAGTGAGAACTGCTTGTGGGAAAGATTGATTTAGGAGATGTCATACCGCGCTAGTTACGGAATGCACATATATTACTTATATAAACATTGTTGGGGAGTCAAAGCTTAACGGAGGTCACGGGCATAATTTATATTGTCACAAGGCGAATAGCGGCGTACTGGATCCACCAATGACGAAGTATCCTTCGTACGTTCGTATGTACGCTTACGAATACTTTGTGATACTATTCATTAACATAGGAAGCAATTAAATAATCATGTTTTTCAGACTGCAAAATAAATATATATTCATGCGTTTAAATAGCACCTATTTATCACAATCCAGTTCCACGCGGCCATGGCAGTTCGACTCACCCGGAAGTCCAGCACAACACGTCCTGGATTGCATGTTGTCCTGTCCCGCCTCGCAATCATCTATATCAAACGACAAATTAAGATAGAGGAACCTGGGGAAATACGGGATACTTAAGGATGTTTTGCTTATAACTACAATACCGGATATAACAAATGACTGACAAATTAGCTATGTTGGGTGATAACCTAGCGCTAGATAAAACGTCATCAAGTTGCTGGAATTAATTAAGGGTATCCAATATTGCCCCGGTGTCCCATTGTACCTTTTGGGTAAAACGGGATAGGTTTTTCTCATAGTAAATGGCCATCCCAATATCCCGGTGAAGTATTAATTGCTCTTGGTTATTACTTGCGTTATTATGTTGTGTACATTCTGCAACATAATTATACACGCTAATAATAACAAACACAATTTTTTTCTTTCTTCTTTTCAATTAACATTTATTTAATAAGGTCTTATTAAATTTCAAAGCCTCTTGAACACAAGATCAGGTTTGCTTAATAGCCATTCATTTGTGGCTAGAAAACGTCAAAAATAGTATGTTTAACCATGATATTATGCTGTTTATAAAGCTTATTATACTACTATATTAACCTTAATATAAATATATAATGTAGTGTAATTTATTTAATAATTTTATGTTAATATATATTTTGACATTCTTTAATATGGCCATCTAGATAAAAATGAAACGGAATTCAGAAGAACATTTTCGTATTTGTATCTGGAAACTTCTCATATTATAATCATTACGTCATTTTTTATATAGAGCGAGTTCTAGACAAAGACTAAAATAATAATAATGACAATATTAATTGTAAAAATAAATACAAACTAAAAACATCTGAGCCAACACACGCGTATGTTACATCGGCCCATTCGTTGCAGACCTTGCAGCTGATCCATGCCTCATTGGAACTAAGATATTTTTGTCCACAATGCAGACACTTGGGATTCTCGTTATTAAAAGGATTCTCGTTAGGATCATTCTTGGCTGTATTGCCCTTGTAGCCATTTTCAGTCGATGCAGTTCTTTTCTTGGCTTTCTTCGGCGCGGCTGCTTTTCTCTTCTGTCCTTGCAGTTTGTTGTTCCTGTTGTCACGTTTTTGTCAACCACAACAATGCCTTTTTGCCTTTCTTGTTGTGTTTCGACCCAGCCTCTTATCTACGTTTCAGCAGTTCCGCCTTGTAGAGACTCGACGTTATCTCAGCCGCATATCCCTGCCCACCTCTATGCTTCTTGACCCCACTTGGGCCAGCTTTGGTGAAATGTCCCAAACAAGAAGTAAGTTGGGGGTCTGCTGATGGACGACGCACTGGTCCTTTGCCAGAGTAGCAGCGAGCTTCTGCGAGCACATGGAATACCAGTATCCCATATTACCCCAATCCACTTGACACAATGTCAAGGTGGACTCATCAATTATCGCCCAAACAGCCCACGCAATCTCTCCATTAACATGTGGTAAAATGCTTGTGAATTGATAGAACATATTACACACACAGTGAAGTGAAGACAATCACGTGCTCTTACTAAGAAGTTGAATGGTTGTTTAACATTAGATTAAAGCAGAAAGTTAAAGTCTACTTGCGAGTTTGAAATGATTTGTTCGCATTCCTGCATTCAATGTAGATGGTGCTGCGTATAGAGATTAGTTCCACTGCAATCTGCTAACTTGCACGACCGTTTATACTAAAACAGCTAGTATACTATATTACCTCAATATCCCATATTGCCCCTGGTTCCCCTATGTAGTTGGCCTAATAAAGCTATTGACTTCTACAACTTCTACAATTGAGTTGGCCAACGCAACAATAGATGAGTTTACAGAAGTTGTAGAAGTTGTACCCAACAATTTTGTTCGCTCACACTGTCAATCGTGCGTGACGTTGAGTTGTGGTTAGCGCTCAGACTATGGACAAATGTTGGAGCAGATTCATTTTTTGACTTTTATACAACACCTCTCGTAGAAATTGTACCCAACAATTAAGAGCGCTCACACTGACAACCGGAAAGTTGTAGATGTCGGCGATTGTTGTAGAAGTTGTAGAAATCAAAAGACTGAGCGGGGCTCAGGGGTCAATATTCGTTGCGTTGGTTGGCATGCGTGATTGTGACATCACGCCTACTTCAAGTATGTGAGTTTCGCCGCCATTTAACAATAGGTGGAGCTTATAGTATGAAATCAGATAGAGGTGCGTTAATGGGTAGATTGGTGAACTGTGTCAACGAACCAACATCGATCGCAGTTTCCAAGACACCGAAAAGGGCATGGTTGTAGGTCCGTTTATATTTTTTTTGGAATGACTATCAGGAAAACCATGTATATTTTGAATAGCAGAAAGCGTAAGCTTTTAAACGACATCAAGATTGTTGAGATCAGACGAACCGTAATGGTACTAGCAATCGTTCAAAAAGCGTTTATGGGACGTGTTTTGAGTTGTACATTTTTTGCTCGCTTATCTATTTTTGATTACAGGTAATACATCCTATTTTTGTATCATGCCATTCATCATGCCTCTCACAATGAAAATAAACTAACCAGTTTGCAATGACGAATATTGCACGTGCGTGCGTGCGCGTGTGTGTGTGCGTGTGTGTAAGCGATTGTGTGTGTGAGAGAGCGAGAGTGTGTGTGTGTGAGCGAGAGTGCGTGCAACCGTGCGTGCGACCGTGCATGTTAAGTATATATTGTTTAGACGTAACAAATACCTTGTCCAAAAGCGTACGACGGTAGACACAGTGCAAGAGACAGCATAAGCATAAACCCCGTCATCGTCATCCTCGCCCTACAAGCGGTCATCACACTAATGTATTGCACAATACCAAAACATGAGTGCATAAATGATACAGGTATGCATGTATATCAGTCGATCTGGCTGCCGCAGTTTGTCAGTCCATTATATATCGATATGTATCTCTCTGTCTCCCTCCCGCCTTCTCCCTCCCTCTACCTTTCCCTCCACCTTCTTCCGTTCACCACTCTTTCTCTCCCTCCATATCTCTCTTTATATATACATATATATATATATATATATATATATATATATATATATATATATATGGATGTGTATATATATATATATACACATATTTATATATACATACATACATACATATTGTCATAAATATGCATGCATACATCTATGTATAGTTGTATGCATTTTCTATGCGAGCTAGCGTATATATGCGAATAGGTTAACGTTTTCCTCTTAGACGGTTTGAACCTCGAGCGCCAAACTTTCCGGGATTAATTAACGTCCTCTTGAACAGGACGTAAGACCTATATATTTTCAAAATACCCCAATATGTCATTATCACCTTTTATGCGGTGAATCAGTTCGTAACTTAACTGTTCGGAACGTAAAACATAATATGAGCGTAATACTTAACACGTAAATTAACAATCGCAAGAACCACGCGCTCGCGGTAAAAACTTAGGGGAAAACGGCCCCTGTGTCTTGGACTTGGCAACACGGACTAGACGCAGACACAATCATGCTTATATCTACCCTCATGCCATTAAAATAGCAACACGAATATTATTTGACAATTTTACACTGTCATGACTAGGGTCTGTTGATGGACGTGAACACCACATTCTCTCCAACCTTCGTCATTTTGAACAAACAACGAGTATCTGCGAACGTGTTTTGGTTTTTATGTAACGATACCGTGTGTGTTCTAACATTTGGTAACTATTTCCTTCACAACTGTCTTCTGCCAAGGCTTCCTGTCATGTGACGGGCTTTTTTGTTAATACATTTAATATACATATGTGCTAAATACGTTGAAGAACTGAGCTGACTCAATAGAACGTTATTTGGCATTTTACGTCCCTACAACTATAGAGATATGCGTGTCAGAGAAAAAACGTTGATTACATAAAATAGCAACCCATACAAAGACATTATATAAAGAAAAGAACAATAATTTTCAAAACAAATATAACAGTAGAACGGCGATGTACTCACATAGTCAAGAAACAGTCTTTCCGAAACACTAAAACACATCCAAGTAATGCAGACGGGCGATACCATTAAGTCTGACTCTGACGCCACGTCGTCACGGATAGGGCATACATTTAAACGCATGTGTGACGCTTGCATTAAAACATTGATTAATGGAGATGATTAGCGTGATTGTTGATGTTAATTTGCCAGCCCACCATAATCCACATTACGTCAAACTTCATTTGACGCGTCCGATAGGGCATATATTATACCAAGCCCTAGTGTGGCAAACCACGTCAGGGATTAATGATACGTCGTGATCGTGTAACTTATAGCACTGGATTAAATATCACGTAAAAACGATTATTATTCTGGCTTTAAGGATTAGGTGTGCGGCGTCGGATACAAGCGGGTATGAATACACGAACGACTGTATAGGAGTCACTTTGGTTAGACAATGATCGAAAAAAGCTGAAAAGAAAGGTTCTGAAGGCATGTGCAACACCTGCATGCCTGTATCACCTGGAGACAGTGGCACTGGTAGAATAACAACAATAACAGAATCAGTAATTCTGCGTAGAATAACAAGAGTAACAAGTACAAAGAGGATGGCTAAGAGGATAATTAATGACCTCAAGGAAGAGATCGGGATGCTTCTCGGAAAAAGGTTGGACATAAGTCGGATGATATGATTGATAACAATGAATGCAGGCATACTACCGAATATAGCCGAGGCGGAGAAACATCAAGGCCGCGTGAAAAGGAGAGACCACAACTGAAATGGGAGGACTGCACAAAGGACGAGTTTACACAGAGTGAGGAACATGAAAGTTGGAGAAAAGATTCTTCTGATAGGACACAGTGGAGAACAAGAACCCATGTGTGATAGGGAGCCAGGCGGAACATCAAGACAATAACATCATTGTTGCCGTTACAAATGTGTTCATATTCCACTTTCAGCTGCACGTTGAACAAACTCGAGGTTAGACTAGATGGATGCGTCACCATCTACACACGTCTTCGGGGTGTAAGAGTGTGAGTGTAAGAGCCACACACCCACAAGTAGTATACTCAACTTTCACAAGCCTCAGCCTCAGTAAGCCTCTGAGAGCATCAGGACATTGTCTCATAAGGAAGAGAAGTCGCTGAAGTGTTTTGTTGGGCTCCAACTATGGAGTGTCTGCATTACGAAACGATAAGGTATCTGAGATAGGAAGGAAGGAAGGAAGGAAGGAAGGAGGGAAAGAAGGAAGGGAGGAAGGAAGGAAGGGAGGACGGAAGGAAGGAAGGAAGGACGGAAGGGAAAAAGGAAGGAAAGAAGGACGGAAGGAAGGAAGGAAAGAAGGACGGAAGGAAGGAAGGAAAGAAGGACGGAAGGAAAGAACAAAGTAAGGAAGGAAGGACGAAGGAAGGAAGGAAGGAAGGAAAGAAGGAAGAGAGGAAGGAAGGAAGGAAGGGAAAAAGGGCGGAAGGAAGGAAAAAGGACGGAAGGGAAGAACGAAGGAAGGCAGAAAGGAAGGACGAAGGAAGGGAGAAAGGAAGGAAGGAAGGAAATAAGGAAAGGAGGACGGAAGGAAGGAAGGAAGGCAGGAAGGAAGGAGGGAATGAAGGAAGGAAGGAAGGAAAGAAGGACGGGAGGAAGGGCGAAAGGAAGGAAGGCAGGAAGAAAGGAGGGAATGAAGGAAGTAAGGAACGAACGAACGAGCGAACGAACGAACGAACGAACGAACGAACGAACGAACGAACGAACGAAGGGGAGACCGAGACATATGGGCAAGAGACGTTGTGAAGAGGGAGAAGAACACCGAGTCAGAACAGAACGTGTCAGCCGCAGCCGCCATGATGAATAATATCATATAATACTATTCCACATCGTCCCGGGTTGTGCAACTGATTCTATTTTTGCATTTTCTTTCCTTTTTGGGTCATGTACCAGGCATGGCTATGGTCTCAATTATACTATTTGGCCAGCAAAAACCTAAACTGAGCTAAGACATGTTCATTGTGCCAAATAAATACTGCACATATTAAGGCAAGGAAACATGATTCATCTCATCCTCAGGTACTTCACTAATATCATATTATATGATTTATATAAATTATGACATTTACAACGTAGACCCGGTATTGTGTGCTCAAGGTCGAAAGCTAGTAATACAGTATCCAATTATGACCATGATATAGTACAGTAATATCATATGTTGCTCTCACTCGTTACTGCACTTATATACGTCATTCGTAAGCAGTGTTATGTTAGCAAGTCCAGGAATAGCGTAGCATTATTCTAAAACAGCGGTTCTTAACCCCTGGGTCGCGACCCATTTCGATGATTGTCCGAACATGACTTTTTCAGTGACTGTCTAACATGCTTTTTCAACTTCACGCGACATTAGGCGTAGTTGGTTCGTGTCGCTTGCAATAAGTTTTTTTTATGCCGTTGACAAATCGTCAAGCGCCCTCTGGCCAAAAATCGAGTCACTCAATATATAGAAGCAATAAACGTAACATTTTAAGCACACCCATGTCTTTAATTACAATGTATATGCACATTACTTTGTCTATCCGATCGTCTGCCTCCTTAGTATCATCAGCATGAAGTAAACTAGCATAATGTCCTTCAAACGTTGTCAGAATTGTACGATCGTCTGGACTCCGTCCGCCATCTTTGTTTTCGACTTGCAATGCGTCTCCTCTTACTACGGCAATAAAATAATTAATGATGCTGATTTGGTGATTACTTCATGTTCAGCAAACAAGTGAGATTAAAACAACGATGTTCTCACATTGATTATGTATTTATGTTGTGTATGTATTTCATCATTATTTATATTTTCATTTTATAATAAGTTAATCCAACTTGTAGATTAACTCGTTGAAATGCGTTGACATTCCGGGTGTTTGAAAAATAGTTAAGGCGATTATTATGATTTGGTGTTTAATATTTGTAATCGACAGTTAAGACTTAGGCATTAACCTCAACTGTTTAAATGATTACTAATGTAGCACCAATTATTATATTAATGAAATTTGGAGCAATTTGCAACATTCAAGAAATAATAATTATAACGTTGCTTGTGTGATCTTCTTTTTTAAACATAACTGGTGTTACCTTACAGGTGAATGTAGGTGCGTGCGAGTGTGTGTGTGTGTGCGTTAATACAAATATAGATTACTGTTATATATGCTTGCATATAATAACAAGATGTTAATGTTATCATAATATGATAATATAATATTTCTGTTGTCAATTGTTTACCTTTCGCTTAGTGCATGTTAATAGTATGAATTATATTTATGATTTTATGTTATCTATCAACCCATATATCAATCCGCACAACATAAAGTGGTGAATGTCGTGTGGTTTGGCTTATAGACTACACCGCACAAACACACATGCACGAACGCACGCGTGTATGCACACACATACGCACGCACATACATACATGCAAACACACGCACGCACGCCCACACACACACGTCATGTGCCTACCAAATTCGAAGTGTTATAGCGGGAAAGGATTTATTTATTTTTATTGCGTTTTTTGTAAAGGACGAATTCTATAATTTGTCAGCGCATACGATGAATATGTAGTGATTATGTAGGATTACTTTGAGGAGTGCTATCTCCTTGCTTTCTGAGTGGAGTCGCTGAATTCTGTTATGGTTGTGGTAAACCGGCGTTGAAAATGGCGGCTCTCGGCGCTGACCATAAAACTGCAGTACCGGCGGGCGATAATGAGGGTGGTACCGAGAAACGACTCGTCGTCGACGAAGTGTTGCGCTTTGTGGCATACAAGCTAGAATTGATGGCACCTGACCCTGTAATACAGCTGTGTTTTATAGCGATGAGGCTGCCGATATGGTGCCAAGACACATCTATATGATATGTGTGCCGATGGGACAGATCGCCAGGACCACTGCATCAAACGATCAGGAGCCAACAAGGAGAAAAACAACTTGGAGGACATCGTCTCGGTTTTATGATGCAGAATGATGGATCGTTGCCCGTAACCTATGTGGCCAAAGTTCTGACCAACCTGCCTGTTGTCACATTGAACAGCATTGATGTGTCAATCTGTCAAGTGTCTAGCAAGAATGGAACAGGCATCTGTGGAAATTGCTACGTTGAAATCGACCGTGGAGGCACAGTCTGTCGTTTGTGGGGACCTGCAGGCAATGATGTCCACCCAGATCAGAGCACCCGATAATCTGCAGGAGATGGTCAGATTGATGGTGACATCTCATGCTGATGTAGCCGGAGCATGCAGTAGTTCAAACCATGCCATGACTGGAGCGTCCAATAAACGTATCAAGACCGGGGTTTCCAGTAAGACAACACGTGATCTGACTGGTTCAGGTAACATTGTTTTTGTGAATACTGCCTCATCATGTGAGTTCTTATATAGCGTAGTATCCAGTCCTCAGGACTGCTCAAAGCGCTTTACACTTTACTCCCTGGCAGACCTGTTCAATGGAACACCATCTCGACGTCTCTGAAAAACATTCTGCCACGCTACAATTAATGCGCAAAGACTATCCGTATCCACCACTGTCTATAGCCAGGTAATCATTCATACAGCTGAGTGAACTGAAACAATGTAGAGTAAACGAACTTGCCCAATGTTCGACACCGCCGCACAGGATTCTGACCCGCGTTCTCTCAGTAGCCGAGAGTCCGGAGCTCTTACTGCTGCGTTACTGCGCTCATATGCTGCCAGTGCCGCAGTGGACCAGTCAGACCGTGACAATGTTGTACAACAGCAAGTTCAAGACAGTGCTAAGGTGGCAACGACAGTGTCTGTGAACGAGACACTAAGCAAGGAACCCGTGACAGCACATGTTGACAGTGACGGTGTGAAGAATACATATGCAACACCCGTGAATCAGGGACGACAGTTCGCAGGAAACCTATGACTGTGCCTACCACCAAGTCACGGCAGAAAGCTTCGGCAGTCATTGGAAGTACAAAAAATGCGGTTATTCGAGCTGCAAAGCTGTCAGATCTTCGCTGGGCAAATGTGTTTGCCTCTCGTCTTGATTCGGACTTAACAGCTGTGGATCTGAAAACATACCTGGACTCCTCGTTGTCCCTTGACGTTGTGGCAGAGCAGGTGAAGTTTACTGAGACATATAGTTCCTTCCATATCACCAGCAACTGGCCACGAAGGTATTCTTTTCAGCAACGCTGTGGCCAGAACGTGCATACGTACGGTGGTGGAGGAATAATTCCCGAGAACACAGGCGCCATGCCACAGACTTTGATCACAAACTAACTGCTGCGCGTAGGAGAAATGTTACCGACTCTCAGTGATGAAAGTCATCTCATATAACTGTAATAAGGCCTCAAAATTACATCACATCTCAAACAGTCTTTCTAAAGACTATCCTAGTTTTAATATATTGATTTCTACCTTGGATAAACTGTAAAACTACACAAAACCATGGCGTCTTGCAAACGGCAAATAAAGGCTAGTCAATACCTAACATGTTCAAAATGCGATAATTGGGTAGATTGTGCAAAGTCGAGGTGTGAGCATTCATGGACGGAGGTGCAGATGGAGGGTTTTCACTTTGACTGTCGAAGTTGTAAGAGGTTGGAGTGTTTACTGGCGGAAGTACACGAGCTGAAGTAGTTGATTGCGATGATTCCAGGAAAGGGTGACTTAGACAAGGTTCACCCAGATGGTGAGACTAGAGAGATCAGTGAGAACAGAGACAAGGAGGCTGGCGGTAAGGAGAGAGAAGCCAAGGAGATTGTTGAAGGGCTGTGAGAGAGCATTGACAGGGCGGAAGGAGACAGAAGGAAAAAGGACAAAGAAGAAGGTGCCAGAAGGAAAGGGGAAAAAGAAGATGACAGGAGGGAACATGACAACTAGGGGAAAGAAGACAGGAGTTAAGGTGAGAGTGAAAGTGACAGTGGTAGACGACAGCAACAAGACGGACGGAAACCAACGATGGAGCTACTCTGAGGCAGTGATAGAAGGGGTGAGGAGAAAAGCGAGAATATTCATATGTGACTCTTTAATGAGAAATATAGACAAGACGCTTAGTGAAAGAGAAGACATATTAGTTTGTCTACCAGAGGCTAAGATAGAGCATTTAACAGAAAGGGTAGAGAACGTGATGGGTCCTGGAAAGGGAGGGACCATTCTAGTACATGTAGGGACAAATAATGCAGAGAGGGAGGGGACAACCGGAATAGTCCAGAAATACTGACAGTTAGTCAAGACGTTAAAGCAGACAAGGGTAAAACAGATTGTTGTCTCGGGAATGTTGCCAGTAATGGGAAGAAGGGGGTAAACATAGAAACTGCAAGGGAATGACAGTCAATGCTCTAGTTGAGCAGATGTGTGAAGAAGAGGAGGGGTGGGATACTTTGTTATGTGAGAAGATATATACAAGAGAGATGGCCTCCATCTAAGTGGAAACGGGGCAGTAGTATTCTCAGAGAACCTGGTGCGATATGTTGACAGTGGGACATATTGCATTTATTTAAACTAGATGCGCAGGGAGTATTCACCGAGAAGCCTAAATTGGAGACATAAATAAAGACAGCACAAATGAATCAGCAAAGAACAGCCTAGGATACTATTCTGAAGCTGGATATAAATGCGTTTGTTTAAATGCAAGGAGCGTAGTAAACAAAAGAAGTGAAGTAAATGTTATGATGGAAAATATTGACCCTCACATAATAGGTACAACCGAATCATAGACTACCACCGATATATCAGATGATGATTTGGGACTGAAAGATATAATAGGAAGAAGGGGAGGTTGAGTTATTTTATATATGAAAGACTATCCAGGCTGATGAAATAAAACTAGAAAGAGAAGCAAATTGCGAAGAAGCTGTTTGGTGTAACATAGTTACAGGAAACTCGACATTAACGGTTGGGTTAGTTTATCCAAACATCCAAACATAAAGCATAGAAGAAAAAATAATAATAATAAACGCTATAAGGGCAGTAAGCGAACGGGATTGTATTATTATGGAGGTTTTAACCATGTACATACGCAATGGAAATAGTTTTAGTACAAGATAGTTTCCTTTCTCAACAAGTGCTAAAACCAACCAGGGGAGAAAATGTGTTAGATGTAGTTTTGTAATCACAGAATGAATTAGTAGACAATGTTAAGTTATGTAAGCCACTTGGGAGTAGTGATCACATCCAGATATGTTTTACCATCAAAGTAAAATCAGAAAGGAATAATAAAAAGCAGTACAGGAGAAACTTCCACAAAGGAAGATATAAGGACATGAGGAAAATTAAACAAAGATAGACTGAAATAACACACTGAAGAGTAAGACAGCAACAGAATGCCGGAATATCTTAAAGAGTGAAATTGAGTGCATCGTTGATAAGTTTGTTCCATTATAAAAACCAAGGAAACGTTCCAGAAAGTAACACTTATCGAAAGAAGCCATTATAAAAATTAAGTACAAACATATGATGTGGAAGTGATATAGATGCACTGGAAGTGATAAAGACTACAACATTTATAAAGAAGCACTTAACCAAGCTACAGTGAAATTAGAAATTCAAAGAGAAGCTATGAATAAAACATTAGCGTGTAATATAAAACATGACAGCAAGAACTTCTATGCATATGTTCGGAGCAAACAGAAAGTTCAAGATGAGGTCAGTCCTCTAGAATATAGTGTTGGAAATATAATATCAGAGGGATTCTTAATGACAAAAGACCTGAATGAGTACTTTAGTTCGGTGTTTAGCATGGAAGATATTAGTTCACTGCCAGAACCAGAGGCTAAGTTCAAGGGGGTGGAATCACTCTGTTTAGGATAGTTAATTGTAATCACGGAAATGGTAGCTAAGAAATTAAAAGCAATGAAGGATATAAATCACCTGGAGTGGATGGAATTCCACCCAAACTACTAGTGGAAATTGTAGAAAAATTAGCATACCGCTTGCAACAGTTTTCAACGTGTCATTAGATGATGGAGTGGTTCCTTTAGAATGGAAAGAATCAAACATTATACCGTTATTTTAATAGAGTTCGAGAAAGAAGTCAGAGAACTACAAACAAGTGAGATTAACATCGGTGTTTTGCAAATTATTAAAAAGACTAATTAAAGACCACATCGTGGATTTTCTTGATAAATATCACTTGATAAACCCATCTCCACATGGGTTTCTAAATGCGAGGTCATGCTTAACAAATATGTTATGGGTTTTTTAAGATATCACTAAGTGGGTAGACGAGGGATCACCAATAGATATTATATATTTACATATTTAGAATGCTTTCGACAAAGTGCCACATCAAAGATTACTGCTTAAACTATAAAGAGATGGTATAATTAACTGGATAGAAAAATGGCTGTTTGACAGAAGAAAACGGGTAGTAGTTAATGGGGAGGCTTCAAATTGGAAATCGGTTTTGAGTGGGGTACCACAGGGATCAGTACTGGGACCTGTATTATTTTTAAAATATATTAACGACTTGGACGATGATACAACAAGTAAAGTGTTGGAATTTGCAGATTATACAAAAGTGTTTAGAAAGAATAAATGTGATGGAGATAGACAACATTTACAATATGATCTTGACAGGCTGATCAAATGGTCTGAAAAATGACAGGTGTTCAATTTTGGGAAATGTAAATGCTTCCACACAGGACATGGGAACAAATATGTACAATATACAATTGGGGGTACCGTACTAACTACTACTGTAAAAGAAAAGGACTTACGGTTAGCAATTAGTGTTGATATGAGGGTTTCAGAGCAGTGCGGAATTGCAGCCTCAAAGGGAAATCAAATCCTTGGATTAATTAGGCGAAATATAGCGTATAATGAAAAAGAACTATTACTATCGCTATACAAAACAATAGTTAGGCCTCATTTAGAATATTGTATACAAGCGTGGAGGCCGTATCGCATGAAGGACAGATATGCTAGAAAGAATACAGAGGAGAGCGACTAAAATGATACCAAAACTGAGATATCGTAGTTACGAAATACGCCTAAAAGAATGTGGTTTAACAACATTAGAGACTAGGAGATTGAGAGGAGATCAGATAGAAATGCTTAAAATATTGAATGGTTATGAAAATATTGATAGAAATATTTGTTCTCAGTTAAGAAACATAGAAGGGCTAGAAGACATGAAGTTATATTAGTAAAGGAGCAGCGTAGATTAGATATAAGAAAGTTATAAATTTCACAAAGGACTGTAAATGATTGGAACAGGTTATTTGGCGATTGTGTGGGTGCTAGCAGCGTGAATATGTTTAAAAATAAAATTGACACGTACCTCAGAAGGGCGAGATACACATAGATAAAAGGGGTTGGACTCTCGATAAGCCAAACGGCTTTCTTGTCCACCTGTCATCTAGAGTTAATTACCTGTGTGGCAGTCTTGTTAAGTCTTGTTAAGTCACAGACCGTGTGTGATAGACATACTGAATAACGATGATATTGACATTGCATGCTTCCAAGAAACTTTGTACAGTACGTAAACAAGATCTCGGATCTATAAATAAGCTGCACTCGGGTTTTCAAGGCATTAGGGCAGCTACGGTAGATTATAGGGATCGCAGGGGCCATAACGCAGAGTGGCAATAATGTGGTGCACTTGCCTTGATATGCATGTTACATGTTTAAATCTGGATATTGATTGGCTAACTGGAATATAAGTTAACTTTAATAAACGGAAATGTGTTGTACTATGTGTCTACGTGCCCTATAAATCTCATGATCATGAAGATCTCTTTTTACAACTTCTTGGTACTCTAAAATCAGTTACAGAGGATTTGACCACTACATGCATGTCTATAGTGGGGGACTGGAACTCGGATATAAGTAACAATGAATAAATGTTCTGTTAACAATTTAACCAGTTCTATGATGCGAATAGCTGGTTGTTGTCTAGTGAGCTGTTATTGTCTGGAAACACCTTTACCTATTTGAGCAAGAGATTTGTCCAACCTCGTGGTTGGATCATTGTGTGTCAATCAATGATGATCATAACGTGATTCAAAATAAAGATGTTTTGTACAATTCGTGTACATCAGTCCACATTCTTGTACACCAACCCACATTGAAGTTCCCTGGAGGTAGTGCCCCAGGTTGATGGTTCACCAACCCATGAATATACAAAAATCAACTGGGGACTATTTAGTGACGGCTGTATCAATGGTTATACTAAGACAACAAAGCATACCCTGGAAACTGTAAATATACCTCATGATGCTAATAATTGTGGTAATGTAAACAGCACAGATGATGCACATATATCTGCTATAAATGTTTTGTATGATGATCTAATATAAATCATGTCAAATGCTAGTGATGAAATGGTGAGTCGACAGGGTGATAAAGTGAGACCATAATAAATCAATATAAGAGCAGACCTGGTTGGAATGACCATGCCAAAGATCTTCATACTGCTGCGAGAGAATGTTTTCTAATGTGGGTTGATGCTTGTAAACCTAAAAATTGTCCTGTTTTTTACCTAATGAAATCATCTAGGGCTGGTTTAAATATGCAATATGTTTTCTTAAAAATCATGAGAGTCAACCTAGGAAGGATTCACTGGCTAAGAAGCTATCCCAGAGTAAGCCAGAAGACTTTTGAAAAGAGATTCGACAGACGTACAATTGCCACATACGTCTACCTAACAGGGTTGAGGGTATTACAGGGAAGGAGGAAATTATCGAGTTGTGGAGATCGCACTTTAAAAAGTTGTTTAATTGCATTAGTGATATAGATCTTCAACAAATGAAATATGATGTTAGTTATACAGATGATATAGTAGTGAAAATAGGTGAAGTTGAAAATGTTATTAAATATTTGGATATAAATAAGACATGTGGTTTGGAAGGCATAATATCATATGCCGAACACCTTAAACATTGTGATAAGCGCATTATAGGTAATGCAAACATTAATCACCGTATGTATGCTGATGCCTTGGTAATCTTCTCCCCAACTATGTCATGGTTGTCTGATCTGATGCACGTTTGTGGGTCTTATGGGATGAGTCATGATATTAAATATAACTAAAAGAAAATTGCTGTGTTAGTATGTAAAAGCAAATACATGGCGAACGTTGATGTGCCATCATTTGAGATTAATGGTGAAACAATCAAACAGGTAGATCACATAAATATCTGGGGCACGTTATATCTAATACAATGCGAGATGACGAGGACATCGTGCGGCAGTGCCGACAACTATATGCTAGGGGTAATATGCTTTTTGAGAAAATTTTGCACGTGTGCTACAGAAGAGAAGCTGACATTGCTTAACACGTTCTGCTCCCCAATGTATACTGCTCAACTGTGGTGGAATTACATAGTAGCAAGTATCCATAAGCTCCATGTTGCATACAGTAATGTTCATCGATTATTACTGTGTGAGTAAATACTGCAGGGCTTCTACCATGCTTATAGAATACCGTGCACCTAATAGTAAAGCTGTGATTATAAATCTTGTATATAAAATTCATATTGAGACTTGTTGCCTCTTATAATAAGCTGGTCACTGCAATCGTCAAAAGTTATTTAAATATAACGATGTTGTATATACACAATAGTTATCATTGAATCTACACATGGTAGGCTCCATTGTGCAATATTCGTATATTTTTGTGTTCTTTTTATAAGTATATGGACATATATGCATGCTGCACAGTTAAGTCTGAAATAAAGATATTGAATTGACAAAAAATGAATACACACACACACACACACACACACACACACACACACACACACACACACACACACACACACACACACACACACACACACACACACACACACACACACACATGAACACACATGAACACACATGAACACACATGAACACACATGAACACACATGAACACATGCATATGCCACGCACGCACACATGCTACACTGCTTTAATCTGTTAAATTGGGTATTAATCGTATTTAATCCTATATCATTCCTATCGTTACCTTATGCACTGCGAAAAGAATGATATGCAAAGTTTGCTAACAATATGTTTCACAGGACAAATAGTAAATCGTCTAAAACTAGTTATATAACTGCCACAATACAATAGATCTTTCGTTTTCAGTTCCTACATCAAGATATGTGTTGATTATGGAATGTATTATATGGAGTAATCAATTAATTACAATCACAATTTTTCATTTTGTGCGCTTTCGCCAGTACTCCAGTTTCCAGAAGCCCACGTGTACTCGGGATGACAAAATTGAGGTCATGTCCTGTCGCCAAGCCAATTGCACTGTGTTGTGACATCACGTATGCTTATTATTTACTTATTTATTTATTATACACGCATGCGATATACGCGCCGTGCAATACAGTCTTGCAGTTCCGATTTCCCAATCACATACACATTACGAATTATGACCGAAACTGTTCCTGCTACGTCACGTCACGGCAATCTTGTTTAAAATTAAATTCACTTTAAATCGGCATGGAAATTAACACGGTGATAGATAACATGGTCCCAACAGTGAGTTTGAAGTGGAATTTTCTTGTGGCTTTGTCCGATTACGTGAGTACCTTCGCCACCAGCTGTACAATTATAGCAGTACGCAAAGATATAATGTTATATAAATATTTCCATAGCAGCATGACGTTGTTGTATACTATAAGGGAGGCAGTGTAGTTAGAGAGGCTCCTTAGCTACTCACCAACATGACATCATCCGCTTTCGAATGATTTATGACAAGATGGAATTTTCTAAAGATAGCATGACAAAATACGACAACAACAAAATGATACATTGCACACATTTCAACTACACAGGAGGTTAAACTGACAAACTATGTAAATGATGCTAATATCATAATAAATCTCGCGTATGGTTCCGCTGTATTACCGGAAACAGATCAGTAATTTATTTTTCACATGAAACCGCATGAAGCAGATGAACAGGTATTAATTTAACAAACTTAAATGAACATACGTTATCACGCTTGACCTATTATGTATTACTTTCATTGTTGACATATCGAACAATGCGTAAGATGTAACAGATGGTTAATCCTGACAAGATTGTAATGACATTTAATAACCATCTTACTCGTTCGACTGATCTTGCATGTTGTAAGAGACTTCTTCAACGAAAGACAATTCATCACCTCCTGCAAGACTGTCCAACGTATAAAAAACAGAGAAAGGCAATGTCACAAATTTTTGGTCATGGAAATTGGCAACGCAAAATAGTGACGGACTCGTGACAAGGTCCAGGTGCAACAAGGAGGGTTGAACAAGAGTACAATGTAACACAGGGGGTTTTAATGTGGGAATCCAAATTGAATACCTATTTAATAAGTATATATGTATATAACAGTGAACCTAATAAATCATACAAAAATTCAGTTGGCCAACTTTGAATGATTACTACAGGTACAAGTATTACAAGTATATCATATACAAAACCATATGTGTGTGTGTGTGTGTGTGGTGTGTGTGTGTGTGTGTGTGTGTGGTGTGTGTGTGTGTGTGTGTGTGTGTGTGTGTGTGTGTGTGTGTGTGTGTGTGTGTGTGTGTGTGTGTGTGTGTGTGTGTGTGTGTGTGTGTGTGTGTGTGTGTGTGTGTGTGTGTGTGTGTGTGTGTGTGTGTGTGTGTGTGTGTGTGTGTGTGTGTGTGTGTGTGTGTGTGTGTGTGTGTGTGTGTGTGTGTGTGTGTGTGTGTGTGTGTGTGTGTGTGTGTGTGTGTGTGTGTGTGTGTGTGTGTGTGTGTGTGTGTGTGTGTGTGTGTGTGTGTGTGTGATAGGAAGTAATTAATAAAATATTACTGGTCATCCACGAAGATTCGTGTTGTCTGAATTAACTGATCATCGGGATAATGACATTGCACCCGATCGTAGCGTAAGGCGGGAGGTACGACACTTACCCCCGGCACTTCCGAAGGAAATCAATTGCAAGGCGGAAATGCCAACTATGAACACAATGATGTAAATACAGCGGTATGTCTGTAGAATGTGAGTAGAACAATGGTACTCAGTGGGTGTCAACGAACGTCAACACGATGGGTTAACGAATACAGTGGCGCAACCATACGAAGTTGACATAGGTATGCTTCACGCAACGAAACGAAACGCATACGGCGGCTTGACGATACACGTTAGCGTCAGAGGGCGTCACATGATGGGTTAACGAATACGGTGGCGCCACGATACGTCGTAGACATCGGTAGGCATCACGCAACGAACGAAGCGTATGCGGCGGCGTGACGACACGCGAAGGCGTCAGTGGGCATCACAACGATAGGCGGATGAATACGGCGGCGCAACAATATGTAGTAGGCATCGGTAGGCATCACGCAACGAACGAAAACGTATACGATGGCGTGACTATACGCGCTGGCGTCAGTGGGCGTCACAACGATAGGCGGACGAATACGGCGGCGCAACGATATGTAGTAGGCAGATATAGGAGACGACCCGAAAGCTGCTGTATCAGCCGCAATAACCAATCTTGTTGTTGAATGAGCATTGAAGAACTAGTGCGTGTTTCAATCTTGTGGTGCATGTCGATGGGCCCTGGCATGGCACCACATAATACAAGGTTGTCTACATCTAAACTATTGAAGAAGTTACAATTTCAAGACACGGGCGACAAAACTCGTCGATATAGTTCCCATGTCTTGGAGACAAGATCATATGCCCTAACAGCAATGCTACAACAATCGTCTGACTTTATGTATCCCTTTCCAAACGGGAGTTTATGTACCCCTTTCCAAAACATTCTGCACATAAACCAGCAGTTGCGACTCAGCTTGCTCGAAGTCACGCTGTAGGATATCATAGTTGCACCTACTGACGACCATTGAGGTACTTGATGTGGCAAACATTTCCTTTAAACCTGGATAGTGACGTAATGAGTTGCAACCTTGGTGGAGAGAACTGCAAATAGCTCCTGTTTTTTGCTGACATTGCAATGGAAGTAGTTCCAGTTTATTGGCACCGTCTTGTCTGTCACCACGCTTTTTTCAATTGGATTATTTGATGCTGCTGGCGAGTTATATAGTGATTTTTATAGTCGAGTAAGCTCCCAAAATGGAAAACTCTGACAAGCGTAATCGACATTTCCGTGAGATCAGGCTGAAGAATCCATGAACAGAACACGTCCTATAAGAAGTCGCGTAGACCACACATGGCCAGTACCGAGAGGAATATTGCTCTTCTGGTTCTGGTCGAAGCACTTGATGATGCACTTGTAGTGAGAACCAGAGCAAGTGTACTACACGGTGCGTTGCAGTGATCGTTACTGGGCCGACTTGTGGACAGATCTCACAATTGAGCAAGTAATGGTGCGGTCTATAAAGAGCCGCGGAGGGTTAACTAGAGGATGAGGGATCGCAGAGACGGTCAGATTGCTGTGGGTGTACAGTATGCATAAGTGTGCCGAGGTGCATAAGGCCATGACCGACGTCACAGGACTTGTCCACAGAACCAGTGAGCAGCACGTGGAGCTGGGCAGCGCCCGCTGTAATCAAGGTTTTGAAGATTTGAACACAATCTTCAACTGTCTTGCTCAGCATGATCCCTTTGATGTTCAGAGGCGGGAATTGAGATCACTGTCATCAGGGTTAACTGCTACAGATGGTGACGGTGTCAATTGTGACGAAGTCGAAGAGGTTGTTTGTCGCTCCAAGAAAAACTTGATAACGTCAAGGTTCACGAAGCATCGATGAAACGCAGTGAGACAATCCGCATTTTGGATAATTTAACGAAAGGAATCAAGATCGATCAGCAAACGGTGCATTTATTATGTTTTTAAGACTGCTGTCTTCTAGAATGATGCGAAGACACAGCACCCTACTTTCAGTACGAGCTTATTCCGTCCCAGGCATCTCTGTTCAAATACGTTGCCATTTTTGGCCAAATGATTGACTAGTGGCGATGGCGATAGCAGTACAAAACACGTATGTCTTGAATGTAAGGGCCTTGCTTCATCATGTGCGATGGCTGGCTGGAAACACGTACAAAGAAGTGATCGTGCAGCACCTTTCGTATGTCCGTTACATGTATGTATGTATATCAGTGAAAGACCACGAGCACCAGAGAAAGTATTTGGTCACGGAAAATGCAGGATCCTCAAGCGTGTCAAAAAATCGTAAGAAATGCGACAATGGTGTGCAGTAGTTGCGCAGGAGGAAGCGACCCAATATGTTGTCGGAGAAGCCGGTGTACGGATCTTCATCAATATGCATGGCGGAAAGCCAGACGACTCATTAACCAAATTACGACATGCTCGCTACAGGGAGCTTGCAGCAACAACCTCTTCCACGATGCGGGCAGAGCGACTTCCCTCGACGGAACGAGCTGCATTCCAACATAGCCTCAGAGCATTTGCAGGTTAATATTTGGAAGAGTCTGAATGTGTATCAAATGGAACCGTGCGAATGGGGGTGGGTGGTTGGGAATTGTAGATTGGTGCCTGTCATGACCGACATGGATCTTGCTCCCGATGATCTTTTGAAGTATGTGCATTGCAGATGTAAGGCATCGTCACGAAATCCCTGCAGCACCAATCGTTGTTCTTGTCGGAAAAGTGAGCTCAGTTGTGCACCTGCTTGTCGTGACTGTCGAGATGAAGAGTGTCAGAATGCTGCTCCAGTGCAACCGGAAGAGGACGAATATTGCCTGAGGACGCGAACATCTTTTAGAGAATATTTTAGATGTATTTCCTAGGTAGTACATATTCCGTAGAATGTATTCCTTTCCAATTTGGCCCTGTTTTTTGCAACGTTACTTGATCATGGTCCTACTATTTTAGATTGATTTATCTCTTAGATAGCACTGTGTAAGATTCCATGTGTGTTCATCGTATTTTAATTCAATTGTAGTAGTGTTTTGGGTGAATTAAGCAATATTTAGAAAATCACACTAATTTTCCTTTATTAATTCACAAATAAACATTTTAAAATTTTTCTGTAAATTAACTGTACTAATATGATGCAAAATTACGAAGTCTTCGCGCATTCATTGCAGCGCGGCTGAATGCTTACCAGAGAAGTCGAGATGGTGTTCGCTTGAACAGGTCTGCCAGAGAGTAAAGTGTAAAGCATATAGAGCAGGACTGAATACTGTGCTATATAAAAACTTACTTGTTTACTAATAATGTCATATCCACAAGGCTGCCACAATGCTGTATTAATCGTTCTGTAAACAGGTTTCCCCAAAGAGGGTCAAAGAGGAGATTTCACCATCTTGTAGAGCATAAAATTTGGCTTCTTTTGATACCATATATGTCTTGGTAACAATTTATTACCGGTACACCCCTAAAATGACCATGAAGAAGGTCGCATGATTAGCGGTTCGGTCGAGTTTGATGCAAGGGTCAGTGGACATGCAAGACGCCGTCGCTTGTGATGTTGTCTCGAATCGCACCGAAAGTCGGCGGGTTCCTTTCGTCTGGTCAAAGTGGATTCCATTGATGTCGACGAGCGGCTGACCTAGTGTTCGGATACCGGTGGTTATGTGCCAATGGACAGAGAAACCGCGTCGCAGTCGAGATTCTTGGCATAGACAGGAGCCCAGCATTTTATACCATCCGACGAGACAAGCTGATACAGATAATTTCAACCGTCAGAGTCGGAAATTCGAATTATAAGACTTCTCCTTGCACTGATATCGGCCTGCCACTCGAAATTGAATACTTTAACGATACACACTTCGTCAGCTATTGCCGCGTTTTCTTAACTAAACTGACGCAATTGCCCCGCGCAGACTGGCTCCCAAACAAATCACCCTCGCAAATGTAGCATTTCGTAAGCTATGGACAGTCTGTGTCAGGCGGAATCAGATTAGTTTTGCGTTACCCCACCGCCTCTATGCATCATTCGTTGTACCTGTGCATACCTACACTATGGGCACCAGACCTGGGTGCAATTCATTATTATCAATTACAATTCAATTCAAGTTCGTGTGTATTTACCCATGATCAATTCCAATTTAACCAAATTCAACGTACTCACAAAAAGGATCAATTCCAATTCAATTCACTTTTGTCCAATTCCATTTCAATTCTAATTCAAATCGGCAATAATAACTGTTTTGTTGTGACTTATTAAGTTTCTGCACATTGATGTGCAATGAAGTCCCAGTGAAAATCCACTGAAGCAAACAATAGCCCTTAGTTTTTTTAATTAAGCATGACCCACAAAGTCCACAATAAAAAGAATGCTTTATTCTCAGAAGAGACATTGCTAAGCAGGTCTAGTGCCAAGTAGGGCCTACTGCAATCTGAATGTTATAAAGGGTTATGTTGACTCAAGTGAGACACCTGCATCAGTATCTAATATGGTACCACCTTGCAGCCTGGCTAAAGAACAAAGGGGATGCTGAACTCTGGACATTGGCAAATGCTAATTCACCCCATCTGCAAACATTAGTGTCCTCTGCAAACAATAATGGTTTCTGATGGTCAATTAGCGGTGAGATCAATTAGCACTTAGTACACAGGGTACACAGGGTCTGAGACAGCAGTGAACTGTAAAAACAGAATTGCAGCCCATGTTTTGTCTGGTAACAAACCCTTTTGTGTATGTAAATACTGGTAGTTCTGCTATAGTCTTCCACCAAAAAACGCAGTCGAAAACGTTATAATCGAACATATATTTTGTAGTTTCTAAGTCTCAATTTATATAGAAGAACGTCATAAATTTATTTTCCGTTTCGATCAATTCATTCAATTCATCTTACTTTGCGGGACTCAATTCCAATTCAATCTATTTTTTTTGTATTCAATTCCAGTTCAATTCAAATTCATGGATTTTTTTGATCAATTCAATTCCAAGTCAATTATAAATTGCTGGTAGGAGCCTATAAACAGATCCAGGGGATCTGGGAAGATATACCTATGGAATGTGCCGGCGCTATGCCCACGCTAGTTTTACGCGCCTCCCCTAGACCTTTGGAATGTGTCCCCGTGTTGGCGAATCTCAAGGAGGAGCATTTGGAGGTTTTGGAAAGCCTGAAGATGGTTTTTGCGAGCGTCAGGGGCGTGCAACTGGAGAGTTTTTTTAATGTTTGAGGGTGGTTTTGATAAGCCTCAAGGTGATGCAATTGAAAATGTTCGAAAAGCCAGAAGGTGGATTTTGGCGAACCTCAAGGGGGAGGTGTAATTAGAGGTTTTGGGGCCCCCTGAACTACCTTAGCTAAATCAGTCCTTAGAGTCTGCAGGCGTTTGAGCAGGAACGACGACAACGGCTTAAAAAGAGGTTTATCATTAAAATGTTGACTTATTTAATGATATACGGCCATGTTCCTCTACAGTCTACATCAACGTGTACGACAGCACAGATTGGTGAGAAGCACGGCAATCTGCCACCGATAGAGTCAGCACACAATTTATAAGTTAGACTTAGCGCACAGGATATTATTTAAAACTTGCTTAACCCGCCCATGGGGAAACAAACGACTCTTTTACTGTTGATCCATATCACGAGTTCTATTAGGTAATAGAAAGGCGCTTTTGAAAAGCAGAGCATATTATAATGTCCACGTAACTAAATAACTCTAAATAACTTTCGTTGTGTGTTATGAAGTAGTATGATATCACCAGCTGGTACACCAGAGACTAACGGTCCATGGACTCGGAAGTTAGCGTATTAATATAAAAAAGTAAATGTATATATATAAAACAGTAAATATATATATATATATATATATACAAGTATATTATATATATATATAAGTAAATATATATATAATATATATATATATATAAATATTTTCTTTCCTTTCAGTATCATATACCAGGTGTGTGTTTGTGTACAGCTTATTAAACTAACTGGCAAAAATGCCCGTTACCTGACGAGATGCCTTGGTAGAAGACAGCCGTAAAAGTAAAATTTACCAAATGTTAGAAAACACGGAGCATCGTTACATAAACACCACAACGCGCTTACAGGTACTCGTTGTTTCTTCAAAATTACGAAGGTCGGAGAGAATGTGAAATTCGCGGCAATCGAAAGGCTCTAGTTGTGATAGTGTAGAATTCTCAAATAACATTCATATTGCTATTTTATTGGCATGAGGGTAGAGACGAGCATTATTGTGTCTGCGGATACTCCATGATGACAAGTATATTCTATTGGCATGAGGGTAGAGACGAGCATCAGTGTGTCTGCGTCTACTCCATGATGACACGTCTATTCTATTGGCATGAGGGTAGAGACGAGCATTATTGTGTCTGCGTCTACTCCATGATGACAAGTCTATTCTATTGGCATGAGGGTAAAGACGAGCATTATTGTGTCTGCGTCTACTCCATGATGACAAGTCTATTCTATTGGCATGGGGGTAGAGACGAGCATTATTGTGTCTGCGTCTACTCCATGATGACAAGTCTATTCTATTGGCATGGGGGTAGAGACGAGCATTATTGTGTCTGCGTCTACTCCATGATGACAGGTCTATTCTATTGGCATAAGGGTAGAGACGAGCATTATTGTGTCTGCGTCTACTCCATGATGACAAGTATATTCTATTGGCATGAGGGTAGAGACGAGCATTATTGTGTCTGCGTCTACTCCATGATGACAAGTCTATTCTATTGGCATGGGGGTAGAGACGAGCATTATTGTGTCTGCGTCTACTCCATGATTACAGGTCTATTCTATTGGCATGAGGGTAGAGACGAGCATTATTGTGTCTGCGTCTACTCCATGATGACAAGTCTATTCTATTGGCATGGGGGTAGAGACGAGCATTATTGTGTCTGCATCTACTCCATGATGACAGGTATATTATATTGGCATGAGGGTAGAGACGAGCATTATTGTGTCTGCGTCTACTCCATGATGACAAATCTATTATATTGGCATGAGGGTAGAGACGAGCATTATTGTGTCTGCGTCTACTCCATGATGACAAGTCTATTCTATAGGCATGGGGGTAGAGACGAGCATTATTGTGTCTGCGTCTACTCCATGATGACAAGTCTATTCTATTTGCATGGGGGTAGAGACGACCATTATTGTGTCTGCGACTACTCCATGATGACATGTCTATTCTATTGGCAAGGGGGTAGAGACGAGCAATATTTTGTGTCTGCGTCTACTCCATGATGACAAGTCTATTCTATTGGCATGGGGGTAGAGACAAGCATTATTGTGTCTGCGTCTACTTCATATGACAAGTCTGTTCTATTGGCACGAGGGTAGAGACGAGCATTATTATGTCTGCGTCTACTCCATATGACAAGTCTATTCTATTGGCACGAGGGTAGAGACGAGCATTATTATGTCTGCGTCTACTCCATGATGACAAATCAATTCTATTGGCATGGGGGTAGAGACGAGCACTATTATGTCAGCGTCTACTCCATATGAGAAGTCTGTTCTATTGGCATGAGGGTAGAGACGAGCATTGTTGTGTCTGCGTCTACTCCATGATGACAAATCTATTCTATTGGCATGGGGGTAAAGACGAGCACTATTATGTCAGCGTCTACTCCATATGACAAGTCTGTTCTATTGGCATGAGGGTAAAGACGAGCATTATTATGTCTGCGTCTACTCCATGATGACAAATCTATTCTATTGGCATGGGGGTAGAGACGAGCACTATTATGTCAGCGTCTACTCCATATGACAAGTCTATTCTATTGGCATGGGGGTAGAGACGACCATTATTGTGTCTGCGTCTACTCCATGATGACAAGTATATGACGCAAAAGCCGTTTTCTCGATGATTTTTGCAGCGCGCCCGTGGTTCCTGCTATTGTTAGATTACGTTTTATGTATAACGCGCACATTGCGTTTCACGTATTATGTACACATAACGTTTTAAGTTCAGAACCATTAAGGAACGAACATATTTACCCCATAATGGTGTATTTACATGTATGGGGTATTTTGAATATATAGGGGCACGTCCTATTCTATGGGGCATAGAACGTTTGGCGCTCGCAATTCAAGTCGCCTAAGAGGGGTCCCTTAACCTAAATACGCAGGTTCGATTAAACTAATATGGCTGATTTGGTAACAAATATCATTGTCCAGTTTGAAACAAGTATTACATTATTGTATGTTAGCGATATCACATACCGCGTTTCGTTCTACAGTCCGATGTCAGGTGTCGCGGATAAACAAAACAGTTAATAAGAAAACATGTTACATTATCTACTGTTTACCAAAAACATGCCATGCTAATGTTTTGAACTACTTCTAAACCAGCGGTTCTTAAGCTTTTTGACTGCAACCCAAATTGTGGTCACGGGATTATCTAGCCGACCCATATCATACTCGTACTGTAAGAATTCGATACGAAGTGAATAGAAAACGGCACCGATTTTCGCACAGTGCGTTCAGTGTGACTTTCCAATACAGCTGCATGCGAAAAAAATAAGTCATCTGTCGCGTGAACTTGAAATGTCGTACGATATCTAAACGCACAACTTTTCAAATTCACGCAGCATTAGGCATATGGTTCTAAATTATTTGTCTCGCATGCATTTGGTACGGGAAAGTGAGACAAGTTTTGACATTTCAGACATTCACTGCAGACTCATGACGACCCACTCAAATTGTTTTGTCAATTTGGGGTCGCAACCCAAGGGTTAATAACAGCTTTTCCAGATGGAACCAGATGAGGCGTGATACGCACGTGCCATACGCGACTAAACAAGACAGAGATCGAGGTATCTTTTGAACACTGATTCGGGTTTCTAAGTATATCTTACGGCAATAAGTATTCTTCTCAAGAAACAGTGTAATTTTAGCAAACGACGTGGGCTAATACATTAGTGCGTTCTGATCATATTACTAGGATAAGCTGACGTTAAAGCTTTGTCTGACAGATATCATCGCCGCTGATTCTCCAATTTCCAGCTTGTTATGACTTCGCACAACACTCAACAATAGATCTGACCAAATAGTAGATGTGTCCAGCTGTATGACTTTCAAAACACTTCCTCGTTCAAAACACTACTGTTAAGTTCAAAACATTACATATGTGTACGTTCAAAACACAACCCAAATATATAGCACTACTGAAAGTATATTATACCAGCCAGGAATGTTCCCTTTTGTCTTTCATCCGTATTTATATAGTCCTATTAATATGCGATGAGATCAAGCCCTGCACTCAATAGCATTCATACGCACCCAATCGTAAACTATAGCCCAGCAGTTTTTAACCTTTTAACACTACTATGAGCGAGCCAACAAAACTGTAATTACCCCTCCATTTTTAAATACCAAACTCGGGAAAATAATTGTTTAAAGAATCTTTAGTCGCATAATTTATTTATTTATTAATAACATTAACTATGAATTTGTGTCTAACCTTTTAAGTAGTGCTAAACGTATGATAAGCTTTGAGATGCGATGCTTTCTCATAGCTAGAATATACCACAGGTCATCAACAATGTTTGGTACATATTATACCTGTAGATTTTAATGTTGATCCTTGTAGATATGCCAGTCTTCCACAATGATACATTGGGATTATGACAGTAAGAGCGAGTGGGGTATTCTCCACCAGCTTGTTGTGAGGAAGTTACCAGGTCAGAATCCTGAAAGTCTTCTGTTAGCGTGCTATCTTCTCGTAAGCCAAGGAATTCGTCTTTCATCTTTTACGATTCCTTCTTCCACAGAAACAAGTCGCACTGCATATGCATTCTTCTCACAGTGCTCTAGATCCGGCAATTGACATACGGGAAGCATGTGCTTAATAGCATCATCAAATGGTCATTTTAATTTCTATTATCTTCAAGTAGAATGACAATTTAGAGAACATGGAGACCTCATTAGCTTGATCTTCATGTTGGTAAAACTGGATTTGCGAAGGAACCTGGCAACCGTGCTCTGGGCGGTGAGAATATTCACCATATTAATTTCGTGTGAGACGCTCAGCTGATTGGCCAGCTGAAGCAAAATGTGTGCAATATAGCCCAGCTTTATAATAAATCCATGGCCCCTTTGGGTGACACCGTCACCTGAACGTTTGGTCTGTAGTGATTCTCACTCTTTCTGTACATACATATTTTTCTGCTACTTCAACCACACGTCATAATGCTGTCCCAATAACAATCAGAGATACTCTATATAGAAGATAACACTAACGTTTGTTTGCCAAGGCTGTATATTACGACATGCCAGCAGCCGCCGACGCCATTTTCGTTGCTTGCACAACGATGGAGGTAAAGAACATAGCAAGGATTTTTCCGGCCAACGACAACAAGTGGAATAATCGAGCTGAGGATCTTCAGAGGGAGATCTTCCAGTGGAAATTCGACCACGTCCCGTCCTCCGCGAGATGACTCGACACATCGGAAGGAATTAACTTCATCAATCATACGTCTGACAACTATTGGGGCACCGGACACGAAGGACACGGAAGGAACATGTAGGGGAAATTAATGACGCAAATCCGTGACTGTGTCCAGGGCGAAGGAAGGATGGGCAAGCTTTCGCAAAAAAACTCAACCACCCAACCGACACAACCATCGACGAGAGACAGCATTAACGAGCACAATACAGCTACGGACGGTGATCACTCGGAGTGCGAAACAGAGACAACACCTTTGCCAAGCAGTGCCCACCCACAACAACAAAGCCACCACGCAAACAGCCAAGGAAGAAGGTAATTATCAGCTCGTCGACTACACAGCCAACGGAACGAAGCAATGACAGTTCGTGTGCTATAAATATGTCTAACAGCATTCAAGGGTTTTGTCAGTCACTAACTAGCTAGAATGGAACATGATTATATATAATTATGTACAAATTGTAGTACACAGCATATGTGGTACATAGATCAGTAATCTTTATGTATGTGCACAGGATGCGAAATACACTGTATATATTGTCTGTGCACAGTGGCAATCCCAGTGAATTAATAAATTTGGATTGCCCATTACCAACCTACGCAATAGTTGGTGTAACTTTATACAAACAGAGAAAGGGCTGCATGAACAAATCTGTAACACATGTCATCATATATACACTGGGGGTGAGGGGGTACCGAGCGGAAGTAGCACACGAAATATGGTTACAACCCCTTTCACATCGGCAGACAAGCTCACTGGCTTCACGCAAGCACCGCTCTACCCCACTGTCGTATCCACTCCACCCATTTCTTTTCTCTCCTTGTCCACGGCTAATACATCAGGGACCAAGCCTTCTCCAACTTCGACAGCAGGTAGTAAGCGGCAGGCCAATTCTCTTTCACCGGGGCCACCGCCTTTGTGTTCTACTACCATCACCACTCCCTCTTTAGCAGCTGCCATCGTCACACCATCCCTGCATCAGGCCATACGTGAGCCACTACCGAGACAATGGTGTTCTCCGGAGCTTCCACCTCACTACAAGTCTCATTCTTTCCTACCTGTCTCCAGACCACGGGTGGACCGCACCATAATTCATAGACTACCCCATTCGCCGACTTTTGCACAACGATTTTCTACTGTGCCCTCCATACATAGAAGCACAAAGTGCAAGAAATCCAGCTGGAATTTACCGATAATCACAAAACGTGTCATTATTCTGGGTGATTCGAACGTTTCTAGGATTACAGAATCAAAGGACCGAGACATCCAAGTGGACAGCTACCCTGGAGCCAAAATTAGGAATATCGAACAGATGGTGATGCATCCCGCAGAGACAGACGGCACACATCCAGAGATTGTGATTCTATCGGTGGGAATCAACGACAGAGCGAACGAACCAAGTGTGACGACCAACCCTAGTTTGCGAAGGATGGCGGCTCGAACAGGCAAGTGTTTTCCTCACTCAATTATCGCCATACCCGAAATTAACTTTTCTGACAGATTACCTCTGGTAGAACAAGAATACATTATGGGAACTTCGGAGAGCCTACTAGACATTAAGGGCATTGTTGTAATACCTAAATTAGAGGAGTCATCGTTCAAGACAGACACACCAGAAAACAGTCATTGGACACCAGAAACAGTGAATAAAATGCTAACACATTGGTTGTGCCATTTAAACTAAGAAACATTGAGGGCAACCATACCGCACAAAACAAGTCCAACGATCTGCGCAATACCACGGTTATCAACTTAAGCCATCTAGTGTTATCTGAACACAGGCGGAAATCTTAAATTTCGGATTACAATGTATACCAACACCTCAGACAAATGATGCAGAAGACACGCAGGCGTCTATCAGGCGTTTTGCTAGATATATCCAACTACGATATTTTTCACAGAACGAAATCAGCCAAATTAAAAGAGAACTTTACAACAAAATTAAACCTGGATTCCGCCTTGCAACAACGACGACATTAGCTCTAAATTGGAACAATTGAAAGATTTTAGCTCGATAATTAACAAACACCGAAACATTGTTGGTAATTTGTCAGAGTCGCAGTTGGCGTCGATTTCGTCACTCATGAGAAACCCATCTATTATTATTATTAAGAATGCTGATAAAGGCTCGGCCACAGTAATCATGTATAAAGAAAAGTATGTCGCAGAGGCGAATCGACAGCTTGCGAACAAAAAACATTATACTAAACTAGACACACCGGTCTATCCACAAGCCGCAGGCCGCATTTCGACAACAATAGACAGATTACGACAAACAGGTTACATTTCCATGAAGCAGCAAGATTATTTAGAGCCACCGGATACACCTCGACCACGTCTGCTCTATATATTACCCAAGATTCATAAAGCTAAAAATAAATGGCCTCAGTCTCAAATGCCTCCAGGACGACCGATCATATCCGATTGCAACAGCGAATCATAAAATAGCCGAGTATATTGACTATTTTAGCCCCATTGGCAGTAACACATGCTTCGTATGTTAAACACACTACAGACGTCATTGCTAAAGTGACTAAAATCAAAATTCCCAGTGATGCGCTACTGTTCTCCATGGATGTAGAAAGCATGTACACCATTATTGACAATATTTCAGGGTCTGAAGCAGTAAGACAAGGTTTTGTAAGAAACCCGGATTTTGACCGCCCAGACGCAGACATTTTAGAACTACTTAACATTTCCTTAGAACACAACGACCTTTTATTCGAATCAAACTGGTACCTTCAGATTTTCGGCACTGCAATGGGGAAACGATTTGCCCCCAACTATGCCAATCTTGTTATGACTCAGTGGGAGAAACAAGCACTAAGGAAATGCAGCAAATTACCATTAATCTATTTACGATACTTGGACGATATCTTCGGAATCTGGACAAATGGGAATTATGAAATCCAAGTTTTTTGGACATATTAAATATCCATCAACATTGCGTAAAATTAACATCAGTTACGAGTAAACACTGGATAGATTTCTTGGACACTACGATCTTTAAAGGCGAACGCTTTAATTCGACGGGGCATCTTGAGACTCAACTACTGTACAAAGACTCGTTCCATCCAAAACATACCTTCTCTGGTATCCTCGAGTCGCAACTATTACGATTTCACAGGATTTGCAACAATAAATCAGACTTTGAGGAAGCCGTACAAACACTTTTTCATAGCCTGAGGCAAAAGAATTATACATTTGTATGGCACATTATAAGCACTACCCTAGCGGACATTAAACACCAGAACAGAAAAGAACAAGCCGTGAAATGTCAGGTGAAAACGTGTCTAGCCTGTACGGTATTTGTAGACTTCACACCTATTAACAACACAAGGAGGCCACCACAGGGCGGTACATCCAGCGTGGTGTACCTAATTAATTGCAACGCCTGCCCTGCAAGATACGTTGGTGAGACTGGCAATCAACTCCGAACGCGTCTAAATAATCACAGATCGGACATACGACATCACAACGACACACAAGTGGCCAAGCATTTTAACGGAGCTGGTCATTCATTATCCGATTTACGAATCACAATCTTGGAATCAGGGCCATTTTCTGACGTCGCCTCATTGGAAACCATTTACAGACGGAATTGTGAATCAAAATGGATTATAAGACTTAAAACTACGCAGTCAGGGGGGATTGAATGTTAGAGAGGACTCTTTTGACATTATACCTTTTGTGATTCGCTTCTCCCACCAGGGACAGACAATTACTAAACTAGCTAAAGCCACCTATACAATGCTTCAAACCGCGTATCTAAAAATATACACGCCGATATCTATAACAACATTCTCAAAGAACAAGAATCTGAAAGAGATGCTGGTACAATGAACAATGGACTTCTACAGAACAATGACCCTAGCGTTTAGGACACTGTGAGACGTCGTAGTGTTAGTGCAATTGTGTAGTTGTTAGGGGGCTAATCCCCCTAACAACTACACAATTGCTGCTGCATGTGGGGTTGTAGTGTTGCAGCAGTGCTGGCTCGTACGGCTTCACATGTTTCCGTCTGCTGTACTACTATGTTAGGATAGATACATTTGATCCACACATTAATAGCTTATTTAGTTTTTACAGGTTTACCATCCGAAATCGTTACTGAATACCCATGTATTAATTATTAATAACAAGGACACGTGTTTGTGGAGGTGTGGGGCGGTCAGCAGTAGCGCCTCTGTGGACAGCACCACAACTTCGCAATCCCGTTTCAGCGCGCGCGCGCGTGCGTGCGTGCGTGCGTGCGTGCGTGCGTGCGTGCGTGCGTGCGTGCGTGCGTGCGTGCGTGCGTGCGTGCGTGCGTGCGTGCGTGCGTGCGTGCGTGCGTGTGTGTGTGTGTGTGTGTGTGTGTATAAATGTTATCGAAACTGATCGCCAACCGAACAATGTCTTCATTCTACGGTATACGTTGTGAACACCATTCACCACGTATCTAGTTCTTTGGAACTCAACATCCCGTTTAAAAAAGTATTCATCTGTCATTTAACAGGTGAGAGGAGGGAAACCCCCGGTTACTATCCTCAGCCTTGTCCAATTGTTCATTGTTTAACGTCCGTTGGCATGGGAATGTAACGGCTGAATGCATCCCCGTGCCATGACCGGATAATCACGCATTCTCGTCTCCGTTGTAGACCGATGGTCGTTATTTAGATGTACCATTAATCATGTTTTTCTTTTTTTAGGTTTAATTTACAAAAATTGTTTTGCAGAAAAGACCATCTACCCGAAAGGACTAAACTGATTTTTTTATCAGATGTCTGGGTTTCACATTCGCCATCTATACTCCGTTGCCAGTGCATTAGGGTCTTTGTTCATGTTCCAAATCCTTAACAGAGGACACTTGAACCCAGAACACCCATTTTCCAAAAATACATGCATACATACATATATACACACACACACATACATACATACATACATACATAGATCCATACATACATACATACATACACACACATACATACATACATACATACATACACACACATACATACATACTTACATACATAGATCCATACATACATACATACATACATACATACATACATACACACACATACATACATACATACATACATACATAGATCCATACATACATACTGTAACTTACGCTATATTTACGCCTTAACCAACTTATTTGTGGACAGTTCCTGTTGATACTATTTGTGCTGTATCTTAGGCCCACGAAGAAAGAAGAGAAACAAAAAACACATCCTGCCTGTTTATTATTGTTTGAAAACAATTGTGGTTGTGCATGGTGGATAACGTACGTTACAGTGTCCACCATTTCAGGTACAGAGTGCTCTGATCATTCTTAACATTTTAAAAGTTGTTTGGTTGGATTCTGATGAGGTACTAGCATACATCAGTCAAGCAAATTTGGATTTCTGAAGAGTTTCACATCCTCATATTTTAGTTAAAAGACACCATGTAATTTACATCATGAACTTCACTTGGCATTGCGCCACATAACAGTGACTAAAGATATCTTATCTCCTTCATTAATTTTAGGTGTACATGTATCTTAGCTACCATCTAAGACAGTTTTTATTTATTTTAAGCACTTTTTGTGTTTTTAACTTTTGTTTTGGTGTCCGTGACCTCCTTTTATTGTGCTTCAAATAAGGCTATGTCTAGGGCATAAGATAGGAGGCAAGGTATCACCCGCGTAACATGCATCATGTTAAATAACATTTGAATAACATGTCAACGTACGGTGTTGATTGTAGCATTACTCTTTCCAAGTGCCTTGACCGTTTCGATTGCCGCCCGCTGCACGGTGCAGTCGTACTCCGTCACCAGCTACATCCAGAAAGATGTGCCGCGACCAGCTACATTTGCACTGACGGAAAAGGGCTGAAATGGCGCTCGGCGACAGTGGCGTCACTTTCGTAATTACACAGACTTTGCGTCATAAAAGCTCGTCCATGTTCGCACTATTACCACTGTGATTCCAACGTAAGTACACACGCACGCACGCACGCACGTACACACAAACACACACACACACAATTGCACATTAAGTCGTTGATCTCGAGAAAGACAGTTTCAACAAGAGGATTGAGTGGATGAGTGGGGTCAAGGTGAATCTGCTTTCTCTCTCAAAGCCTGCTGATATATATATATATATATATTATATTACACCGCTGCGGTTGTATGCGAGTCGCATCAAATATCTCCGCGGGTCGCATTTGGCCCGCGGATGCAGGTTGCCGACCCCTTTCTTACGGTATCGTAATCTGCTCGGACAGGGTCTCTCGGTCATGTACGTCATGTCTCGGTTGCGTAGGTCTCGTTTCGTTTACGTTATGTACGCCTCGTTCCGGTTAGTTACGCACTACTCGTTCTGGTTACGTACGCCTTATCCCGGTTACGCCCGTCTCGTCTGTTATGTACGACTCGTCCCGGTTACGTACGACTCTCGACAACATACTTCATGTATGGGTTACCTAAGGCTCGTTACGTACGCCACTTCTCGATTAAGTACACCTCATACCGGTTACGTACACATCCTGGGCCAAACATCTGGGTGCCATATTTGACCATCTTCTAAGTTTTGATGCCCCAAAATAGAAAATTAAAGATATGTATTCTGATACAAAATAGCAGAATGCTACAGGTCGGTCGTACAGGAACTATCTGAACCAAAGAACAACAGCGGTGTTTAAGTATAAGTTAAGTAGACGCTATAGAAGTAAATTACGTCGACTGGGATTAAAGGCCGAGAAAAAATCGATGAAAAGGATTAAAAGAATCATGACAAAGTGCCCAGTAGAGCGTACATGTATAGAGACTGTGTCGAGCAGTGTTCAAGTGGCATCCTCCACCCCACTCACGCCCGGAATGCAAAATGCAGATGAGCCTTGCTACGTGACATTGGCGACGTTTGATATAGAGAGGTAATAAGTATATCTGTGTGAAGAGATCACAACGACGACAATTGACTTCACGACATCATTACCGAGCGCAGTAGTTACGTTTGATCACGAACTAGGTTGTGACACTCCTAGGAGTGCAGTGCAATTGTCTTAATTGCGCCAGCTAAGAGCTTTTGTGTGGACGTGGTATTGGAATGCGTTCACGACAACGCTTTCGTCAGCCTTTCGGTCCTTTTGGCACGACGTTTTGTCATAGATCCACACCATGTAAATGTCTACGCGGATTCACTTGATTCCAACATGAAATTGCTGTGGCTCATTATATGCGAGCAGCAGAGAACATGATTGATCATTCAGTACGTGTGATGTGCCAATTCTACAGCACTGCAAACGACAAGAAATGAGGTGCTCGTGTACAGTTTACCTGGACGGAATTTCAATGTGGACTGAACATCCTACAGTGGATATGCAATCTTAGCGGAATACACTCACGCAGACGTTGCAGGTTTGATAAGCGAATAATTCCATAGTTGCAGCATATTAGTGTCATTGGTGAGCATGGCATTAATGAATATGTCCATTTGGAGCAATGACAGTGTATACAGTCCCAATGTCAATGATAGTGTAATGTTAACAGAGGAGCTCGCAACAACATATGTACATTTCCCAAACACTGTCGGCTTTCTAATAGGTATGCTGGGAATACCAGGCAATCTGCTCGTGCTCGCGGTGTACATTCGAAGTATGACAACGTCTACCAGGGTGTATCTGTTTGCTTTGGCCGTTGTTGATTCGGTCGCCTGTATTTCTGTAGTTTTCTTAACCAAAGTGCCGATTTCAGTATTAACGAAGACTTTCCTTGTAATGTCGGGCAGGATGTCAGTCCTTTTCTCCGTCTTGTTGATTGCGTATATGTCAACTGATCGCCTCAAGGCCGTCATTCGTCCCCATACGTTCAGCTTAAGCGCGTCGCGAGCCAAGATGGCGCTGGGTGTCATTGCCCTAGTTTCCGCCGCTTGCACAATAGTGTTATGGGTTGCATATTCTCTCAAATACGACCAGTTTGCCCAACTTTTTGCGATGTGTATTACACTGTCTAGTGTCTGCGTCATGGTCGTTTGCTACTTTGCGATGGCAATAGCAATGCTCAAAAACATAAAAACTGTTCGAACGAACGTTGGAAATCAAGACAGCACACCGTCTATAGATCCAAGACCTTCAACGGTTTCGACAAGTATCATAGTCACCTACGCCAATGAAATTACATCTGTTCAACACAGAACAGCAACTGCATCCGGCAAAGGCAACAAGTCTGCTGCACATCAGAAACGCATATATAAAGACATGACGCTCTTGTTCACCATTACATTTGTCTTCATAGCTTGTTGGATGCCACTTTGGCTGTCATTAGCCGGTATTGATGTCCCGAAGAAACTTCTAGGCTTGTTTGTATTCAACTCATCTGTGAACCCGTTCATTTACGGCGTCGTCAGTAGAATGTTCCGCAGCGACGTACGGCAGTTCTGTCGCAAGGCACACTACAAACTGACGTCATGGTCTCTGTGAACGCACTGAACAAACTGACATCGTGTTCTCAATGAACACTAGTCAAACTGACATCGTGCTCTCAATGAACACTCTGAACAAACTTACATCGTGCTCTCAATGCCCACTTGGACAAGCTGACATCGTGTTCTCAGTGAAGACTCTGGACAAACTGACGTCGTGTTCTAATTGAACACACTGGACAATCTGACGTCGTGTTCTCAATGACCGCTATGAACAAATTAACATCGTGTTCTCAATGAACACTCAGAACAAACTGACTTCGTGTTCACAATGACCGCTATGGACAAATTGACATCGTGTTCTCAATGAACACTTCAAAATAATATCGTGCTCCCACAGAACGCTCCAAAGTGAGTGCTCCGACTGAACGTTCCAAACTGGCTTTGTGCTCCCATCGAATTGTGATCGCTGTGTCAAGCAGGGATTTTCCATACAGGAACAGGTAATTATCGATTCAGTTTCAAATGTATTTATTTGACTGCCTTGAGGTTTATTCAAGCACACGACACAACTGGTTAATAACAGCTGGAAGCAAATTCACCACCCACCGTCGATTTTCACAAGTGATCCATGTTAGAATAACGTGTCTTACAATTTGATCGCATTCAATAGAACAATTCGTGCTACTTATCTAACGTGTTGATATATTATGTATACAAGATTGTCCAGATTGTTATTTTAAAGTTGTGTAATTTTTTTATTTCGGCAAACATTGTGCTACTGTTGTTGTAGTCGTCGCCGTTGTCGCCGGCGCTTCTGTCGTCGTCGTCGTCGCCGCTGTCGTCGTTGTCGTCACCGTCGCACTCCCAACGCCGCCGCTTCTGTCGTCGTCGCCGTCGACGTCGCCGCCGTCGTAGTCGTCGTCGTCGCTGCCGTCGTCGTCGTCGCCGTCGTCGTCATCGTCGCCTATTTGATAGCTTCTTCTCCGATAACGGACGTTGAATAAAACAATATTCGTCGCCATAAGGGACCGCTGCATTGGGAATAGTATCAGACAGCAGGGTGTGTTTTATCCCTACGAAGGCTTTATGGCTCCATCTGCACTACTTCTTCGATGTTGTTAAACCTGGGTTATATCGAGTAGACTAAAGTATCCGATGATGTTCGCACGTGTGACCAGCTAATTTGAGTAAATGCAATCAAGCTGCAAAAGGTATTGAATGTTTCGTTTATATGGATGACGTCACGTTTATATGGATGACGTCACGTTTATATTGATGACGTCACGTTTATATGGATGACGTCACGTTAAAGCGACCTTGTTTGTTCCTGTACCCAGAATCACCCTCTCAAGCCAAGGGTGCTAATAGTATTAGACGATGCTTGGTATATTGTCAATGCAAATGTACATTCGCTTAATAAATAATTGTACACAGACCCACAAACTTGCTGCTTTCTTACAAAGAACAATTCGGGGAACACGCGGTTAGGCCGTTAGCCACGCCTATATATACACAATATATAAAGACAAACAAATTTACCTATAATACAAGTGAGAATGTACAATGTATGAAGGGGTAAACAGGAAGTAATTACAGACTGCATTACAGTATATGCGTCGATTGGTATACACTGCATGGAGGTGTCTGCGGGTTATAGAGACTCGTCACAATCCATACAAACATTGTCATAGTTCCTAAATTAAGGGTGGTGTACAGCAACAAGTGGCTGATTTTCTCTCTCAATACATGCAATGATGTTACATTTGATACTAATGATAGAAATCTAAATAATATTAACACGCACACTTTGGAGACAATGTGACGCCTCCCAGGTGCCGATGTACATTCGCCTCTTTCTATGTTCGTCTGTGTTCTTGTCCCGTTGGCCTCAGGGGTCTTATGCATGAACCGACACAATGCGAATTGTCTCGGACTATTTACGAACGTCGGGACTTCGACGGGATAATCACTATGCATGAACGCAGACAACTAGAAGTCTCGGACTTTCCGCGGGACGAAACGACACGATTTTTAGGCCCGCGATAACGCTGGCCGCAGTTGTCTCCGACTGTTTCGTCATTAATCATTAATTAATTCATAATGAACCGCTTTCGCTGGCGCTGCCTCCATAAATTATTTCTCTATTCCATTCAGTCACAGTGACAGGTCAAAATACGTGTCACTGAAATCTCGTCACGCTGTTAGCCTATTTTAATATACTGTCTGGTCTTGCAGTAGTTCAAGTGACACGTTCTGGCCAAAGAGCGAATTATACAGCGCAGATAGGACGCACGGTTTTTGGCCTAGTCCGACGCGTCTTTGTCAGTTTGTGACTGAATAAATTACGATATTTGTATTCCGCCTGTCTATTTTCGTAAGAACTTCACTCAAAACGATTTTTCTAACTGTTTGTTTTCACAGCATTGAAAACACATGTATTAAAAATTTAGAATATTGCTAAATTGATACGGACATATTAATTGGTGTTCAAGTTTTTATCAAAACAGCATAAAACATTAGGACGCACGATTTCCGGTCCCACCAGTATACATTGTCTCAATTGACTCGAGTAGTGTTGTCAAATGCTTTCAATCTCTTAAATAAGTTCATAGTACTCAATTCATTCCAGTATCATTCTGGTCGTCCTCTGTTCATCACTCCTTCGTCTTATATTTCATGGCTCAGTGTTCACTCACCATGTAGATGCACCTAGCATAGTTTGCCTTCTAGCAATCTTGGATGGCTTAGACTTAGGCTCAGCACACTGCTCCGTTACTTCCAGTTTGTCTGTTATTATTACTCCAAAGTCTTTCTCAATATTATCAAGCCTATGTCTTTATCTTTGTGTCATGTTTCTGCAGGGTTACTTTCCATGATGCAGTCGTAGTATTATAATATTCTTGTGGAAACTGCTGTTTTGTTAAAGGAAGTTTTTTTCATTTTCGAAATGGAATTACTCTTTTAAATCTTAGCAAACAGAGGTGATCTGGCAGATGATTGCCGAAAAACTGAATGTTGTGGGTGGCAGTGGGCACACAGTGGCCCAGGTTAAAAAGAGATGAAAAGACATGAAACAAGCCGTTTGACGAAGACGGGTCAACTAAAAACCATTCATGGAGAACCTCTACCTGAGGTGCCCAATGAGAACTTGTCGAGGCTCATCTTCAACACCAAGATGGCGGATGGTTCAGAGGGTAAGTGTCCTGTAATATTGCATTAAAATTTACATCACCTTAAATAATTTATAATATTTTTATCTTGTTTCGATAATAATACATTTGTCCCTAGCATTGCTCTAGCAAATCAGTTAAGGTAACAGTTGAAGGTCAATCACACCATAACTCTGTAGAGTGCTTTTAGTGGTCTAATTTGCCATAGCATCTCGGTAGGCCTTTTACAGATAGAGCGATATAGTGTACACTTGGTGGCAGTGGTATTTCATTGTTGTGTGGGAGTCTCAACCCCTTCTGGTGTCTGTATTTTACAATGAAACATTATTAGATGTGTACATCCACTGATCCCATATATTGGTGTGTGTTGTAGTACCACTGGTTATCCCATCATCATCTACTCCTGAACAAGAAAGTCTGTCTATGATTAACTGCCTATATATACTATAGGTAAGTCGTAATTTGCAACACACTAGTGAGAAATAGTCATGTCATCTACAAAACTAAGATATTCAAGAATATGACAAGACCAGTTCCTACTATGTTTGCTTGATCAGCTTGTTCAGTTCATAATACAATTATTGTAATGTACCGGTATGTTATTAATTGCTACACAGATTTACAGGGCATAATTACATGTGGATGATAATGTGTCTACATATTATATTCCCATTAAATCCAGTTAAATGGAAAAGACTTTATAGTCCAAGGAAAAGTTGTGGGAATAAAAGGGATTAATATGGTACAGATCATAATTTCAATTATAAAATAAAGGTGTTAGTTAAAACCATTGAGAGAGACAAATGATACCAGTATCTGGCCTCATCACATATGGTTACTACAGGACATTAGGAATGGGTGTGTCAATTGTTTTGTAATTTCACTAAACACCATGTTTCATTATTGTGAATAACTTTTATTGCTATGAAAAAGCACATGCTACAACATTTATATAAATTCATATAGGAAATAAAGAGACTAGATCATCTTAACAGTAAAGTATAATTTAACCTCTTTACATAAATTAATAAGAAATCTGATAGAAGTCCAGACATATGCTATACTTAAATGCATACTAGTACACTTCTTCATTTGTTTTTAATTATCTACCAATCACACAGTTTTTATTTGGTTACATCAATATTGTTCCAGATGCTGGTCATGGTGTGTTAAATGCTGTATCTGAAGATGTCCCTGGGGTACAGCCCTCAAGCAGCTGTGGGAAACAGTGGTAGTGGTCCATGACATCCAGTGATCCACATTCCTCCTACAGTGGTTCATCGGCAACTGTCAGTAGATTGGCTTCATCAAGCAGACAAGAAGAAAGAATGGCCGACTCCTGATAGCAGATGCAGAGTGTCCAGTTCTGAAGGAGAACATTTTATAATTTTTAAATGGCTGCATAGTGAAATGAAGAAATACGGTTCAATCGCAGAAATGGTACAGCTAAAATATAGCTCGCCCTATAAATAGAACAATTAAAGCAACCAGGATGCATCATCAATGAAACATAGCATGCGAAATGGATAGAATGTAACTACCTCTTAAAAAAGTCATCCTTTGTTTCAATAGCAAGTTACGTCAACCCAGTGTTGGCAATAACACAATTAGTATACACCATTTATATACTTGACTGCAAGCGTACGACAGAAGATATTGTACTGCAATGCTGAAGTGTCAGAATGTATGTCAGAATGAACTATTTGAATATTATGTATGCTGTTATTACCATTTGGATTTTTTTAACACAAGTAATAAAATATATTTAAACACATTAATTAGACACCAATTGTTTGTGTATTCTGCTGAAAAATACAATTTCTAGTGTATACCTTCAACGTTGGTGATGACGGATGATTTGTAATTGTATGTCTACATTTAATTACATGTGATTGTCACGTGTCCTTTGTCACTGGTCAAAATCATGCATCCGTAATTTTAAAATTGTCAATACTAAAAAGCTCCCTCCTTCTGATATTCGAGTAGTGTGATAAGATGTCACGAAAAAGGTACACTACAGACGGTGTTATCAGAGCTGGTAAATATTCCAGTATCTCAGGTGTTATGATAAACAATATTAATGATATGAACCATTTGTTTTTGTTTCAATAACACTTATAAATTATATTTGTGTATAATGAAATTCCTTGAATAGGCTATAGTCCTATACATAAGTAACTGGTCATGACATAATAAGTAGGCTTACCGGATTCTTGGTTTAATAAATTATGGAAACATTGTTTACCTCACAATACATGTCTAATAAAATATTGGTTACTCGAAAATGCGTAGTATGTCCTGCTCTTGAATACTCGTATTTTAATTTATCGTGATTCGAATATTATTTATTCGTATTAAAAATGGCCTTGACCCTTGTTTGAAAAAATAATCGCTACACTGCACTGGCACTGGCTAGCCTACAGCACTGCTGGTCGAATCGAATGCTAGGTTTGACATGCTGTTTTGTAAACAATCTAAGCACACTTGCATAAATTATCAATATTCTAAATAACTTATATTACATCGATGAAATGCAAACAAGTTGTTAGAAAACATGTTTAGAGTGACATACGATAGTTCAACGACAGAAACATGCTTCACAACAACGACAACAAATTTTATTTATGGAAAGGTCTATGCTAGTATAGGCGTGTATGAAAGATGCAACGGGACCGTTCGTTGTCTTTCCTATGACTAGTACAACTCAAGTCAAGTACAGTTACGTAGACAGTCGGACATAAAGGTGAAATATTTGCTTTCATCACTATCACTGATTTGCCTCGACGGCGATGAGGTACCGGTAGTAGACCTACCACCTTTTCTGATAGATGTTCTAGTAAAATGCGTCGTCCGAAAATCCTGTTTGCGTAGGGCCTAATATTTCGTCGAACATGATAACTTTTGGTCGGACTATCATACTTCCAGTGACTATATCCGACTAACAACGTATTTAATGAAAGAACCAGTTATACCCGCTATGTCTAATGAAGTTTATCGATTGGACACACGTAGTTGTTAGTCGCGTTACCGTTACATTCACAGACACTATATGCACGGTAAAGTTCGATAATAACTACTCTGAATCCTCACTTACCTGAACAGTGGTTTGATTTTGTTCGATTAACGAATTCATTGTGACATCTGTATTGCTGTTGTGGCGCTATAATGCAGTAATTGGTCTCATCAACTCATCCGATCACATAAACACAACGCCAAGGCAATGCCAATGGCAGCCATTAAATTCATATCATCATGATAATCAAAGACATAATAATGTCAACCAACATTGCAGCAAAAAAGGACACATGGACATATACCTCAGGAATAGGGAGAGGAGTACGCGAATCAATGTCTGACTCCCTTCCTTGTTATATCCACGATAACATGGTAAAACATGAGGATCAACGTAAAATCAGGGTAAATAATATGATACTTCTAAGCCCCGCGTCTACAACTCGAAGCAGACGAATGTTACCCGGAAGGAAGTAACGGGAGGCGCCTGCGCTCTTCGCAAAACTATTTGGGGTCTCCCGGGATCCCCTCGTCTAAAATTAGCCCAACACCAAACATCGGGACAATCGCGTTAAAGTCTCTGACTTTATTGTCTCGGCCTAACGTCCGGTCCATGCATAGCAACTTCGCGACGGCAGAAGTCCCGACGTTTATTGTCTCGGATAATGGCATTGTCTCAGACTATTAGTTGTCTCGGTTCATGCATAAGACCCCTGATCTACCAACTGATGTATTCAGTATCAAGGAGCCTCTATTTGGACAGGAGGCGTCACTGAGCGAGAAAATGGCAGTCTACACTGAAGGTTTTTGTCCGGCAGCGCGCGATGTTAGCGTATTTGTTCAGGGACCTCATTTCATCAGAATAATCACTAGGCTGTGATGCGTCATATAAAATGAAAGATATTAAAGTAATCCTTGAAGTTTTTTACCTATTACAATTCCAAATAATGAAATTTGCAAACAAATCACGTAGAAACGTTACAATTATTTATTGAGCCAACTGGACTTCGTCGTGTTTCATCAGAATAATCATCAGGCTGTACCACTTGTTATATAATAAAACTATTGAGGTTATCGTTGAAAATGTTGAGCAATGGTAATGCAAAGAACTGCATTTTCTGCACGCGTATGGTCTGGCTTGGCGCAACTCCAGAATGGCGGACGACCTGCTTACGTACTTTCCTCGAACAATGTAGATAGCGCGCGCTGCACCGTCTTGTATTGATATACGGTCTTTGTTCAGTATGTCGCGGTTTGCTTACGTCACAATCAAAATGTTGCGCGTGACCTCCCTCAGAGTTTGCCGTTGCCACCAATGTTGATAACGGTTATATGCTTGAATTATATTACTATTGCTGCATGACATCTCATAAACAAACATTTCCGCGTGCAGTTGTTACTCTTTAAATACTCTGCCTTATGTCTTTGTCATAAAGAAATACTTTTGTGACCAGAATTTCAACAAAATATAAGGTGTTTTCACGGAGGATTTGCTAGGCAATAGGTCACGTGATGGATAGGTCAGTTGCAGTAAAAGCACACACAAAAGGTATTCAGATTAGCTTTTACCTGCGTGTATTCGATGAACTTTTCTCTCTGTTACAGAAAGATGGACGAAATGGTTGGTGAGCCACTGTGCACTGAGCGCTACTGTGGTTTGTTCATTATCTTTACCGGGGAAAATCGGCATGCAAAAAATGTAATGGTGGCAAATGCTGCCCTTGCGTTGTAGTTCCATGAAAGGGGGTATATATGTTTATCTTCTATCTGTTTATTATAAATTAGGCTAGGATTAGGCCACGGGGGGGGGCTAGGTGTAATATGTATCATCTTAAATAAAATTTGAATAGCGTGTCAACTTATGGCGACGATAGTAGACTAGTGTTGGTTTCATGATGGCGACAGTTACGTCACTTCCGTAGTTACGGGAAGTTTCATGACGCATCGCCGCGCGTCATCGCCGCGCGTCCATGTACGCGCCATTAACACTGTGGTAACAAAGTACGCATATGCATTTACATGCCTCGGTAGCACTAACGCACATCCAACAATGCCCGAGCTGTCTTGTTCCCATAGCGTACCAAAATAGGAGAGATGCTTGGTTGGTTTTATGCGCATCTAAGTGCAACACATACATAACTGCAAGTCTACCTGAAGTAATTGCCCTCACCAAGGAATCAAGTCTCAATTCACAGGACGCAACTGATTCCCTAGATATCCATACGTGTAGACCGTCGTATAGTTCAGTAGTTGAAGATCCAGGTGCATTTAGCCATTATAAGTAGTTCACGTATGTCACTATACAATCAATGTTGCTTGACTGTGCGAGAACTCCATGACAGTAGCAGCTAGATACGTAACATTTTGTATGACTACTAAATGGATACCAGTAGGGCGCACCTGGGTATATTCTTAAATTTGCCGATAGTTTATTTACATTTTACGATAAATGACAGACGCCGATGCTGGTCGTTCAACTTCTGGCTGATAGCTTATAGGATCTAGTAAGCCTTCACAGGATTTCATCAGAAATCTTTCACCATTCATTTTGTCAACTGTAATATAATTTAGGATATAAGCCTCAGTCATGTTCGCCTCAGGCTTATGGACTACTTGGTTAATAAGCTAGCTGTGAAGCCTGTTAAATATGTCATGCTCGGAACTCTTTTGAAATTTTCGAAGGGAATTGTCTTCAGTTTGTGCGGGCGTGAAGCAAGGTGTAGGCTTGGTATGGCTGTGGTCGTGTGACGTTAATGAAGTCGATATCTCTGCATCGAAATGTGTGTAGGTCGACGGTCACTGAATGTCGCGTACTGCTTACTGCTTACTGCCGCTTACTTACGGCATTCGTGTGAACGCAGCGTTGCGGTTCGCTGAACTACGACTCACTGACAACGCTACTCGTGGTGTATGCGTGCATCGTGACTATCTGTGATGTCATAGAAGTAGATTTTGCCGTTGGTCATTATTTCAACAGTGATTTATATCGTTGATACTTGACCCTCACGCGTTTACGTACGTAACTGCATTATTACCAGTCACGTGCTCACATTGTCAACTCGTGTGAACATTTACGTATCTTTCTCAGCCATCCGTTTGTAAATCAGATTACAATAAGGGGCCTGTTGTGAAATATGCCGCGAGCTTAGTATCTATAAGACCAGAGTCGCGCTGTGCTGTGTTTGCTTGGCGTTCTATTGTCCTGTGTGCCATGTAGGTCCGCTATCTGTTAGCTGTTATCGGAGCAGTGCGTGAGGCATTTAAAAGTATCGAACGTGAAGCAATAATAGTGTGATTTCGCAACAAGCCAACAGCTATACCCTAATTAGGCAAACTACACAGCTACAGTAGCGATCGACCCTGTCACTGCACCTCAGCCGTTATTCATAGTAAGGCCAGTCGCGGCCTGACATAAGTAAATAGTTCTTCCGTGCGTAACACAACGGCTGAGTAGCGGACCATAGCGTGTAGTATGGCGAAACATCCTCCTCACTAGCTGTTGTTTCAATTAATTGCTTAGAAATTAGTATCTCGATACATGGGAAACAACTACTTCCTTGAAGTAACTGGAACATGGTTTAAAATGCCCGTAATGTTAATCTACGTTTTAATAAAGCCGATGTTTAACTGTGTGAATAATCTTAACAAACCTGTCTCCGCCAACTAGCCTCCAAGTGTGTGAAACAAAATATGAGTGTCTGTGTTTAGTGGCACATTGTACCTTCTCAATCATGACCCAAAGGATACCTCCCAAATAAACTTCGCTGCCACTGTCCACGCCAGCATTTTGGTATAGTCATCACTAGTGCCGCGGTACATCTTGCGCACCTTGGTCTAATGATCACTGTTGTCGCAGTATAACTTTCGCACCTTGGTCTAATGATCACTGATGTCTCAGTATAGCTTTCACACCTTGGTCTAATGATCACTGATGTCGCAGTACAGCTTTCGCACCTTGGTCTAATGATCACAGATGTCGCAGTACAGCTTTCGCACCTTGGTCTAGTGATCACTGATATCGCAGTAAAGTTTTCGCACCTTGGTCTAATGATCACTGATGTCGCAGTATAGCGTTCGCACCTTGGTCTAAATGATCACTGATGTCTCAGTATAGCTTTCACACCTTGGTCTAATGATCACTGATGTCGCAGTACAGCTTTCGCACCTTGGTCTAATGATCACAGATGTCGCAGTATAGCTTTCGCACCTTGGTCTAATGATCACTGATGTCTCAGTACAGCTTTCGCACCTTTGTCTAGTGATCACTGATGTTGCAGTATAGCTTTCGCACCTTGGTCTAATGATCGCTGATGTCGCAGTACAGCTTTCGCACCTTGGTCTAATGATCACTGATGTCGCATTGTAGCTTTCGCACCTTGGTTTAGTGATCACTGATGTCGCAGTATAGCTTTCGCACCCTGGTCTAGTGATCACTGATGTCGCAGTACATCTTGCGCACCTTGGTCTAGTGATCACTGATGTCGCAGTACAGCTTTCGCACTTTGGTCTAATGATCACTGATGTCGCAGCATAGCTTTCGCACCTTGGTCTAATGATCACTGATGTCGCAGTACAGCTTTCGCACTTTGGTCTAATGATCACTGATGTCGCAGTATAGCTTGCGCACCTGTACTGCGATCACTGATGTCGCAGTACAGCTTTCGCACTTTGGTCTAATGATCACTGATGTCGCAGTACAGCTTTCGCACCTTGGTCTAATGATCACAGATGTCGCAGTATAGCTTTCGCACCTTGGTCTAATGATCACTGATGTTGCAGTACAGCTTTCACACCTGCATTACATTATCACTGTTTTCGCAGTAGTCCTACAGACTGCGCACTTGAATCTAGTAAACACTGTTTCTGCAATACATCTTGTGCACTTGGATCTAATGATCACCTCTCACTCTCGGTGGAGTAGCGTAGGTGCGAAGGATGTGCAGGCCAAAATGTGCAATGTTACATATAGGAGGCGCCGCAGCTCGGCGGTTGGTCACGCCGAACTGTCATTCGAAAGTACCGGGGTACGAGTTTACCTACTGGAGTTTAACAAGTTGGAACCAATTTCGTTCACCCAACTTTGCCTGCGTTTTCGGATGAGACACTAAAATAACTAGTCCACCATGTATGGTGTCTATGCTACATGAAATAAAAGATCGTATGGGAATGAACAACACTGACTGAAGTCGCCAATGGTCGCCATATACAAACCTCCATGCTGGCGCTGAATTAGCCGCTGCCAAAATACTATCTCTATAAAATGAGGTTGCGACATGATGGCAATGTCTAGCCGACATCCGAGCTATAAGACCCTACATTATTTAGACCCTACCATATGTTAACAAGCCCGCGAGAGCTCTTCTTTGCACTAATGCTCATGTTAAACACAAAAGGCGTATATTTCTGGTGGCAACTGGCTTAGCACATATCGACAGCTAGAAGCGCTAACATATTTTCTTGTTTAAGTGTTATATAATGTATGCCCACAGACTGGTGACATCGGAAGACGGGGGTGCTGTTGAATATTTTTCGCGGCGACGTTCAACATTTTTGAACCTCACCACAAACCTCCAATTGCACCCCCGTTGAGGCTCACCAAAACCCCTCACGTTCAGGCTCAGATTTACTGGGGAGGGGGCAGAACCATGTTTGCGAAATTCCAGTGGGGTAGCTTCCCCCTTTCCCGCGCCTGATTTTACGTCACGCACTACTAATATATCGTCAGGAAAATGAACTACATTGAAGATCTGCTGTTTAGTCTGCCAGCCTCTCTTCCATTTAAATATGTTCACCTCCGTTGCTTTCTGTTGCATGACGCATGACATTCTCCAGCACGAGAACGCAGAGGAAGGGACGACGACATAGCACTGAGGGGTCTTCACACAGTGCAACAGTGTTGTCGCGTTAGTACGCGGTAGGACCATTACAATGAATACACGGTCAAAAACAGGTGAAGACTGTCAAGATATCCTCAACTCTCTTTTTCTCAAATAATTTACCCCGGATTCTTCACAAGCCGTTGACAAAGATGATCGACCAGCCGGCCAGTTAAAGCATATTTCTCATTTCAAATCACATTAATTTATTAGCGATTCTGCTTTGCCCTTCCTGGTCACAGTTTCCACCACAGTGTGTTCGGCTTCTCAGTCGCACATCCGTACGTCAACTGTAACTGTAGCAGTGCTTTCTAGCTTATTCTTACGACCGTTGGTGCACCTGGTTAGATGAAATGATAACTTATGTTGGCTATATTTGCAAGTCGTAGTGATTTCTGTGTGCATTTTGGCAACAAAGACCATTGAGACGCAGCACGAACCGTCTGGAGCTGTGGACGCCAATTATCGGATCATTGTTGAAGGCATTTCATGGATGAGTGATCAGCGTTGTAATATGAGACGTTATCCATGCCGGGTTTCTTTTTTTTGTTTAGCCACGAATACCACACAGCATGACGTCGACCACAACGACCAACCGACCGACCGACCGACCGACCGACCGACCGACCGACCGACCGACCGACCGACCGCCAGACCAACCGACAGCCAGACCAACAGACAGATAAACAGACACACATAATGCATAGATCAGGTACTAAACCTAACCAGAAAAAAGGAAGAAAGAAACGAACGAATAAGTAACGAACGAACAAACGGACGAACCAACTAACCACCTAACCAACGAACCATCGAACCAACGAACTAACGAACCATCGCACAAATGAGCCAAAGAATAAACAAATGATCAATAGAGGACTGAATTCACATATGAATGCCCAAATAAATTAGCAATAGAAGAACGGACGACGGAATGAATGAACGACCGAATGAACGAACAAACAAGCGATCAACAGAAGAACAAACGAATGAAGGAAGGAACAATCATCTAACAACGGATCAGTAGACGAACGAACGAACGAACAAAACGAACACAAAAATACAAACAAAGATTAAACGAACATACGAATGAAGAAATGAGCAACAAAAGCAAGTAACATGTGAGTGTGCGTGTGTGCGTGTGCGTGTGTATAAGTTATTTACATGTATTTAATATCGTCTGGCAGATTTAGTTCGTTAAGACACAACAAATACCCGCTCTTCGACGCATGCAAACATCTCATGCGTGACGGTTTGTGTTACATTCTAAATTAGTAACAAACGAAATCGCGACCCGGAACCAGCCGTAGAGACCTCGCTACGTCGCCCTGCCGAGACAGACGTCGTGTTTGATTTGCATCGACGGGGCGCGTATGCAGCCGTTATGCTTCTTATCGTCTAGTGTGGAATGCCGAATGCCTACATAATTTGGGAGGTAAGCTTATGTTTCTTGCGAATTTTGCCAAGATATATATTTGCTCAGAAGGCCATACAAACTTGTCTGCGGAGAAGTTAAAATGTTGGCCAACTAAAACCTGAATGCATCGGTTAATTCCAAGCACTCACTATATTAAGAGACTATTGTGGCATGCGTTCTGTTGAATTTGGGACTAAGAAGTCAACTTCAAATAGTTAGATTTTTGGATATGTAAAGTAGCGTTGACATTTAGCCTTCAACTCGTTGACTTTGTTGGTGACGTCGTTCTTGTGAGAGCAAGGAAATTCGACAACAGAAACACAGAAACACAGGCACGATCGTATTTACACCCATTTTTCATTTTCGAGAATCATTTAACTGGTGTTTGGTCCAACATCAACTAAGTTAACAGTGTGTTTGCTGGTTTCCCCAAAGCAACAGGTTGGAGCTCCAGACGTTGGTGGTTTGCACGACCGATCTGCGAGTTACCATTTTGGAATCAGGACCGTTTCCAGATGTCGCCTCACTGAACACCAGTGCAGTGAAACAGGGACGAACAATGCCAAATTGGCTAAAGCCACGTTTATATAAACTGGTTCAAACCACGCACCTAGAAATATACACCCTCAAGTTTATAAAAGTGTTTTCCTAAGAACAAGAACCTAAAAGTGTTAGTGGCTACTAAATTACAGTGTACAACGAATTGCAGAACAACGGCCTATTGATTGTGCGACTTCACTGTGTCAGTGGAGCTGCGTAGTTATTTGGGGGGTTGGGTGCGGGTGGAGTTGTTCGGTTGCGGCAGTGCTGCCTTGTGTGGCTTCACACATACTTCTTGCTTAGCTTAACTGTTTATTAACTGCTTAGCTTAATTGGGTATTATTTGTGAGGGGGGAGTGACCACCTCTAGTGGACGTGTATACAGCACCAGAACTTCACATTCCATTTTTAAGATTTTTTTTACTTTTAGTATTTTTGTTATTTTATTACTAACATTCTACAACACGTCATGAACATTTTCCATCGCGCATTTTGTTCATCCTACACACCTTCCATCCACGGAAAACTAAACCTCAAATTAAAAATATGCACTCATCTTATTTGATTGGAAAGATAGAGGAGTGTGGAACCGCCGGTTGCTACCCTTTGTCTTGTGCAACTTATGCATTCCTCTGTCAATATTGGTAAATTACGCTCTCTCGGCTCCGTATCATGAAAGAATTTTTTTTTTAAGGTTTAACCTACACGGATCACAATCTACCCTGCAGGACTAAACTGATTATTAATAGTTGTCAGGGTTTAGAGTTCGCATTCGCCACCTATACCCCGTTGCCCGTGCATTACGGTCGTCGTTCACGTTCTAAATCTATAAATTGGGATACTTGAATCTAGTACATCTAGTTTCCAAATTATTTACTGTTACATGTTTTTCGCTGCGAAGGTAAGCCATCGGCCACGGTCCTCCACGCTTGTCTGTTTGCAATTTTCTAAATTTCTCTCCCGGCGTAACCATGTTCTTTCTTATGCTTTCGGTGTTTCCCTCTCAAACGTTTCTCGGTCTTCCTATTCTTATATTCCCTTGGTAGTCTAAGTAAGTGCTTGAAGTGTGATTTTTGTTGCAAGTTTCCTCAGTATGCCCTATCCACCTTCATTTTCTGTTGTTTTCGTGTTTTACCTTTGCTGCTGTCTGGTCCTTTCCTATGGCATGGTATTGGATATTTTGTCTTACAATTTTATACGTACGAATCTGCGCAGGCATTTGTTGATGAAGGTCTGTATCGGAAGGAAAACAACTTACTTAAAAACCTGTCTGGTGGGTCTCGATAGTCTTGGTAGACAGCTCAACAAGAAACCGGAAACCCCTATTAATATACTGCATTGCAGGGCAGCGCTGCGGCGGATACAGTTCCAAACCAACATTAATGTAGTCAGGCAGTGAAATGCTGTTTTCAGGGTGGACGTTGCAATAGGGTCCGGACAAAGTATTGTTGCAGTTATTATAACTATGAGATGTACTAATGAAGAATCTGAATTATGCTTTGAGCGTTTTTTCATAAGCAAATTAGGGTTGCCATTACCAAACATTTGGCATTATCACTGTAATTATTGACAGTAGAACAATAAATGAGATGCCTATTCCGATGTTTTGGGGGTCGGCAGTTCCGGTGTTTCAGTTTTTCAGATAGCTGTAGGATGCAGCCAGTTGAATGTTGTCTACAAATGCCCAAGTAGTCGGTTGTCCACATGTCTTCAGTTCCTGCGCTGTATCCATTTGTCGGAAGCCTCCTCACAAACCTCCAACACGGTGTTGTCTTCTTTATATCCCACCAGCACCTTCGATTACAACATGCACACTTGCCTGAATATCACCGAGCTAAGCCAGGCTCAGACCAGTTGCAAATACCTGCGTTAAAGGAGAGGACGGATACATCGATGTCAATGTATATTGGTGCTAGTTACTTCCCAATGGGGTAATTGCGTCATTTGTTGAATTGTGATCTATGTGGTCGTCTCTTCTGTTTTTGTCTGACCAACGTTTTCGGATAATTTCATATTAATATTGCAATAAAGAAAACCTACATATTACCTCTTTTTTGCAAATACCATTGTAGTTTTGGTAAAATCGTCAAACAAACTATTAACGTATTTCATTCTGAACACCGACTCACTTCAAGTGATTCCCCAAATTTGAATATTCGAAAGGATAATTGTCAGCCCGGCTTTGACAAGTTACCAGCGTAACGATCAAATTGGCCGAATTCCATTATTTTAACCAATGAAACAAAATGTACGCACTTTTTTATTAAGCCCAACTCCGCGGATATTATTTTTAACTATTCACTCAAATTACATAGTTGGTCTTCGAAGACCCGGATTCGCGAAACTTGCTTGAGGAAGCAGCTATAAAGATTGCAATACACGATATATGCCAGCAGCACCAGTGTGTAAACTGTTTGAGATAGAACTGATAACCAGATCTTGCATACTACAATTACCCTTTTAACTAGTGTAACCGATGCCGAAGATTACCAATGGGACGCCGCTAACAGCATATATTTATAGAACAAATCCCTACAGCAAAACAAGTTCAACTGAGATAACTATCACGGAGAAGTATGTCTTTGTGTCAACATGTGTTGGCTGAATGCATCGTCAGTCCCAGTGTGCAGTGACCGATGTTTAAAACGTCTTTGCTTGAGAAAAAAACCCGTATAACTCGCAACGTCAACATCTCTGTGACAACTGCCATTATTGACTCACGCTATGCGTTGTATCTTCAATGGACTCTGTTGTTCAGAATCACTTCGGACCAGTTTGATTCTACCAAGCGACAAATTTGCCTAGTTGAATGTCTGAGAAAAATGCGACTCATAATTATGTGGAAGTGCGTACGCGTGATTCCGTGACATCTCAGTCCATTAGTCGTACGTCATTGCCCTTATTTGGTGTCCGGTCGTCAAAATGATCCGCCATTTTAACTATACACAATCAAACGATGTGTATTGTTTAATGTGGAACCGAAATGATGCAGCAATATTTTGATTCTAATTCTAGTTGTTTCCAGCGCAACGTTCTATTAAGTGACTAGTCTGTATTATTGTGGTTACAATGTAATGGTCTTATATGGTCTCATTCAACTAGTCAACCTTTTTTGAGAATAATAAGTTATCGCCAAACCGACATTTACATGCTGGCACAGAAGGTGGTCACTGCCAGGGTGCTTGTCTTCCTCAGTGGTTCTTTTACGTCACAAATTGAGACGGGACCGACATTAACGTGATTTCCGAGTCACGAGGGATACACTGTAACCAATGTTTAGAGCCAGGAGTTTACACCAAATATCATGCCAGCCCGGTCTTGGTTTCGAACTCCGAGCCCTGGCATGCCAGGCGGATGTGCTAACCACTACACTAGCCGCGCTCCCTACCATTGACGGATAGAGACGTCTCTAACGCCTGACTGTAACATACAAGTTCTTAAGGTGACCGGACAAACATGTGCAGCTGAAAAACTAGTGAACTGTTTCCCTCGATTGCTTGCAATAGACGTTGACGCCTTCTTCCAGTTGTTATGTATAGCACGCCAAAGGCCGTTGCTAAGATACGCGGCCGGATGTCAGATAATCGCTAATGGACTCAATGCGGTATTGTATCATTTGCAAACTAGCAGTACGTTGACCACCCACAGGAGGTCAGTGTTTACAATGAAGTGACACTGCTGTTTTCCACTTCGCATCATACAAAAATAATTACGAATGTATTTACTAAGATAATAGTTGGATCGTTATGTTAACCTTTCCTTACATTCTTCAAACTGCTCTACCCATGATCGCAAATCAAGCGAAGACGTCATACTCTAAGACTGAGATCTAACTATGATATCGATCACATTTTGCTGACAAACAACAATTTATTGAACTGTTATCAAATTTGCGTAATTTAGTCTACGTAGCAGTCCACGAATTTAGAGAACGCCGGTCATGACAGGAGTGCGTGATCGTGTTTGTAAATGATGTCATTTTTCTATATTATGACACCGTTTAAAATAGTTTGGTTGGCAGTCTAAATGGAGCGTATCCGTGTTGCAGAAAGGAAGCAATAAACGTGATGGAGGGGAAAATCGGGAGATTATGGAAGCTCGGATTCATCGTGTTGATGTTGATGGCACGAACTTCCGGGCAGACAGTGACGTATTCCACTGACACAACGACACAATGCTCCTGTCCGACAGCACGAATAGTAATCAGATGTGAAGATCCTACGACCACAACGACCGACACAACCGCGGTGACAACAGAAGGGCCAAAGACCGACACCAACTCGGTGTCAAAGGAAGTACCAACGACTGACACTACCACGGTGTCAACACAAGGACACACGACTGAAACTACGACGCTGTCAAAGGAAGGACCAACAACTGAAATTACCATGCTGTCAACGGAAGGACCAACGACCGACACTAATACAGTGTTAACGGAAGGATCAACAACCGACACCTCCACGGTGACAACGCAAGGACCAACAACCGACACTACCACGGTAACGGTAACAAAGGAAGGACCAACAACCGACACCACCACAGTGTCAACAGAAGGACCAACGACCGACACTACCACAATAATAACGGAAACACCAACGACCAAAACTACCACTGTGTCAACGGAAGGACCAACGACCGAAACTACAACGGTATCAACGGGTGGCCCAAACACCGAAACTACCACGATATCAACAGAAACATCAAATACCGAAACTACCATGGTGTCAACAGAGCGAGCAACGACCGAAACTTCCACGGTATCGACGGAAGAACCAACGCACGACACTACCACGGTGTCAACGGAAGAACCAACGACTGACAAAACCACTGTGTCAAAGAACGAACCAACGACCGACACTACCACGGTGTCAACGGAAATATCAACGACCGAGTCCGTCAACGTATCAACAGAAGGTCCAACAACCAACACGACCATGGTGTCAACGGAAGGACCAACGACCGACATTACCACGGTGTCAACGGAAGGACCAACGACCGACACTACCACGTTGTCAACGGAATTATCAATGACCGTCACTACCACTGTGTCATTGGAAGGACCAACGACCTACACTACCACGGTGTCAACGGAAGGCCCTACATCCGACACTAGCATGGTGTCAACGGCAGGACCAACGTCCGACACTACCAAGGTGTCAACGGAAGGAACAAATACCGACACTACCACGGTACCAACGGAAGGACCATCGACCGACACTACCACAGTGTCAATGGAAGGACCAACAACTGACACCACAATGGTGTCAACAGAAGGACCCACGACTGATACCACCACGGTGTCAACGAAAGTACAACCGACACAGACTGCTTCAGTGTCAACGAAAGGACCAACGACCGGAACTACAATAGTGTCAATGGAAGAACTAACGACCGACACCACCAAGGTGTCAACGAAAGGACCACCGACACAGATTGCTTCAGTGTCAACGGAAGGGCCAACGATTGACACTACCATTGTATCAACGGAAGGACAAACTACCGACACTACCATGGTGTCAACGAAAATATCAACGACCGAGTCCGTCAACGTATCAACGGAAGGACCAACTACCGACACTACCATGGTGTCAACGGAAGGAACAACGACCGAGTCCGTTACGGTTTTAACGGAAGGACCAACAACCGACACCATTACGGTGTCAACGGAAGGACCACCGACAGAGACAACCACAGTGTCAAAGGAAGAACCAACGAAAGGCATTACCACGGTATCAACGGAAGGATCAACTACCGACACTACCATGGTGTCATTGGAAGGAACAACAACCGACATTACCACGGTGTCAACGGAAGGACCAACTACCGACACTACCATGGTGTCAACGGAAGGAACAACGAACGAGTCCGTTAAGGTGTTAACGGAAGGACCAACGACCGACACTACCATGATGTCAACGGAAATATCAACGACCAAGTCCGTCAACGTGTCAACGGAAGGACCAACTACCGACACTTCCATTGTGTCAACAGAAGGACCAACAACCGACATCATCACGGTGTCAACGGAAGGACCACCGACAGAGACTGCCAGAGTATCAACGGAAGGACCATCGACCGAAACTGCCACAGTGTCAATGGAAGGACCAACAACCGACACCATTACGGTGTCAACGGAAGGACCACAAACAGAGACTGCCACAGTGTCAATGGAAGGACCAACGGCCGACATTACCACGGTATCAATGGAAGGACCAACTACCGACACTACCATAGTGTCAATGGAAGGACCAACGACCGACATTACCACGGTATCAAAGGAAGAACCGACTACCGACACTACCGTGGTGTCAACGGAAGGAACAACGACCGAGTCCGTTACGATGTTAACGGAAGGACCAACGACCGACACTACCATGATGTCAACGGAAATATCAACCACCGAGTCCGTCAACGTGTCCTCGGAAGGTCCAACGACCGACAAGACCATAGTATCAACGGAAGAACCAACGCCTGACACTACCACTGTGTCAACGGTAGGACCAACAACCGACACCACTACGGTGTCAACGGAAGGACCACCGACAGAGACTGTCACAGCATCAACGGAAGAACCAGCGACCGAAACTACCACAGTGTCAAACGACGGACCAACAACCGACACCATCACGGTATCAACGGAAGAACCATCGACAGAGACTGCCACAGTATCAAAGGAAGGACCAGCAACCGAAACTACCACAGTGTCAACGGACGGACCAACAACCGACACCATCAGTGTATCAACGGAAGGATCACTGACAGAGACTGCCACAGTATCAACGGAAGGACTAGCGACCGAAACTACCACAGAGTCAACGGACGGACCAACAACCTACACCATTACGGTGTCAACGGAAGGACTACCGACTGAGACTGCCACAGTGTCATCGGAAGGACCAACGACCGACATTACCACGGTATCAACGGAAGGACCAACTACCGACACTACCATGGTGACAATGGAAGGACAAACGACCGGCATTACCACGGTATCAACGGAAGGACCAACTACCGACACTACCATGGTGTCAACGGAAGGAACAACAACCGAGTCGGTTACGGTGTTAAGGGAAGGACCAACGACCGACACTACCATGATGTCAACGGAAATATCAACCACCGAGCCCGTCAAAGTGTCAACGGAAGGTCCAACGACCGAAACGACCATAGTATCAACGGAAGGACCAACGCCTGACACTACCACTGTGTCAACGGAAGGACCAACAACCGACACCACTACGGAGTCAACGGTAGGACCACCGACAGGGACTGTCACAGCATCAACGGAAGAATCAGCGACCGAAACTACCAAAGTGTCAACGGACAGACCAACAACCGACACCATTACGGTATCAACGGAAGGACCACCGACAGAGACTGCCACAGTATCATCGGAAGGACCAGCGACCGAAACTACCACAGTGTCAACGGACGGACCAACAACCGACACCAACACGGTATCAACGGAAGGACCACCGACAGAGACTGTCACAGTATCAACGGAAGGACTAGCGACCGAAATTACCAGCGTGTCAACGGACGGACCAACAACCTACACCATTACGGTGTCAACGGAAGGACTACCGACAGAGACTGCTACAGTGTCATCAGAACGACCAACGACCGACATTACCACGGTATCAACGGAAGGACCAACTACCGACACTACCATGGTGTCAACGGAAGGAACGACAACTGACACCACTACGGTGTCAACGGAAGGAACACCGACAGAGACTGTCACAGCATCAACGGAAGAACCAGCGAACGAAAATACCACAGTGTCAATGGAAGAACTAACGACCGACACCACCAAGGTGTCAACGGAAGGACCACCGACAAAGACTGCCACAGTGTCAACGGAAGGACCAGCGACCGAAACTACCGCTGTGTCAACGGAAGTACCAACGGCCGACACTACCACGGTGTTAACGGAAGGACCACGCACCGAAACTATCACAGTGTCAATGGAAGGACCAACGACCGACACCACCACGGTGTCAACGGAAGGACCAACGACCGACACTACCACAGTGTCAACGGAAGTACCAACGGCCGACACTACCACGGTGTCAACGGAAGGACCAACAACCGACACAACCACTTTGTCAGTGTCAATGGAAGGACCATGGACCGAAGCTACCACAGTGTCAATGGAAGGACCAAAGACCGACACCACCACGGTGTCAACAGAAGGATCAACGACCGAAGCTACCACAGTGTCAACGATTGACACTACCACAGTGTTAACGGAAGTACCAGAGACCGAGAATATCACTGTGTCAACAGAAGGAACAACGACCGACACTACCATAGTTTCAACGGAAAGACCAACTACCAACACTACCACGGTATCAACGGAAGGATCAACGACCGACACTACCACGGTGTCAACGGAAGGAACAACGACCGACACTACCATACTATCAACGGAAAGACCAACTACCAACACTACCACCGTATCAACGCAAGGATCAACGACCCACACTACCACGGTGTCAACGGAAGGAACAACGACCGACACTACTATAGTATCAACGGAAATACTAACTACCAACACTACCACGGTATCAACGGAAGGAACAACGACCGACACTACCATAGTATCAACGGAAAAACCATCTACCGACACTATCACGGTATCAACGGAAGGATCAACGACCGACACTACCACGGTGTCAACGGAAGGAACAACGACCAACACTACTATACTATCAACGGATAGACCAACTACCAACACTACCACGGTATCAACGGAAAGATCAACGACCCACTCTACCACGGTATCAACGGAAGGAACAACGACCGACACTACCACGGTGTCATCGGAAGGAACAACGACCAACACTACCATACTATCAACGGATAGACCAACTACCAACACTACCACGGTATCAACGGAAGGATCAACGACTCACACTACCACGGTATCAACGGAAGAATCAAAGACCGACCCTACCACGGTGTCAACGGAAGGAACAACGACCAACACTACCATACTATCAACGGATAGACCAACTACCGACACAACCACGGTATCAACGGAAGGATCAACGACCGACACTACCACGGTGTCAACAGAAGGAACAACGACCGACACTACCATACTATTAACGGAAAGACCAACTACCAACACTACCACCGTATCAACGGAAGGATCAACGACACACACTACAACGGTATCAACGGAAGGAACAACGACCGACACTACTATAGTATCAACGGAAAGACCAACTACCAACACTACCACGGTATCAACGGAAGGATCAACGACCGACACTATCACGGTATCAACGGAAGGAACAACGACCGATAGTACCATCGTATCAACGGAAAGACCAACTACCGACACGACCACGGTATCAACGGAAGGATCAACGACTGACACTACCATAGTATCAACGGAAGGATCAACTACCAACACTACCACGGTATCAACGGAAGGATCAACGACCGACACTACCACGGTATCAACAGAAGGAACAACGACCGACACTACCATAGTATCAACGGAAAGACCAACTACCAACACTACCACGGTATCAACCGGAGGACCAAAGACCGATACTACCACGCTGTCAACGGAAGGAACAAAGACCGACACTACCACGGTGTCAACGGAAGGAACAACGACCGACACTACGATACTATCAACGGAAAGACCAACTACCAACACTACCACGGTATCAACGGAAGGAACAACGACCGATACTACCATAGTATCAACGGAAGGATCAACTACCAACACTACCACGGTATCAACGGAAGGATCAACGACCGACACTACCACGGTATCAACAGAAGGAACAACGACCGACACTACCATAGTATCAACGGAAAGACCAACTACCAACACTACCACGGTATCTACCGGAGGACCAAAGACCGATACTACCACGCTGTCAACGGAAGGAACAAAGACCGACACTACCACGGTGTCAACGGAAGGAACAACGACCGACACTACCATAGTATCAACGGAAAGGCCAACTACCAACACTACCACGGTATCAACGGAAGGATCAACGAGCGACACTACCACGGTATCAACGGAAGGAACAACGACCGACACTACCATAGTATCAACGGAAAAACCAACTACCAACACTACCACGGTATCAACGGAAGGATCAACGAGCGACACTACCACGGTATCAACGGAAGGAACAACGACTGACACTACCATAGTATCAACGGAAAGACCAACTACCAACACTACCACGGTGTCAACGGAAGGAACAACGACCGACACTACCATAGTATCAACGGAAAGACCAACTACCAACACTACCACGGTATCAACGGAAGAATCAACGACCGACACTACCACGGTTTCGTCGGAAGGAACGACTACTGTCAGTACAACGGAACCTTCGGTGACGTGCTACTGCCCTGATGTGCCTGTGATATATATTTGTCCGTCGTCCACTTCCGGAATGTCGATATCTACAAGAACGAGCAGTGCAAATGAAACGAGCGCGCCAACAACCGTAACATCGACCACAGTCGAACCAACATCGTCTGAGGCGACCACAACGACTCAAACACCAGCACCTACGACGACTGAGGAAGGTAGGCCCTATGTCTGTCTTGTATAAGCCCTCTTGCATACCTCGTAAGTAAGCGCAAATGTGACCTATGCGTGTATGTTAACCATTGTCGTTTCTCGTTAAGTATCATAGGCTATCACCGCAAGGGGTAAGTTGTAAGATCTTCTGTATTCATGTCGTCTTTGGACTTCCTCATTCAAGCTACCGTGTCGCCATCTCGCGGAGTAAATATCGTATAAACTACTGAAAGCCGCCGAAGCGCCACGAAAGAAAAAGGTAAAATTTAGTGTGTGAAACTTCAAAAGAAAAACCACTTGAACCATCCAGTTTGGTGAATTTCTTCAAGCGAAAATCATGACATTTCCAGATATCGACGAGTGTGCCAGCAACCCTTGCCTCAATGGTGGCACATGTCACGACCACTGGCATCGCTACACGTGTCACTGTCTGCCCGACCTCTACAGGGGACCGACATGCCAACATCGTGAGTTGCTTATACTTTCCTGACGTATTGATTACACGTAATAATGCATATCGATTTTATCCCCAATTCACCACTGGTAAATTTGGTTACGCAAGAAGCCAGACAAGAGATAAATAGTGGCGCTTCATAACGGAGTCTGAGTATTCAACTATACACCGCGAGCTATATTTTGTACAAAACCCGCTGTATAGCGTAACTAGTATTTCCACGCGTTAAAAACCGGTTTCAGTAACGTTGTATGCAAATACAAAGTGCAATGACGCGAAAACTATTCAAAATGTCTTGTTACACCCAGCGACATATTTGTAGATGACATTATTATGTTTACGGTGAAACTAAAAATAATTCATCGCTTGCAAGTTCAGATACAGAGGCGAGTCCGAAAACAATATAGGCCTACACCAATGAACATCATTGGGGCCCTCTATATATTAGTAGGCCCTGTGCGTACGAAGTTTAAAATTTCTAGTTGCCATCGTTGCGGAATTACGGTCCGAACAAACCTAACATGCACACACAAACAAACATATACGCTCACGCACGCACACACGCGCGCACGCGCGCACGCGCACACGCACACACGCACACACGCACACACGCACACACGCACACACGCACACACGCACACACGCACACACGCACACACGCACACACGCACACACGCACACACGCACACACGCACACACGCACACACGCATTCACGCACGCATGCACGTACGCATGCACTTATTTATTTCTCTAAAAAGTACACTGTTTGTATGGAACAAGCTTTTTATCATTTTGTATTTGAACACGCTATTTTACTGTAATTATCGAAATAATACATGTTTATGTTCTAAAAAAGAGTGTCCTTATTGTATTATTTTATTGCTATGTCGGCAAATTCACCCGCACGTTTCAGGGGCAATATCGTACGTACACAAATGGAAAACTGACACTGGTGTTTTGAATAGTAACGTTCGCATGGGAAGGTGACCTGCAAAGTATGCCCTACTTTTAGCGATTCGCCACCGATACTACCAGCACGGCTGGTCTCAGGGCGACGCCTGTCTCGGCGAAGACGTCCCTATGTCGTGCGACTGGACTGGTAAAAATTGTGTGTCACGTCAGATACAAATTCCGAAAGTTCAGTTCTTTCATGGTGCCTACAAGAAACTGCACGTAAGTCACGTTTGGCAGATATCCGGAATATTCAGTTAATTATTATCGACAAGATTACCATCCAGATAATATACCTTAGGTGACAAGTAGACAAAGACACCTTTGGCCTGTTGTGAGACGACTGTTATATTTATGTGACACCAGCCTTTCTGGGACATTAGTCGGTTTTGTGTTTGAAGCATTCACTCCGCCAGCAATTATAGATTCATTAGATAATCAGTTCTATTAATTTATAATCCTATGTGAGAATTAATACTTTCTGATATATAATGTACACTATGCTTTCTCTAACATTTGTTCATGTCCAATTGTTCTTCTGTCTTTCTGAAGTGAACAAATAGTATTTGTTTCGTTATTAGCATGATAGTTAATCTATTTTTTTAATTGTATCTCATCTCCTGTATCTTGTCTCTTGCTTATTAAACCGCATTCTTTAAAGCAGTTTACATAAAAGTAGCATCACCTACAACAGTCATAGGCCCATCACCTACGAACATAATTAAATAGTTATGTGACATGAAACATCTGATCTAGACTAGTCTACTATTGGCAGATCTACACGAACGGTTACGTGACGTTTGGAATGGGCTACCACAGGAGACAGCCTCGACGGCTCAACAAGTGGTTACTGGGCTACTACAAGCGCAAGGAGGCGACAAGGCAAGGCATGGGCATGTTGGCCCCTTTGTGGACAGACAGCAACGCCCGGTACGGCTCTGTCTGCTACCACATCTACGACCTCACTCAGCCGGGGTCAACGATCACAGAGCAAACTCGCGTGAAGGTACAGTGGAACCTCGCTTTGCGGTCACCTCAGTAATACAGCCACCTCACAATTGAGGTCACCCTGGTACAGTCCCGAGTTGTTTTGTAACAGTGAAGTATAGGAAATGAGCCCCGCTAATACGGTCACCTCGCTACTCGGGGCACATTTGCCCAGTCCCGAGGGTGATGTTAATAATGAGATTCCATTATATCGGAGATATGATTCTTTATGTCAGCATGTTTACGCATAAGCACTGGCTGCCAATAGCAGTTAGAGTAGAGTATAAGATACTTCTACTCACGCACCTAGCTCTGACTGGCTGTGCACCACAGTATACCAAATGTTTGAACAGACGTCAGCCAACTCGATTGTTGCGCTCCAGTGAACACAATCATTTATGTGTACCACGTGCAACGCGTCGATGGGTTGATAGATCCTTTTGCGTGGCAGCCCCAACACTGTGGAACTTGCTGCCGCAAAAGCTGACTGCAACAACAATGACAAACACTGATTTTAAATCAAACCTTAAGACTTACCTGTTTTCCCGAACATTCTGTACGGCGCCGTGAGCAACGATTGTTGGAACGGCGCAATATAAATGTCACGATTTGATTTAATAAACCCGCATTGTTGAATTTTCGATTCCTAAATAATTTGCATAGTAAAGCGTATTTCTATCCTGCCAAACAAATCCTTCAGCGAACGCCATTTTAGCGTAAGTATTAGGGGGCATCTGTAAAGTACGTCACACATACGGGTGTGGGGAAAGCGTTACGAAGCATGATAAGGAAGCGGGGGTCGTAAAAATATTCACAAAAGCGTGACGTCCTTTATGGATGGCCTCTAACGTAATTTGTCGCGCCATTTGTTTGTCTTTGACATGCAATCAAAGAGATTACATAATACATACAGTAAAGTAGAATCTTTGATATTAATATCGCCATTTGAATCGGGCGAGGTGGTTTTGGGCGCCAGACGCACCGTCATCTACTATGTGCGTGTTTAGTGTGTAAAGAAATCTGGGGTTTTACAAAGGAAGTGTCTGTCTTTCTTGGTTAATTGCCTTCTTGTTGTTGCTGTCTTTGTCATTGTTGTTGTTGTTGTTGTTGTTGAAATCTGGTTATATGTAAAGTTTTTATATGATACAATTAATACGTGTTCAACAAACAATGACACAGAATATGTGATTCCTGTGTCACAAATTAGTCTTGTACCTCGCAGCATGCCATCGACCACGCCAGGGATGATGTCATCGCGCACGGCGGCGTGTCCGTGACTGGGGTCACGTGGGTAATGGTGATCACGTGGACAGGAATGATACCTCGCAGATCGTACAACTGGTACCGCGAGACGGTGAGCATGCGACGTTCCATGTTCGTTCAATACTCTCTACAGCCATGCACGTTCTGTATTCGTTGCCTTAAATTCTGTCCTTATCCAAACACGTTTAATTAACGTTTATGATTAGAGGCTCCAATCCCGGCAACTCTCCCTTATGCTCTTTGTGTTCTCTCCGCAGACACACACCTTCCATGTTCGTTGTGTTCTTTCCCCAAACAAATATCTTCCATGTTCGTTATGTTCCCTCCAAAATGGAACACCTTCCATGTTCGTTGTGTTCTCTCATCAAATAAACACCTTCTAAGTTCATTATGTGTGTTCTTACCACAACCAAACACCTTTCATAGTCGTTGTGTTCCCTGTGCAGCCCAACACATTCCAATTGGTCATCGCCTACGACCCATCGCGGTACCAGACTTTCGCCCAGTTCGTGTACGTGGACATGGGGTGGGAGACGTGGACGTTGTTACGTCCCAGTATGATAGGGTACTTCGCCTACAAGCACGACAAGCAGGTGTCTCTGCAGCTCGCTGCCTCTATGAAGACGACCGCCTTCCGCCTACACACGCGCACCGGCAACACGGGTGGGTGCTGACAGCTGACGGCAAGCAAACATATATGGCAGTATTGTAGCATGCCAAACAAATTACATCAAAACATACGTGTAATGTTGTGCTAGAGAGTGATAGAGAGAATTTCAACATTATCAGTACTCAATTTATTTAGATTCAATTTATTTGACCGATCAATACGATATATATACAACGAGTAACTTTAGTAATAGATAAGGTCGGGAGACTCCCATTAAGATATATAATATCGCTAGCACAGGAGCCACCCCATAAATATAAACAACAACAACATTTACATGACACAAATAAGAATAGCATATGACTTGTTTTTATAGTAGATAATTACTCAATGTATCAACATACATACATAATACAAGGACTAATTATATGTACTCGTGTACACATTGACGTACAATTATGAATACAGCAACTGTATTCATAATTTAAAATTAAAAAGTGTGTTGTGTATGTTGAAAAAACACATAGACAGTGGGTGTAAATTTTATTAATGATAATACTTGGTGTATTGTTAACTGTCTCTACCATGTTGTGTCTAATACAACTGTTGGCAAATTCATGTTTGAATCTGGACATATACAGATTATTTCTTTCACGTGTGCAGTGTTGGTGAATATCATAAACTGGCAGACTCAAAAAAGCATTGTTTGGAAAAACATTGAAGTAGTATTTAGGGATATTATTCGTATTGCTTTTTTCTGTACTTTGAAAATTCGATATGCCTGATTACCCCATAAAAGTAAGTCATAATTAATATGAGGGAGAATAAGAGCATTGTACATAATATATAATGTAGTAGGTGGTAAAAAGTGTTTATTTAGGATTCCTATTGTTTTAGATAATTTAGTTGCTATTTTGTTTGTATAAGTCTGCCAGTTTAAATGTTATTTATTGTGATGCTTAACAAAATTGAAATAATTTACACATTCAATATATATATATATATATTATTAGTAGTAGTAATAGTAGTAGCAGTAGCATTAGTGTACTCGCATGTGTCTGCAGGCAAGCGTGGTCGCTACATGTTCCGCGTGGCATCCGGTAAATACACGATCAACTACGACCATAAGTGTCGCCGCTGGTACGCGAACGAGATGAGACGAATCTCGTTCGTGCGCTACTATTGGTGGATGACGCGGGTATGTCCGTGCGACTATCGGCTCGCGGGCATGGACGGTCGCTGGAGATTTGACTGGAGACAATACTTTCAAAGACGCAGGTTTTGCTTCTACGAACGCATGCCTTGGGGTATTTCAACTCAGGTAATAAACGCCATCATCATTATCATATCCATCATAGACATTAGTTTGCGTGTGTGCTGAACCCGTAGGCTGTCATGAACCTCCATTTCCCACAATCATATAAGGTTTGTAGCCAGGTTGCTTGACTATCTGCCGGCCGATGCGTCTATTCCCCGTGATCTTTCCCGTTGTTACAAGGCACAACAAATATACACCTTCTCGACAATCTAACAGCATGTGACAAACATTGATCATTATATTACATACTGGTGTCATACAGCTATCGTGTCAATCATGACTACATTGCAAGTGTAATTCACACGCACACACGCACACACGCACACACGCACACACGCACACACGCACACACGCACACACGCACACACGCACACACGCACACACGCACACACGCACACACATGCGTACACATATTGGCTAACACACACTAACACCACTCGTGTAGCGCCGTGGTGCCGTGGCAAGAGCTTTGGACTCTCAACCTTGAGAATCCGGGTTCGAATCCTGTGTGGCGGTGTCGAACCTTGGGTAAGTTCGTTCATTATACGTTGCTCCAGTTCACTTAGCTGTACGAATGAGTTCCTGGCTATAGGTAGTGGTGGATATGCTATTTGTGTACGCATGTGGCATGTACGTATGTGGCTGAATGCTTCCCAGAGAAGTCGAGATGGTGTTCGATTGAACACGTCTGCCAGGGAGTAACGTGTAAAGCGTTTTGAGCAATCCTGTGGACTGGATACTGCGTTATATAAGAACTTACCTTTCCTTTTTTTACTTTTACGCACACAACCACACCCACCCGCACGCACATAAACTACTGTCTTTATCAACTATCAGATAAGAAAGTCAGACATGATCACAAATAACATATTTAAAATCGGTGACCAAGTAAACTATATCCTGACGGAAAAATCCCGGCTTTATGTGACGCAGTTATTAAGATACGATGAAAATTGGTTTTGACTGCCATCTTTAAAAATGGCCGCCAGCGCTGTCTTGGGCAAAATCTGAGATAACCATATTATAATAAGCTGTTTGTGTTAGGTAAGTTCTAAGTGTGTACCGAGTTTCCTATAGTATTATAAAATGCATAACCCAGCCTTATTGCTGACATATCGGCTGGACTATTACAGGAGTGCTGCTACACGTGGCCTGGCTACCTCGTCAGCACTGAAGACGGTCGGGGCGGTCAGACCTTCCTCTACCATCCTCGCTACGGCAGACAGCATGTCAAGTCCGACATCACACCGAAGGAGTGGTGCTGTCGACTCACCGACAACTGTCACTTGTTCTACCGAGTGCGACCGATGGACAAATGCCGGGGCTATCAGCCTCTCTACATAGGTATGTTTAATTAGATATGTAGCATTATTTTGTTTTAGCTTCAGTTCGTAATTTACTACGATAAGACGTTTATGTTTAATATTTAACATATTTTCTGTATATCTCTGTACAGCACTGTGAATTGCGTTAGACGTGGCGCATATAAAGCAGTAATAATAATCATTCTTAAATCCGGCGCTGACATGTTTTGCAACTCCACAAATGCTATAAAACATGTTTCTACACCACTAGTCCATTCATCGTATGTGGGCATCGTTTTGTACAGGTTGGTTCTACGGTGACCCACACATCCGCACGCTAGACGGCTTTCAGTACACCTTCAACGGCCTGGGCGAGTACACACTCATAGAGACTACTCACGGGAACTTCACACTGCAGGGCCGCACGGCGAAGGCTCGCGACGCCAACGGAACTGAGACGGACGCGACTGTGTTCAGTGCGTTCGCTGCTAGAGACGCCGACTCGGACACAATCCACATTGAGATGACGGCTTCTAAGGATGGTAGATTATAAGACGATATTCACTGCAATCTTGCTATTATTAGAACGAACCGTGATTGCTCATAACAAAAATGGCATTGACTACGGGAAGGGTGTGTAATCAGGGTGTTAATTCCGGAGTAACTTTCCGATTACCGAACACGCATGCTTTATCTGTTAGAGCTGTTGCAGGTCTGTGGTTGATGCCTGTCGAGCATGCAAGTACCATCTCTTGATACTGATGAAGATCTGCCGCCAGCTTTTGTGGTTGATGATTACCGAACACACGCATACAAACCATATACATTCGCACGCACACACACGCACGCACGCACGCACAAGCACACACACACACACACACACATATTCACACACAATCTCTTAATGTTGCTACAGGTCTGGCGGTGTTTGCGCAAGGCGAGAATGTGACGGACTGGTTCACGGCCGCCAACGTGACGGACGAAGTAGAACACACGGACGTCACTCTGTCAAAAAAGAACACAACCCAGATTGTAGTCACTTTCAAATCTGGTAGGATCACATATGGCAATATACAGAGTGATTGTAAGGTCGTAAGAACGATAGCAATTGGTCTGTTTCTTATTACACATAGTGAACTACTAGTAGTGTTTAATTATGTAATATTTTCAACATCAAGTGTTGTTATATAAATTAGGTTGTGCCATATTTTGTAGAGATGTCATGTTCGTAATAATGTTAGTGGTATATACAACCTGGGGTTCGATCCTTATAATTACTGGTCACGATGTATGCAGTAAACCAAATTAATAACTGCATTATGATGTAGACCTACTTTATATTCCTGAAATTACCTCTATAAACATGTACTCCTTCAATGGCAACCGTATTCTTGAGCATGGTTCAGAATATATATTTGTTCTATGCATCTGTGTGGGAAATGTTAAAGGTACTTCCTCAGCTTGGTTATTTGCACATCGTGTTTAAAATTCAATTTGCTAACACGAAGACCAACTTAGTATATACTACGACAAAATTAGGACGTTCACACAACCTTTACGTATAGTTTTGGCGAACTCGTCGTACAAACTAACGGAAATCATTAGCATCTTTACTTGTCCATCAATTCGATTTTTGCTTCTCACGTTTCACACTTATTTCTCGCAAACCCACCTAGTATTCACTTTCACTTGCCAATTCGCGTGTCATATTGTTTTTTTGCGTACATTACTTAAATTATACACACTATACATCTAGAAATAAAATAACCGGATTCGCGATGAGCAGACGAGCTGTGGATGCAGCATTGAAGTGTCGGTGTCTACGTTTGCAGGGTTCGCGCTGACGGTCGGTGTGGCGGCGCAACAACTCGACATCACGGTCGGCGCCTCGGAGCAGTTCAAGGACCAGACGAAGGGCCTGATGGGAGTGTTCAACGGCGACCCCAAAGACGATCTCCTGCCGCCCGGAGAGAACGCCCTCCCCCTCGCCAATACCTCCTCGGAGAAGACCATATTCGAAGAGTTTGGCGAACTCTGTAAGGGCCATTGACAATACGTGTTTGTATCGTATTATTGTTGTTGTTGTTGTTTGTCTTGCAGTATTATTGTTGTTGTTGTTTGTATTGTATTATTGTTGTTGTTGTTGTTGTTGCGTCTTTGTATTTGTATAGCAAAATTCCAGTATCAGTCACATCAGCAAGAACACTTGCTACATTAAAACCGCTCTACTACGCTGTCTCAATACGCAATAATAGCCCGCTTCATCAACCGTAACCATGGCAACTTTACGTTTGTTGTCATTGATTATGTTGTGTAGTTTTCGTGTATGTAAACTAATAGACACATGTCATTTGACAACCACCAATATCGCTACGTGACAATAGAATTGCTCACAATGACGGTGACAAAGGGACTTTGAGTGTACAGAAATCTCCGTCGAGGAAAGTTGTTGAATATCACAGGTACCCTTGTACGTTTTCACATGCTACAGTTTAGAAACTTTGTGCAGGGAGGATTGATAAGATCGACTCTCTGTTCTACTACGCCCCGGGCGAGGGTTATTCGACGTTCGCTCACACTGAGTTCAAGCCGCTCTTCCTTGAGGTCGTGCTCGCCAACATGACGGTAGCTCAGCTGAAGAAGGCAAAACAGACGTGTGGCGAAAACAAAGAGTGTCTCTTTGACTTCGCCGTTACAGGTAGGCATGTTTAAAACGATATGTGTGAAACTCAACATATTATGTCAACTGATATCACCAGACTAATCGGCTCGCGTCTTCAGTACTAGATACTATATTTAACACGGTATTTACCTAATTACATCTGCGCGCTTTGTCTCACCGTTGTGGTCAGCTATGAAGCCAGTCACATTACTACCGATATAGAGAAGTGGCACGCACACAGCTATATACCACGTTTCGCTCAAACTGACACTGAATCATTTCCAGGCAAAGAGGATGCCGCGGCAGCAACGTTGGCCACAAATTCGAAAAATGAGAAAGATGCTGTTTCGTTATGTAAGTAGCACGCCTGTGTGGTATCGGCTCCATTGTGTAAGTAACACATTTACTTGGTTTCAGTTTCATTATGTAAGAAATTTGCCTGCTTTGTATCAGCTCCATTGTATTTACAACTATCGTGCCTGCTTGATTTATACTTAATTGTGTAAGTAGCACACAGGCATGGCTTCAGTTTCACTATATAAGTAACACGCTTGCACTGTTTCGGTTTCATTGTGTAAGTAACACGCCTGCCTGTTCAGATTTATTGTGTACGTAACACAACTGCATGGTTTCGGTTTCAGGGAGGGAGGCAGTCAGGCAGGGAGGAGGGAGGAAAGGAGGGGGAAGGGGGGAAGGGGGGAAGGGGGGAAGGGTGAAGAGAAGGAGGAAGGGGGTGACGGAGAGAAGGAGAAAGTGGGGAGGGAGGCGAAGAGAGTAAGAGTAAGAAGCAGAAACAGATGAACAGTCAGAACGCTTCACCAATAGTAGCTACCATTCGACGTGCATGACGTTTCCTTTCAGCCAACGCGAGTCCGAATATTACAGTCGACCCGGTGTTCAACGTGACCGTGGGCAAAATAAACACCCTGATGCTGACAACTTTCGATCCAGACGGTGACATTGTTATTGTCACACTCACATCATCGCTACCAAATGGCGCCACATTCCAAGATGGCAACTACAGCTGGAGTCCAGTCAACATGGACACTGTGAATATATCGTAAGAATACAATTTTTTTCTAAATCACCACAATCGATCAAGACGATCAACGCGTTCATCGGCACTTGTGAAGAATTCGGACCCACCTCGATTTCGCTGTTATAATTACATTGTTGCTTAAAGTTGTTACGTCTGTGGGTTAAATCTATCAATCAACATCATCCGAGGCATATTTACGTTTAAAAAATACTGCATCGTAGCAATTTTTTTGTAAATAGCGTCCCGGTTTGCATCAACAAACGATGCTATTTTGTTCATTTGAAGAGCGCGATGCCGTAATGCACGGCCGCAGCGGCGCCGACTAGCGCAAACAGGGTCGAGATTTGAGGTTTAAATAAGACGCAACATTTTTGTAACAGAAATATGCCCGGTATTATGTTGAATGATGGAACTAACGCACTGATGTGTTAAATATTTAGACAAAATTATAGTTATGACGGTGAAATCGATGTGGGCCGGACTCTAATGCTACACAAATGCCAGTTCATTTACATGGAACGTTGCGTTTGGCAGCTAAGCATTACAATCATTAATTAAACCGTGGACTAACTGTCGATGTAGGCCTATATGTATAAGTCAATTCAATAATGTGCAATGTGTAAAGTAACAACCCGCAAGCTAACACGAGGTGCGCATAACCCAATAACACAGCAAGTCATGTTTATTAAAATGTTGACGAATCCATACTTATTTATAACTAATGGCAGGAACAGCTGTGTCATGGATAAACTCTTAACACACACCACTCGTAACTCACAGAGCTTCACTGATTCAGTGATTGCATGTTTGTCTCCCTTCAGGAAATCTGTTGGCAATTTTTGCTTAGTATATGACATATGTACGTTTCTGTCTGTAGTCATGATCCCATTTCTCTCCGTTGCTATGTATGTCTGTATGTCACACCGAAAGTACCACTGGAGTGAAACTGTGAAATTTCATCTGACGTTTGGTAACGATAATAAAATGAAAAGGATCGGAGCGATGCTAGTGAACAGAGTTAATGTGAAAAACCAGAAAGTGCTTCTGAAGTGAAACTGACCATGCAATGAAGACAGCTGGCGATCATTTCGAAGATGCAAAATATTATTTTCTGATGGCATTTCCTGTGTAATTGCATAAACATCTACACACACGCACGAGCGCACACACGCACACACGCACAAAGGCTTCTTTATTAGTATATACATTTTCTTTCAAAAATACACTATTTGAATTGAAAAGGCTTTTCATATTTTATATCATTTTACTTGGACCAACATTTTGTTCAACTGCATTCCTAATTTACTGTTTATCTTCAGATTTACAGCGTCTGATGGAAAGGAAGGCATAGCCGCAGCCGATGTTTCGGTGAAACTTTGCAACTGTTCGGGACACGGAGAATGTATGTTTGAGATGCTTGCCGAAGGCTATGAGATGAAAAATTCATTCGCGGTTGTCCAGTGCAATTGCTCCACTGGTTGGGAAGGTAAGATATTAATCCACACAATGACCGCATAGGCAATCCTTGGTTAGTTTATGGCGACTCTCCAAATATCTAGTATGCCACACCCGATCGTTGACATTCGAAAGTTTGTGTTTTGTATTTATCATTGATGACAAAAGGTTGCACCGTGGGCATGTGGGGTGGACACCCTTCAGATTATGTGACACGTTCTAAATGTAGGGTTGAATGACGGCTAAAAGTTGGGTTAACTTATAACGTAACGGCGCTATTCTGTAATCGTAATAGTATCAATCTTCTCCCTTAAGCTATCTTTAACGTGGCATATATATATATATATATTTATATATATATATATATGCATATATATATATATATATATATATATATATATATCTGTATATATAATAGAAGTTGATTCCAATGATGCAACTATTAATAAGAGATACTTAGTATGTCATGCATTGTGTTATATGACAACCACCAACATTGTCATATGATAACAAAGAGCAGCGCACGATGATGTTGCGAAGAAACAGTGAAGGTCACGCAAGCTCCCGACTGGAATCCGGGATTCTGAGAGGTAACTCTGTCGTCGTATCAAAATATGTATTGTTATTTACGACAAAGTGTTTCGTCTTTCCTTTCGGCAGGTGATTATTGTGAGTTGGACATGGATGGTTGTCAGGACAACCCGTGCACGGGGGGCACTAACTGCACTGACCTCACCCCGGACGAACAAGTCGTCAGTGGTCTGTCTTTCAACTGTAGCGAGTGTCCAGCAGGAACCGAAGACGACGATGGGATTTGTTTGCGTGGGTGTTTCTTCTCCTCCTCCTTCTTGTTCTACGTCATCTTTATCTTCACTTTTTCTTCTTCTTCTTCGTCTTCTTCATCGTCTTCTTTTTCTTGCGCACGCCAGCAACCTATAGTTGTGACAGATCTTCTAATAATGAAGTACTTGTTGACGGATCTGCTAGGATAAGAGTCCCACAAATGTGTGATATGATAACTGGAACAAGGCAAGGAAGGTAATTTATGTCTCATTCTCCGCCTCACAGAACGATTAATATTTGACAAAGATCGCACATCAGTACACCCGTTAAAAATGTACTGTTGTTTTACTGACCTGATGCGCAACAGGAAGTGGATTGTGAGTGTGTGTGCATAACCTATATATATATATATATATACAAATGCATTGGCAAATAAAGAACATTAAAGGCAGAAAAACTATAATTAAGCTGTTGCACGGTATACATGGCAATCTCCTAACCTAAACGTATTATACGTTTATGGACCTTATATTCCTATAGCAATTAACGAGTGTGACCCCGGGAAGTCAAGACACGACTGCGAGCAAGTCTGCATTGACCTATCTGATGGCTATACGTGTGCTTGCGACGACGGATATCGTCTGAACAACAGAACACATTGTACAGGTATGAAAACACGCGTCCACTTAACGTTCACTAGATAGCCCGCCAATGCTGTTGCTCGACAACATTTTCGCCATCCTCGTGGTACCTTCCTCGGCGTCGTTGTGAGCTGCTCACTGTTGTCATGTCACGATGCTTGTAATTGTTGTCACATGACAGCAGCTCCAAGAGTGCTGGCCATAGAAGAAAACATCTGGCGCAGTAGTAAGATCAGCAAAATTATCAAAATACGGGAGAGACATGCCGCGTATTTTGGAGTTGCTGTCACGTGACAAACACCAACATCGTCAACGGACAGGAGAGCAGTTCATGTTGACGAAGAGGATACCGAAAGGCCGTCGAGCCACTTATAAGATTCTGAGAGGTGGAGCGCGGAGGTGTAATTGTTAGCGCGTCGGAATCTCAGTCGCATGAACCCCGGTTCAAATCCTACTGCTGATGTTACGAACATTGGGCAAGTTCTTTTTATTCTACTTTGCTCCAGTTATTTCAGCCTTATGACTGAATATCTTGCCATAGAATGTGATGTGGATATTTATGTACAGATAGTTTTCGCGCAGTAAATGCAACGCGGCTGAATGCTTCCCAGAGAAGTCGAGATGGTGTTCAATTGAACAGGTCTGCCACAGAGTAAAATATAAAGCGATTTGAATCATCCTATTACTAGATACTGTGATGTGTAAGAACTTTTTAGTAAAAGATTTGTCTTGCTTCACGCGTGAACGTGTATGTGCCAGTGAGACGATATGTCATAGTATCTGATGGGCGGATTGTTTAGATATTAACGAGTGCCACGAAGGCACGTCGCAATGTGAACAAGACTGCACAAACACTGACGGCAGCTACAACTGTTCGTGTGTCGCTGGTTACACACTGAACGACGACAACGCAACGTGCACCATGGGTAAGTGTGTTATTCCGTTGATAATTAGGTTTACGTCAGAAACAGTGTATACAGCGATATCCATCTTAAACCGGTGTAGTTTCTTGTTAATATACGGAACATTGTGTTGATTTGATAATTGATTGATATTTTTTAATTGAGCAGCTGCTGCTGCAGATTACGGATGCCATCGTTGTAAACATAAGAGACGCCATGTATATTTCCAGGCATCCTCTATAGTATTATGTGTTGTCTTTTGTCAGAGAATGAACCTAGGGTCATTATATGTTGCGCTATCGACATACAATTAGCACATTACTTTTTCTCTGTGAACAAAAATATGTATGATGCAATGCGTGTTTATTCACACACCCAGGTAGTGAACTAGAAGAGAAATGCAGCCAGATGAACTGTTCCTACGGCTGCAAGGAGAACGGAACAAGTGGATACGTCTGCTTCTGTAGTTCTGGTTACACTCTCACCAATGACTCAAGGACGTGTCAAGGTAAACCACGTGATTATGCACGTCAGTCGTAGTAAGGAAGTCATCTTAATAAAAGGCGAAAGTCTGTTACAGGTAAACTGTTCGCTTGATGTGTGAAGAAGAAATATATTCACTTTACCGTGTGTGATCTGGCATCAAGTTATTTCACTACGACAACTTTATTCGTAACGATAATTCAGACAGAAGGTACGCATATATGTAAATCTTTCTCCAGTAAACATTATTAAGAAGAATAACACTCGATAACCTGGTGTTGAAGATGTGGACGAGTGTGCGGAGAACAAGGGCGGTTGTGCGGATGTCTGCACGAACGACCACGGCGGCTTCAACTGCAGCTGCTACGACGGCTTCCAACTGATGAACGACAAGAAGGGATGTCAATGTACGTTCAATCTGATCAGCTCAGTCACCATGGTTGGAAACGCATACACACCCATGTTCTCTGGGCACACACCCGCACGTACACACGCGCGTTAAGTGCAAACGGATCAGACAAATGAAATGTGATAATTAAGTGTACAACGTATATTAGAGAAACATTCAAAAAGAAAAACGTTGACTTAAAATTACTTATAAATATCATGTTATTCCTTGTTTACTTTTGAAAGCAGCTTCTTACATAATATTAATTTCATGACTTAACTTAAATGATAAAATAAAAAAACGAAATAATACTGGTAAAACTGATATTCAACGAATTCCACATACATTCTTCACATAGTACCGCAACTGCTAGTTGGCATAATGCATCTGCCTCACGTGTATACGGTTGAGAGTTAGCAAATATCATCAATAATCGCAGCAGCAGCTGTAAAGCATATACATAGATTATAGAGTAAAATAGCCGTACTGGTCAAACCGTGCGTGTTCTTTCAGCCTGCCCAAGCGGCACTTGGGGCAAGGACTGTCTCCGTGACTGCAACTGTCGTGACATTGACACCGAGTGTAACGTAACGGAGGGCTGTGCCGAATGTCCGGACGGCTTCACGGGTCCCGACTGCCACGATGATGTCGACGAGTGTCATGGCAACGGCACTTGTGACGAGTACGCCACATGCAGCAACACGGTCGGAACATTCAAATGTGTGTGTCACTCTGGGTTCACACAGTACAATGCTACGTCATGTCAAGGTAGGCCACTACGTACATTCAAGTTGTAACTACTTTAATAATTTAACTAATAAATGGACGTATTTACAGTTTTTTTGCAAGAAATTCTAAATACAAACTGCTGCATCCGTGAATAGAATGTGTGAGAAAAAAAGTTTAAACACAGTTGTATTTATTTTTCCGAGGTTCTCAATGTATGATAAGACACATTCGAATTTCGAAAATAATAATTATTTACTGTCTTAATAATAAGACAACTATTCATTATTATTATTATTATTGCAATGATCGAAAGCCGTGTCAAATGTCACTCAAATGTGAGAGTCGCATCAATCGTCAACAGAAACGTCGATAATAACCATACCTGTGTCGACATGTTCACGTAGTGTGACTCTTGTGATATGGTAGTTGTTGTCTCCTGTAGATTTGGACGAGTGCGAGAGCGACCCGTGCGAGAACGGCGCGGAGTGTGTGAACGGGGTCCGCAACTACACGTGTCTCTGTGTGGACGGCTACACCGGGTACAACTGTCAGACAGGTATTAATGTTACGTACCACGTGTGTTCTATGGACAATCTATAGAAACCTACGGAAGTCGGAAAGATTGTATAGAATTTCTGTAGAATTCTATAGAAGTTGATGTGACCTTAAACCAGGGGCCGGCAACCTTTCAGAATGGAGGGCCATGTAAGTGACTTGGCCTAGGTCAGCGGGCCACACATTTCAGATGGGCCAATTATGGACGCGATGGGTGTGTACGCACCCCATTTACCCCCACCCGTTCGAGAGAAAAGAGTTCCGCTCGAGAGAAAAAGTTGCGTTCGATGACTCAAGGGATGCAGTTTTGGGGAGCCTCAAAGTGGATCCAGTTGGAGGTATCAGGGGGGTATTGACTAGGGCAAAGAATTATGCTACACCTGCCCCACCATGTACCCCACACCTGGCTGCAGACTTGTTCCTTCATTGCGTCATTTAAGTCTCTGTCTGCCTGTCGGTTAGCGGCATCCTCGTTTTTAATTTTACGAATTTCATCATCGAAAGCAGTTGCTCACAGGCGTAAGTTGTGCCAAACAGATTGCAAAAGAAACGGCCCGCCGTCAAATTCTACATGGAACAGATTGGAATATCAGGGCAACTCCCCAGTGCTTGTCCCGAGATTGCTAAAACTATCTGCTAGCGCTCGTCTCGTCACTCTGAACACTACTACGTATGAGGCTGGACTTTCAGGGTTTTTATCCTGGTGGGGTATTGATACGTGTACACTGTTAGCGTTCCACAGTTGTGTTTCCTACAATAGCTTTATGATCTCGAAAGTGGAGACGAACTGAACAATTTCATTGATGAGATGTTCTCATCCCCGAAGTTGAACATTCTGCAGCTTTAGGTGCGGCGTGATGTCGACAAAAAGGCAAAATTGCACATCAGTGTGGGGGTGGGAGAATTCCAGTAAATCTGCACCCTCTGTTCCATGAACAAGCTAATCCCATGTCAGCTCGTACACGCGACGCAACATGGGACCTCAACCCATCCAGCTTACTTCGGAGAAGTCGATGAGGTCTTAGTATTGTGCATCTATACCCGCAAGAATATGTTGGAACTGCTGGTGGTTTAGGTCACGAGCACGAATGTAGTTCACCGTCTTCACGATAACGCTCATGACGTTTGGCATTTCCAATTACTTGCCACGCAGGCTTTCTTGAGGGATGATGCAGTGGATAATGCAGACGGTTCTTCCGACCAAGGAAGGTGCACCAACCGTTGTCATCCCGCGGGCCGCATTGTGTACAATCTCGCTTTTAGTCAGCGGGCCGCATGACATAGCTCGGGGGGCCGCAGTTGGCCCGCGGGCCGCGGGTTGCCGATTCCTGCCTTAAACATTATATTGATTTATGTAGAATACTCTACAGAGTCTACTGAAGAATTTCTATCGCCACTTCAATTACCAGAACATTCTATAAAATTACTACAGACTTTTATGGCCATAGCATTTTGTATAGAATCCTATAAGAATTTTTGTTTTATATAATTTTACCACAACAAAATCCTGTAGAATATATCCTACAGCATATGTAGTACTGACTACAGAGGCTGCTTACTATTTGAACGTTTTGTCTACAGTTTGAACGTTTCGTGGGTATAACATTACAATTGCGAACACTGGTTCGATCTTATTAATCGGCAGTATACATACAATATAGATATTTAATATGAAGATTACAGTTTTTAGTGAAGAGCAGACACGGTGTGTCTACGTCTATGCCATGTGTACAGAGTGTGTCGGGTACACTGCTAATTTGGTTTGATTTAACATCTCAATACATATGAGTTTATTCCAGGATGTTAATTAACTAATGACAGCGTCACAAAATTCATTAGTTCATGTCAAAATTCCTCGAGCAACATCCTGTCACGACAACATTTTGTGTATTTAAGCATAACAAAGTTATGTAATTGATAGTTAGTAAAGTAACTATGATAATAATAATAATATTAAACATTCTTTATTCACAATAACGTTATAAAATATACATTTTATCTTCCTATGGGTCGTGAGTTTAAAACAATATTGTTTATATATAAAACTGATTAAAAAAAAACACAAAAGAGTATATTGTATTATGCAGTAAATATATATATGTTTTAATATTATATAGATTATAACGCAATACGTTATGTTCCAGACATCAACGAGTGTGAGAGCGAACCATGTAAGAACAACGCTCTATGCCAGGACCTCGTCAACAAGTACCGGTGTGCCTGTGTGCGCGGGTTCATCGGTAAACACTGCGAGACAGGTAGGAGGTCTACGTCGTAGCTGTTGTTACACCCGAACCACGGTGGTTGGCTTCTCCCATAGTCGTTAATGATAATGCATGTCGTTGTTTGTTTAATAATCCCCTAAAAGTGTGACCGTGTCGCTTATGACTCCAGTGATTATCGAGGTGCAACATAGCCAGATTAGCCTATGATCGTCGTCATAATATTTGCAATGAGTCTGGACTGACATTGGTGTTTTTGATTTGAAATTCCGTTTATAAATAAGTATAAATATGCGTATAACATCAATGGTTAAACCTGTCTGTGATATTTCAAATCCAATCGAGTGTCGTCATCCACGAAGATACAAACTATATCTACGTAAACATATCGCCAGGTATCGCAGGAAAATATTGTGTGCCACCGTGTGCTAGCTGTCTAGGAAATAATATGATAACCCTGTCTGCACCAAACAATATACGCTCGATTTTGTAGGAAATCCGCCGAGCTTCAAAAGTATAGTTTCTTTTCGAACGTTATAATGTTGTCATTCGACTTCATAGCACAGGCGTTAAACCGGAGGTAGTTTATGGACTGAGCCCCAAAAATATTGAGTGGGGAGGTGGAGCTATGTTTAGTCCCGCAATATTTCTGCAATCCTGTGCTGTTGGGCGGTTTTGGTATGCTTAAGTCCCTCTCTACATTCACCACGTCCCGACGCCTATATGTTATAGGTACAGGTGTATACCTTTGTGATGAACACTACATAGATCTAATGTGTACCTTATCACGATTTTTACATTTGAAACAAATCCCTGTTAAAATGGGATACAGACGTATTCACTCGAAAATGTCGAAGACCCTTATTGTATTCGGGACAGCCGTGCTACGTCACTCGTCTGATGGATCGTCGGACGTCCGTATGATCATGTGTGTTGTACAATTGCGTAATGCTAAATCTGACTTATAGAAATGCAATATTAACATGTGTAGCATATCCGGTAGTTTATGTTAAACACGTGTGTGTCTTTCCAAAAGGTAGTATTACCTGCCATGTATTGTTATCATTTCCCTGGTGAACATCCAAACATCTACCAATCAGACATAGTACACTATGTAGCGACAGATAGGGGCAAAGTGGCCACTGGGGCAAAGTAGACAATAACACTTTAAGCTCAGACTACTTGCATCATCTAGTAATATATAAATGTTGATTTGATCTAAACGTTAGGTGATATCACTACCACTTCGGTACACCACCTTCGCGTGCCAAATCAGTCGCCATTTTTACTTTCTGACTGTAAGTCGATTTTAGTGTATTTTCTTGCGATTTGTACGTTTTTTGGGAACGTATATGTCAGAAATATTGAAAACGCTTGTAAGCGTGTGATCTGCTACACGTATGTGTTCACGTAGATCCCTAGCTTGTTATGTTACTTGGAGTAGTAGTAGTAGATAGCAGAGGCCAGCTTCTGTCTCAAGAGACAATGCTTGTTGTAGCTGCATCAGGTAGGTTGACTTAGGTTTCTGGCATGACGTCTCGCACGCTTGGTTTCCTGGTTTATCTGGTATGCTTCGATGTCATTTGCTGAACCACCAGTGAGACAGGCTCGTCAGATGATTCTGTCCTCAGCAAAGGTCTGCGAGCGTAGAGGATCGCTGCCGGAGTCTTGTAGATCTCTCTTGACATCTTTGAATCTTAATTTGGGTCTGCCTACTGGACGTTTGCCCTCAGTCAACTCCCCATAGAGGATGGTCTTTGGGAGGCGGTCACTGGGCATACGCTGTACATGTCCAAGCCATTGTAGGCGTCTGTGTTTGAGGATGTTGCTTAGTGGCGTTGACTTGCAGCGTTGCAGGATCTCGAGATTAGTAATTTGATCCTGCCATTTTACCCCAAGGTTGTTCGCAGGCAACGAAGATGAAAACTGTTGAGTTTCCATTGTTGTTTCCGGTACGTTGTCCATGTCTCTGAGTCATACAATAAAATGCTGACAACCCAAGCATGGTATACTTTCAGCTTGGTGTGCAATGTTAGGCTCTTATTGAACCAGACACGATTCGTGAGTCTTCCAAAGGATGTTGCTGCTTTACAAAGTCTTGTGTTCAATTCTTTGTCAAGTGTAAAGTTTTTAGACATTATCGAGCATAAGCAGGAGAAATCCTCCTCAGTTTTGATGGGTTCACCATTAACAGTGATTCCCATGGCTCATGGTGACAGTCTTTTGGATATTGATTTTGAGGCCAAAAGCTGTGCAAGTATTTGCGAAGCTGTTCAAGCTTAATTGTAACTGTTCCTCGGAATGGGAGCAGAAGGCAGCATCATCAGCACAGAGTACGTAACAAATACAAAGAATGGACATCAGAAGTACATACGTGGGGTGGGGACGGCAAATACCCCCAACATATACATTAGCTTTATAATCTCAGCCCTTAAACGGTTGACTGACTTTGCAGCATTTATTAAATTTAGTTTCTTTTATAGCTAATGGATTGTTCATTATTTGTTATTACGTTGTATATTTGTTGTCTAATCATATACAATAATAATTACAGCATTACATTAAAATGGACATTTAGTAAATTTAAAGATTTATGGTCGAAATTAGATTGCGGATGTTATCGCTTACGTAATCACATTACGCTCCGCACCCTGCCCTCCCATTAATTGATTTTGCTCAGCACATGTAGTTTACATGGATTCTAAAATGTTTTCCATTAGAACGAGTTCACAGGACATTGTTTACACGCGTACTTTGCTTACGATGTAATGTACCAGTGACACATTATTAAACAGTGCCTTCGGTGACGTCACAACCACTGTACAAATTGTGCAAATATAAAATGTATTATATTATATTATTCAGAGATCGACATCTGCGAGAGTCACCCGTGCAAGAACGGTGCCAACTGCACCCAGGCCGCTGGCAGATACGCATGCAACTGCACGGCCGGATACGAGGGGCTCAACTGTGCCCAAGGTTCGTTGTTACGTGTGAGTGTGTGTGCGGTGCATGCGTGTGAGCGTGCGTGCGTACATGCGTGCTTGCAAGTGCATGTATACCACAACGGTAATTTTGGCATCAGTCTGGTAGTATCTCCTTCGATGTGCCGAAGTTCACACGGTTCTTTTTAAGTTATTTCTGAACCGTTGACCACTGATATACTAATTGGTGAAGCATTAAAGTATCACATCTCTGTAGTTGTTAAGAGTAATTTAGTTACGTGCTATGCTGCTCATACGAGAAAACGTGGACGAATTGAGTGGTGAGCCACTCACCAAAGGGCGCCGTTATTGATAAACGTTATCACTGGCGACATAAGATTTAACAAGATTGCCATCCAGAAAATTACTCTGGATGGCAGTTGGACAAGGAAGCCTTTTGGCTTATCGAGAGTCCAATACTTTTTATCTACATGTATCCCGCCTTTTTAAGGTGTATGTCGATTTTATTTTTAAATATATTCACGCTACTAGCACCAACACAATCAGGAGATAATCTTTTCCATTCATTTACAGTCCTTTGTGAGAATGAGAACTTTCTTATATCTAATCTACACTGCACCTTTACTAATGTAGCTTCATGTCCTCTGGTCCTTCTATCTTTCTTAACTGAGAAAAAAATGTTTCTATCAATATTTTCATAACCATTCAATATTTTAAACACTTCTATGTGATCTCCTCTCAATCTCCTGGTCTCTAGTGTTGTTAAACCACATTCTTTTAGGCGTATTTCGTAACTAAGATCCCTCAGATTTGGTATCATTTTAGTCGCTCTCCTCTGTACTCTTTCTAGCATATCTATGTCCTTCTTGCGATATGGCCTCCATGCTTGTATACAATATTCTAAATGAGGCCTCACTATTGTTTTGTACAGCGGTAGTATGAATTCTTTTTTCTTATACGCTATATTTCGCCTAATTAATCCAAGGATTTGATTTCCCTTTGACGCTGCAATTCCGCACTGCTCTGAAACCTTCATATCAGCACTAATGGTTAACCCTTTTCTTTTACAGTAGTACTTAGAACAGTACCCCCCATTTTATATTTTACCTCTTCATTCCCATGACCTGTGTGGAGGCATTTACATTTCCCAAAATTGAACAGCATTTGCCACTTTTCAGACCATTTGATCAACCTATCAAGATCATCTTGTAAATGCTGTCTGTCTCCATCACTTTTAATCCTTCTAAACACTTTTGTATCATCCGCAAATTTTAACACTATGCTTGTTATATCATCGTCCAAATCGTTGATATATATTAAGAATAATATAGGTCCTAGTACTGATCCCACTCAATACCGATTTCCAGTTTGAAGCCTCCCCATCAACTACTACACGTTGTCTTCTGTCATTCAGCCATTTTTCTATCCAGTTTATTATACCATTTCCTATGCCATGGGCCTTTAGCTTAAGGAGTAATCTTTGATGTGGTACTTTGTCGATAGCTTTTTGAAAATCTAAATAGATGATATATACTGGTGATCCCTCATCTACCCACCTAGTGATGTCTTCCAAAAAACATAACATATTTGTTAAGCATGACCTCGCTTTTAAAAACCCATGTTGAGATGGGTTTATCAAGTTATGTTTAACAAGAAAATCCACCATGTGATCTTTAATTAGTTTTTCTAATAATTTGCAAATCACTGATGTTAAACTCACTGGTCTATAGTTCTCTGACTTGTTTCTCGAACCTTTTTTAAATAACGGTATAATATTTGCCTCTTTCCATTCTAAAGGAACCACTCCCTCTTCTAATGACAAATTGAAAACTGTTGCAAGCGGTGCGCTAATTTGTTCTACAATTTCCAATAGTAGTTTGGGCGGAATCCCGTCCACTCCAGGTGATTTATTATCCTTCATAGCCCTTATTTTCTTAGCTACCATTTCCGAGGTTACAACTAACTGTCCTAAATAGTCTGAATCTGCCCCCTTGAACTTAGCCTCTGGTACTGGCAGTGAACTAATATCTTCCCTGGTAAACACTGAACTAAAATACTCATTCAGGTCTTCTGCCATTAAGAATCCCTCTGATATTGTATTTCCAGCACTATCTTCTAGAGGACCGACCTTATCCTGAACTTTCTGTTTGCTTCGAATATACGCATAAAAACTCTTACTGTCATGTTTTATATTACTAGCTATTTTTTTTTCATAGCTTCTCTTTGAATTTCTAATTTCAGCTGTAGCTTGATTAAGTGCTTCTTTATAAATGTTGTAGTCTTCATCATTTCCAATACATCTATATGACTTCCACATCATTTGTTTATACTTAATTTTTCTAATGGCTTATTTCGATAAGTGTTTCTTTTTAGACCGTTTCCCTTGTTTTTTGAAAGGTACAAATTTATCGACTATGCACTTAATTTCACTATTTAAGATATTCCAGCATTCGGTTGCTGTCTTATTCTTCAGTGTGTTATTCCAGTCTATCTTTGCTAAATATTTCCTCATGTCCTTATACCTTCCTTTGTGGAAATTTCTCCTATACTGCTTTTTACTATTCCTTTCTGATTTTACTTTGATGGTAAAATGTATCTGGTTGTGATCACTACTCCCCAGTGGCTCACATATCTTGACATTGTCAACTAATTCTTTCTGTGAGGACAAAACTAAGTCTAACACATTCTCTCCCCTGGTTGGTTCTAGCACATGTTGAGAAAGGAAACTATATTGTACTAAAACTAAAAACTTGTGGTCCTCACTCCCCATACTCTGTGGAGATTTCCATTGTATATGCCCATGGTTAAAGTCCCCCATAATAATACAGTTCCGTTTGCTTACTTCCCTTATAGCGTTTTGTATTTTTTCATTCTCTTCTATGCTTATGTTTGGACTTCGATAAACTAACCCAACTGTTAACGTTGAGTTTCCTGTAACTATGTTACACCAAACAGCTTCTTCGCAATCTGCTTCTCTTTCTAATTTTATTTCATAAGCCTGGATAGATTCTTTAATATATACAATAACTCCACCTCCATTTCTTCCTATTCTATCTTTCCTAAACATTACATAATCCTGTTAGTCCCAATTCGGCATCTGATATATCAGGGGTGGCCCACGATTCGGTTATACCTATTATGTGAGGGTCAATATCTTCTACCATAATGTTTAGTTCACTTCTTTTGTTTACTATGCTCATTGCATTTAAACAAATGCATTTATATCCTGATTCAGAACAGTTTTCCAGGCTGTTCTTTGCCGATTTATTTCTGCTGTCTTTATCTATGCCTCCAGTTTCAGGCTTCTCTGTGAATCCCCCCTGCGAATCTATTTTAAATAGATGCAGCCTGTCCCACTGTCAACAGATTGCAGCAAGTTCTCTGAGAAAACTGCTGCCCCCTTTCCACTTAGATGTAGGCCATCTCTCATGTACATATCTTCCCTCCCAACAAAGTATCCCCATAAATCTACGAATCCCACCCCCTCTTCTTTACACATCTGCTCAACTAATGCGTTGATCGCCATCCTCTTGCAGTTTCTATATGTTGGCCCCCTTCCTCCCATTACTGGCAAAATTCCTGAGAGGATAATCTGTTCTACTCTTGTCTTCTTTAACTTCTTCACTAACTGTCTGTACTTCTGAACTATCCCAGTTGTTCCCTCCCTCTCTGCGTTATTTGTCCCTACATGTACTAGTATAGACCCTCCCTTGCCATGCCCCAGTACCTTCTCTACCCTTTCAGTTACATGTTCTATCCTAGCCCCCGGTAGACAAACAACGACGTCCTCCCCCTCGCTTAGAGTCTTATCTGTCTTTCTCATAATCGAATCGCCCATAAACACCCTCTCTTTCCTCATTGCCCCCTCAATCACTGCCTCAGTGTAGCTCTTTCTACGGTTTGCATCTGTCTGGTTGTAATCTTGTTCCCCTGTCTTCTGCTCTCCCGTCACAATCTCGTCCGTTCCATTCTTTCCTGACGCTGTTTCTCTTGTCACCTTTCTTCCTGTCATCGTCCCTCCCGACTTCTCTTCTGTCACATGTACTCTCACTTCCTTTCTTCCCGTCATCTTTCCTCCCATTGCATTTCCTTCTCTCCTTTCCCGTCTCTTTTTCCCTCCTACCTCTTTCTCTACGGTCACTTTCTCTCCTGCCACCTTCACACCTGTCACATTTCCTGCCGTCGATCCTCCACTTTCTTCCCCTCCGATCACCTTCCCTCCTCTCAGTCTCCTTTCCTCGGTCTTGTTGCCACTACTCTGCTCCATCAGTTTCACAGTATTCCCAACTTTATCCCTGTCGTCTCTCTCCATTCCGTCTGTCTTCTTGCTGATTCTCATCTCCATCCCCTTCACAATATCTACCAACCTAGCTACCTCTTTCTCCAGACATTTCACCTTCCAACACCCCACGCACTGAAAGGTGAATCCCTCTTCCTTGGTTTCTGTCCATGACTTCGTACAGCCGGATAAGGCAAAATCTATCCAACTGTGGCAGTCGTCGCACACCAAGTGTCTCTTTGCCTTGACTTGCCGCTTGCAAGGCGCCAAATCAGAATTTATTTAATAATAATAATCTAATTAGCTATTTAAAATAGTTTTGTCAACTGTGTTTACACCATTCACTGTCTATGTAGTCTTTAAGAAGACTGTTTTCTGTGCACAAATGTTACACTTTTAAGACAAGACATGGTCAGCGGGAATGGGTTTAAGAACACAACATGCAGAGGGTGAGAACTGGTTTGCTTGATTTGTTGCTCCGTCATCAGTAACAATGTAACAATAAAATAATGGCGAAGGCCATCGCAGCTACAAGTGTGTGTGTGTGTGTGTGTGTGTGTGTGTGTGTGTGTGTGTGTGTGTGTGTGTGTGTGTGTGTGTGTGTGTGTGTGTGTGTGTGTGTGTGTGTGTGTGTGTGTGTGTGTGTGTGTGTGTGTGTGTGTGTGTGTGTGTGTGTGTGTGTGTGTGTGTGTGTGTGTGTGTGTGTGTGTGTGTGTGTGTGTGTGTGTGTGTGTGTGTGTGTATACGCAAATAATAGTTTGTATGCTCTACCTAGTTTCGCAGAAAACCTATTCAATGAAACCTCCAGTTCTAAGACGTTCTAACGCACTGACTTGTAAATGTTTGTCGGTGCAGACATCGACGAGTGCGCGGGCACGCCGTGTCTGAACGGAGGCGTTTGTGTGGACCAGACGGACGAGTACGTCTGTAACTGTACGGGTGGCTACACAGGAACCACGTGTGAAACAGGTACGTGTAGAGATCAACCTTGCTTCGATTGTAATCGACTACTTTTTGTTTATAACTCTAAATATCAATTTTGTATTTAGTAGCAATATGTGTCCTATCGAGAATAATGGAAGGAACCCAGTCTGTGTACTATTATTTAATATATTGAATGTCAAGCCAAGTAGTATCCCTCGCAGACGAAAGCATAACGCATGGCATATTGCCTATGCACGCGGCTAGGTCAGACTGTGCACTTTCTAAAATGTCTTGAGACATCGGCAAATATTTCAGTTACAAGTTGTGATTATAATAACTATGAGTTCCCTTATTGTTGAGAGATAGTAATTGTTAATTTGTAATATCGTTTTGTTGACGCGTTGTGTAGGGCCCTTATGCACAGCGGCGCCTTGCCATAACGGAGGCACGTGTGTTGAAACGAACAACACACGAACATGCCACTGTGTCGCTGGCTACACAGGCTCGAACTGTCAAACAGGTATGTTTACAGACAGATCTGCGGTGTTACATTGATCAAGTATTATGTAATTGCACGAGAGGCTAATAACACTGATTTGACGATATACGCAGATGTCAACTGTTGTGTATAGAGCTGGTAGAACGTGTGACACCTATTCCGTAATATGAGACATTACTGTATGTGAATATTACATAATATTAAATGTGTTATTTATAAATAACAGAAATGTGTGTACTAAATGTATTTAGGTTAGGCAATAATAAGTGATGGAGCTTCTGTGTTTATCATTTTAAGGTCACTTGTGTGAAACGATCCCGTGTCAAAATGGCGGCAGCTGCAGTGAGTCAAGCGGCATGCGAACTTGCGAATGTCCAGACGACTTTTCCGGTGACAACTGCCAGCACAGTAAGTATCTTGTCACGCCGATGTACATTTACGGTAGATGAAAGGGTTTGACCTGCAGAGCGTCGAGAACTTCCCCTACCTCGGAAGCTAGACCTCAGCAGTGATCCAAAGTCTACGTCCTGTATACTATGGTTCAGCACCATCATCAGTAAGGCTATAAAATTAAGTCTCTACATGTCAACAGTATTATATGCCTGCGAGACGTGGAAGAATACAGTGGTGATATACAAGCAATTAGACATATTCCACCGGCGATGCCTTCGGTTCATATTGAGCATATCATTGAGAGAGCACATCACCAATGAAGAAGTAACGAGGAGAGCAGGTCTGGAGAGACTGCATGACATCAAGTGTAGGCGAGGGAGACTAGCTGGGCGTGTACTACGTCTACCGAGGGAGAGACATGCCTATGTAGCGATGGAATGGGTCCCGGAAGGTGGTAACAAGAAAAGAGGAAGGCCGACTAAGGGCTGGCGCAAGACATTCATGGAAGACTTGGCAGAAATGGGAATCACTTGGAACGAGGCCAAAGAAGTCATAAATGACCGTACCAAATGGAGGAACCTCGTACCCCGATATCCTGAAAGGAACAAAAGGAACTAACTCTAAATAAGAAAAGGTTTGCTACCGTGCCATCTCAATTACTGTATTGCGTCATATAATATGTTGCCATAACATAAGTTGTTTTTATTTCGATTAACTTGGAAGTTGGAATCAATCGACAATAATTCAATATGTCGGCACATTATCCGATAAATAAGTCAAGCAATCCGTTGGAATCTTTAAATAAATTCGGTATAATTTACCATTTTTCCTCCACGCAGGGTTACATTTTCAGTTTCGTTACCATTCTATTCTTAAATGCTTCGGCTGGTTGCAATGGCTGCCAATAAGTAGCATTGCTTTCATTAAAACATATTGTATTATTTCAAGTTACACAAGTTATTTAAATTGATTGGTTTATTGAAAACTGTGTTGTGCTTAATCGTGTCAAATTGTCGTGCATTCATGTTTCCGTTTTCACTTTCTTGTTCACACTTCAAATGTGTTTATGTTATGCTTTGTTTTATAAGTTAGCGTTGTGTTTATAATGGCATATTAATTGTACCAACATATAACTGACTGTGTGAATTTTATACAACTATTCTCCGAAGTCACTCGTGTCATAGCTTCTTTATTACGGAATGAACACATTATATCATCGTGTATTTCCAGGCTTAATATCAACCCTGTCCCCGTCGAAGATAGCGCGTCTGGCTGTCACCTTGAGACTAGTCGACACAAACTTCACGCCTGTCCTCAAAGACAAGTCTTCACCTCAATACATAGCATTGAAGAACAAGGTGGTGGACGCGGTGAGTGACGTCAAACCAGGAATAATGCTTCAACGCGTGGACTTGCAATTATTATTAATGGACCTATCCATCACGTGAACAGTTGCCTAAAAAAAGGTCCGAAGTCGTGGAATGTTCGGACATTCCGTTATGTATTTCTCAACCCAAACGTGTTCTTCATAACAAAAACAGAAGGCAAAGTTTTAAAGCGACAACTGTATGCTGGAGTGTTTGTTTTAGAAGATGTCATGCCGCCCTAGTAATGCAATGCATATAAAATATGTTAATGCTATCAACACCGATGGCAAGTCGAAACTTGACGGGTGATTTTCAACAAGAAGTTATTTGAAGAGAAGCTATTACTGAATTAGCACCCAAAGTCCACCGATTTAATATTCAATGCTAACATATTTATTACTGACGAGATTTGCATGATAATTTTCTGCAAATAATCTTTTGTTTCAGCTTAAACTAATTCTAGGCGGACAGCTGGCAACAGGGAAATACGAAATTGTGGATGTGACCTTCAGGTATGCGTAACAATATATTTAGATTGAATGCTAAATAGTTATTAATTAAAACTGGTTTAGTACAAGATCTCTACAAATCTAAAATTCACTTATGGTAGCTACCATAAATTACAAAAATACCTGCTAGTATGCGTGCTGGGGACATTGGGTGCTAGTCTGTGTCCGTGACTGTCAAAGCGCATGCCTGCATGATTGTGTGCGTTGTGCTTGTGATTGCATGCGCGTGCGCGTTTGTGTGTGTGCGTGCGTGCGTGCGTGTGCTTGCATGTGCGTGCGTGTGTGCGTGCGTGCGTGCGTGCGTGCGTGCGTGCGTGCTATGGTAAATATGTGTGTGTTTGCGGTCCTGCCTGACCTTATCTGCACCGTATTTACGAATGTTCATGTGCATGTCTGCCTACCAATATGATTGCCAAACAGTTTGTCGATTATTCTTGTTATTACTAAGTAGGATAACACAGTGTCGAACTGTATGACATAAACTTTGACAATCTGTGCTATTTCTGCAGCTCTGGCAGTCTCGTTGTTACGTACGACCTGAATCTGCCAAAAGACAGCGTTGTTGAGATGCAGGCAACCGTTCTCAACGCCATCAAGACGTACAAAGGCAAAGTCGCCGGATCTAGCATAGACCCAAACTCTGTGAAGACATCAGGTGGTGTATTTCGCATAAAGGTTCAGTCAAAATAAAACTGCAATTAGTGTGGATGCAATAACTTCGACTATGTTTAACCATTTTAGACTCAACAACGAACGTCTAGCGCATCGCCTATCATAATATATGTATGGCAATTGTAAAATGTATGCATAATAAACATTAATAATAAACGGAACGTTGTGTGTTTTTTGCAGAGAAAATGGCAGTCAGATACTATGGACAGTTCAGAATACCGAAACTGAAGTTCTTGGCCGCCTACAACGAAGACTCCTCGGCCGAGTACGTGGAGTTGGCAAAAGACGTCAAGATGAAGGTTTGTTGACGACTGCATTTGATTTATTCATTATTAGTTAATATATATTGTCATATATTAAAATAAACAATAATGCAAGTGGCACAACAATCATTTATATTATTATGAATGTGTTATTATTAGTAGTGTTTTGTTGTTGTTGTTGTTTTTGTTTGTTGTTGTTATTGTTGTTGTTGTTGCAGTTATCACAAATTAATGTATACACGCTTACTTGCAGTTAGGCATTGATAGGACACACATTAAGTTACAGCCTGTTATGTGAACACTGTATTGAGATAATCAAATTCTGGGAAAACAACTTGAAGTAGTAACGTGTCAAATTGAGTTGATGTATACCACAGACATACAATTAGGTTCAGTTGCTTGTTAATACATTTTTTTCCATAACTTATTATAGTAATTTTTCACATCGTATTAGTAATCATACTGTAGTGATTGTAAAGAACCAGTAAATTAACACAATGGAGATATATAATATGTAAATGTACATATTTGATAACTAATCATACTGCTGGTAGCAATTATGTAGAATGTATGTTTAAGGTTGAACACATTTACCGAGAGAGCGACAGTGTTGGGTCTAAGCTGATCGGCGTGACGGTCATTAAGTTCACGTACGTTTAAGCTTTTCTCTCTTACAATGATGTGATAATTATGTTTATAAGTATTTACATGTAGTTGGATTATATATGCGTTGTTAAGGTAATTATTACGATTGTTGCATTGGTGTAAATCTGTAATAATAATAATAATAGTAATAATGATAACATAAAATATTTCTGCGCCTTACATCTGGCCACAGTGGTGCGCCTACACAGGCTCATCACATGACAGAATATATGTTAAAATTTGAAATAGCTAAGGATACACATCAATTAAAATACAAATTAAAACGCAAGTTAAATATAACTAATAATAAATCATAAAAAATATGGTTAAGTAATAAATATTTATAATTAGTACCTGCAGTCACATTTGATTTAAAGGGAAAAAGCTATTTTAAAAAGAAAAGTTTTAATTTTCTTATTAGATGGATTGTGGCAGTCTGTAACACATTTTCACTCACTATTACACTAATCTATGTTCTTGCCTCACAATTGGAAAAAAACAAAACGTTGGGTACAGCGCCATGACAACAGCACGTTGTGTTTTACGTACACCAGAAATGGCAGTGTTATTGTCGACTTCTCACTGTGGCTGGATGCAAGTCTCCAAGACGTGCACATGTTGAGGGAGATATTCACCAACCAGAAGTCGCTCACGATTGCTGGTCATACGGTCGACGTCACTAGTTTCAGGTTATCAGGTATGAAACTTTACATACAAGCTATTTCACGATAACAGGTCGCATAGTCTAAATGTATTTTTATCAGATGTGTTACGTTATTGGGTATTGGTAATGTTACAGGGCAAGACATATTTTACACCGATTGCTTATGTATTAGATAAGATGCCTTGAATTCAGTAATTTTACATTAGTATTGATTAAGAACCGTTATGAGGCATTTGCAGAGTGAATCTAATGGACATGGTTTACTTGGTTCTGTTCGTGGAAGTTATGGGATACTACCCATACAAACTAAACTACAATAAATGATGGTGTAATACAATATTAACAATGCGCCTAATGGTCGGTGATTGGTTTACACAAAATAAGATGGGATGGATAACTAAAAGTATTCTACACTACTTTAAAGTATTCTACATTCTGTCTTTCTCGTGTGTCTAACTACATAATTGCTTAGCAATGCACAATATACACCAATACATATCATTGACATGTTTTATTTTGTTCAAATACATATGTTTCAGATAAACCAATTGGAGACGCAGGTAATATATTCATAGCGCATTCCAGTCTGACCTAGAACTAAACTGATACTAAATTAATATTGTGTCTAACCTCTACTTAAATGCCGTCGTTTTCATTGTTCATTAATCTAGGCATTTGTTACTATAGTAGAGCGTAGGGGGCGGTGCCCACAATCTCTCTTATTTATTCTGGTCTTACCCCATTGTATACAAATTAACATGCTATCATGTCGACAGTTTAAGTAGAGCAATTTTAAGAATACTACCTTAACTAGAAAATAATTAACCGTTGTCCTGACAATTATTATATATATAAATATTAGAGATAGCATATCTAGTTATATACTTGCTACTTACCAGTTATACTGTAGCAGATATGATGGCCATGTTTGTGTACTTGTTTTGCTATTTCATTCATATGCGGCTGTTATATTCGTCGTCTTTGATTTCGTTGTTGATTTTGTTATCATCTTTGTTGTCATCGTCTACGTCGTGTTTGTCTTCTTTTTTGTCTTTGTCATCTTTGTTTTTGTTTTCGTACTTGTTTTTTCGTCGCCTTTGTCGTCGTCTTTGTTGTCTTCTGCTTTATCTCCGTCTTTGTATTTCCTTTATTGCTAACTTTGTCGTTGTTCTTTTAATTGTATCTTTCTTTGTCATCGTTTTTGTCTTTTTCATATTTGGCGGTTTTTCTTTGTTGTCTTCTTCTTCGTTGTCGTCGTCTTTGTCGTTGTCGTCTTTGTATTTCTCTTTGTCGTCTTCGTTTGCACGGTCGTGTCGTTCTTTAGGTATCCCATGGTTGGGAGTGATCCTGGGCTCGGCCGTTGCTCTCGTGCTTCTCATCCTCGTCGTCATCCTCTGTGTCTTCACTGTCCGCAAGTGCAGAAGTTATCACAGCGCCAACTCGTCGGAAGAAGACGCCAGCACAGTCTACAGGTAACGCGTTACGTGATGTGCCACTGGCAATGTTAATGAGCTTTACATAGTGGTCTAGTGGTCCAGGCCTACTGTCTGCCTCATGAACTACAGATAGCAACAACAAATCGGAAGTTACAGTTAAGTTGGAAATATACATTTCTGATGAGACACTCCCAGTGTTTTGGACATTCGAACGTAGGAAGAAGGTTAGCTATACTCTGACCCGTTCACTTGGAGCCGACGGACCTGTTGCAGTTCCCCGTTCCACGGAGGCTCCAGATTCTGGCAGGAGCGCACTCCCACGATGCCCAACGACCCCGCCCCGACTCGGCAGCAACAGTATGACCGGATGCGGATGAACATCGTCAGTAACGCCGTGAAACGCGCAACAAAGATTGTGAGTTCCTTTTGTCTTTTCCATCTACTTCGCTCTGGTCATTCTCGTGGTGGATACATCTTCATATATCTCGGTGTTCTTCCACTCCCGGCTTCTGTTTTTATGCCCTTTTTGTCAATCTGTACTAAATCATTCTCTGTGTCTTGCTCATCACAACATGCTCCCATTTTTATATGTTTCTACATGCCAATCTCGTTTCTCAGTTCTTTCATCTGATTTTTCATCTTTACATCCCACCATTTTTGTTAACCTTATCTAAACAAATATTATTTTAAAAAGCTGTCTGCTCAATTCCACGTTTCGCTGATCCAGTATTGTATTGTATTATATTTATTCAGTTTCCAACAGGTTCAGTGGCCCAGTAACAGGACTGATAACTGAAACAATACATATAAATAATAAAACAATAATATAATAATAAAAACAATAAGAACAATAAGTGTAGTTGTAGTTTCGTAGAGACCGTGAAGGACAGTGAAATTGGATAGACCCTATCAGATACAACGAATCTAGTTGGGAGTGCACACACTTGTGTAAAAACAAGATCTGCAACTTGCATACGATGTTGAAGGGAAGGTAGTCTAAAATGATGGCAAAGCTCAGGATAACTGTCAGAGGAGTACTGTATTTTGGATGTGTAACATAGATATTTAACGAATTTCTTTTGAACTCGTTCGATTTTGTCAATAAACCTACGTTGCCAGGGATTCCAGATAACACTGCTATACTCCTACTGGCTTCTGATTCTGACTAAAGATATATACAAGGATTGCCAAGCTTGTACATCGGTAAATGTTGTGCAAACGCGCTTAATAAAACCATTCATCTTAAAAGCTTTACAAACACAACGATTAATATGATCTTTAAAAGTCAAACTGTCGGTCTATGTGATTCCGAGATCTTTGACAGCGGTGACCTTGGGCAGAGACTGGCTTAAAATCGTGTAGTCATAGGATATACGTTTCTTTTTGTTAGTGAATGACATTATGCAGCATTTTTCAACGTTAAGTCTGGCTTCCAGTCAGATGTTTTGCCTTCGAGGACAACGCGTTGTTTTCGGTTGACAAGGTAAGACTGCAACCACTCTATGCATTGCCCGGAATAGCCATATGATATAAGCTTGTGAATTAACAATGGGTGGCATATTGAATCAAAGGCTTTACTGAAATTCAAATAAACAGAATCAACCTGTTTCTTGTTGTCAATAGATTCAGAAATGGCGTTCAAGTAACAAGCTAGATTAGATACTGTACTTCTACACCTCACAAATCCGTGTTGGCTGCCCGAAATACATATGTATATATTTCTCAAAAACTTTGCTAAATAGCGGTAAGGAGAGATAGGTCAGTAGTTGCACACAATTCGTTTATCTCCCATCTTGTACATAGGAACAACATTTGCTCTTTTAAAACAATGCAAAGACAGATTCGAAGTGGTAAGAAAATAGTTTTGCTAAAGTCCGCTTTGCGATAGTTACAAACAAAACGTTTAGCGGGTTCCTGCTTTGGTCGGTTGGCACATAACAGTAGGATACTCGCTTCACAAAATCCAAACTTATATATTGACATGTGGTTGTTTTTGCAAATTTATTACATCATTTTGAAGACATCATCGGGTGAAGTATTAAAATCGTCTTTGTCTGGCCAATACGACGTTCGGCGAAAAGGGCAAAGTGTTATATATAAACAACAACTGCGCAATCTATAGAGCCTATTTGAGCACCACCGAATCTACTTCGTAATGTGGAGGCAATTTTAAATGTTGTTAATATTAAAGTTTGATTCACGTTGCAGGATTGGAGCATGATGCAAAACTTTGCGCGGCGCAATGTTGACCCAAAAGACAACCTGTTGCACCCGGACCACATGAGAGGGTAAGTACACAATGCAATTCTAAAATACTAAGGTCTGTAGGCAGGGGTTGATCCAGAGAGGGTAGTCTGGGGTACCAAAACCTCCAACTGCACCCCTTGAGGCTCGCAAAGACACTGGCGGCCAAACCAAATTCATATTGGATGGGCTGGACCGGAGCTTCAGTACGGCGTCGCTATCGGAAAACGGGAAGGGGTGGAGTTGAAGATTTGTCACCGTAGTTTCGGCACCACTCCGCCGTCGTTCTGTCGGATCATGACATCGGGTCTGACAACGGTGGGAGGGGGTGCTGTTGAAAACTTTTCGCCGGGGCTTCACCGCCACCACTCCGCCGTCGCCATTCTGCCGCGGTGCTGTCGGATCATGATGACATCGGATTCGGAAGACGGGGGGTGCTGTTGGAATTTGTTGCGGCTACGTTCATAATTTCAGAATGTCTACGTCTAGGGGGACATGTAACAGTAACACATTCAAAAGGTCCACAGGGCATGTGCCCTCCAGCCCCTCTGGTTCCGCCTATGGTAGGCCTACATCCGGTACTGTGAATTGCACAGCTATTTCTCCAGTTCATTACATGCGTTCATGTGGCGCTGAAGCGGAGTCCGAGTGGCACAGTAGCAAAACTGAACTTCCAACAATTTGTAACGATGTTCGAATAATGTTGTCCATTTCGCAACTGTCTTGTGGCTAGCATTTTATTAAACAAATTAAGGGAAAATAATAATGCCGGTCTCACATCAAAATCTCAACACTAAGATAATAGCATACAAACTTTTATGTGTTCATAATTCTATAACTTTGAACAACATCGCCACGCTAAGAAATAAAACCAAGTTTGAGCTGCATGTAGGCAACAGACAGGACAGTAGTTGAGCTGCATGTAGGCAGGGCAACAGACGGGACAGTAGTTGAGCTGCATGTAGGCACGGCAACAGACGGGACAGTAGTTGTGATGCATGTAGGCAGGGCAACAGACAGGACAGTAGTTGAGCTGCATGTAGGCAGGGCAACAGACAGGACAGTAGTTGAGCTGCATGTAGGCAGGGCAACAGACGGGACAGTAGTTGTGATGAATGTAGCAAGGCAACATACGGGACAGTAGTTGTGATGCTTGTAAGCAGGGCAACAGACAGGACAGTAGTTGAGCTGCATGTAGGCATGGCAACAGACGGGACAGTAGTTGTGATGCATGTAGGCAAGGCAACAGACGGGACAGTAGTTGTGATGCGTGTAGGCAGGGCAACATACAGGACAGTAGTTGTGATGCATGTAGGCAGGGCAACAGACAGGACAGTAGTTGTGATGCAGGTAGGCAAGGCAACATACGGGACAGTAGTTGTGATGCATGTAGGCAGGGCAACAGACAGGACAGTAGTTGTGATGCATGTAGGCAGGGCAACAGACAGGACAGTAGTTGAGCTGCATGTAGGCAGGGCAACAGACGGGACAGTAGTTGTGATGCATGTAGGCAAGGCAACAGACGGGACAGTAGTTGTGATGCGTGTAGGCAGGGCAACATACAGGACAGTAGTTGTGATGCATGTAGGCAGGGCAACAGACAGGACAGTAGTTATGATGCATGTAGGCAAGGCAACAGACGGGACAGCAGTTGTGATGCATGTAGGCAGGGCAACAGACGGGACAGTAGTTGTGATGCATGTAGGCAAGGCAACAGACGGGACAGTAGTTGTGATGCGTGTAGGCAGGGCAACATACAGGACAGTAGTTGTGATGCATGTAGGCAGGGCAACATACAGGACAGTAGTTGTGATGCATGTAGGCAAGGCAACAGACGGGACAGCAGTTGTGATGCCTGTAGGCAGGGCAACAGACAGGACATTAGTTGAGCTGCATGAATGTTTGGGTACACACAAACGAGAACATGATGGACCCTCGATATAAGCCAATGACTGTCCTGTCCACTTGCCATCTGAGTTGTATTGATTTGGGCTGCAATCTTCTTAAATGTTGCTAAGTATGACAGACACATTCATTTTCTGATCAATCCAATGTGTTCTTGATATCGAATATCATAATTATAATATTATTATTTATATGTGTTTAATATTGGTTCCTCTGAGGCAGGACGTGCAAGCGAAATGTCGGTTGGTTATGTTGTGTGTCTGGCCTTCAACAACATTCCGTGCTGTTTTGCAGACGTAGACCAAGACTGTGATTCGTCGCAATGATTCGTCACAAGTGAATTCAGCAAACAACACCAAAGAACAAGATGGGGCGTAAATTAATTAATTAATTGTAACATGTGTAATTAGTACTGACATCTGACTCGTGCGCCAGAATAAGCCGTACATTTTAGAACATATTCAACTCAGCGTGAAAATCACTTCAACTTCAATAGATGCACCGAATTTTAGTTCAGACGCATACTAATGGTCATATTATGTAGCTATGTGTATTCTAATCGTCACAGTGTTTAGCAGTACCTGCTAGTGCAGGCCAAATGTATTTTACATCACTATAGCAATAGGTATATAAGTATACATATTTGTTAATGCATTGCACATATCGAGGTATTGTACGTCGCAATTGCGGTATCTGTGGGTACTGGCTTTACATAATTTTTTAATGTATTGTTTTTATCTATGTATTAATTTGTATATGGATATACTGTTTTTATCGATGTATTGTTGTTTTATATGAACACATTGATTGTTTATCTGAAATAAAAACATTGTTATTATAACTATTATTGAGGAATGGAAGTTATCCAAAAAGATACATTGTTGTGGCGACATGTGGTATTAGCTTAGCTGCTGCCAGACAAATTTTATGTAGCGCGTTATCTAGTTATTATCACTGCACAGAGCTTTCAGCCACGTTGTTATTACTGAAAGACTATCCGTTGACGTATATCCACCACTGTATGTAGCCACATACTCATTTGTACAGCTGAGTGAACTAAGGCGACATGGAGTAGACGGAATTGGCCAAACATCCAAAAGGTAGCAAGAAGCTACCAAGTCGAATTATCCGAAGTTCTAAACACGGAGCTCCAGCGCCCTGGCGTGCAATATGTGCGATCCGGTCAAGACAGTTTCATGCAATTTCATATAGGTATTACTATTGCAGTGACTGAATTTGTCTAAAATACCAATTTACTACCGAGTTGTTTGTTGCAACAAAATGATTGTCTTCAAATTGTTTGTACCAACGTGTCATATATGACATTGGATAATGTTAAGTTTTAATATTATTGTTTCACTTTATTGTATCGATTTAATCGTATGTGCATTTCGGCACTGCATAGCAGTTGATATTTTGTTGCCTATTAGCTTTGTCTACTAATTGTGTCATTAATGCAAATTAAATACTGTAACACATGTACTATGTGACGTGGCTGACACATGTACTTTCTTATTGTGTGAATATCAAATAAATATTATTTCTAGAATACATGCATCATCGTCATTTTACGGAACTTGAAGGCTACTGTCCAGGTCAAAACTTTTGCACTGCGTAATCGAATCTTCTTTTCAGCCTTGGGTATTGCTTTATTACTATAAATAGTATAATTATCTACATCAATACTCATAAAAGTGCAGTCTCGGTTCAAGTAATTGTGTCCACTTAACTCACCAATTTACATGTTACAATCCACGGTGTAGAGGATACTCACGTTTCCATCACAAACGTCTCACAACTCCGGACTCTTGAACTATAGTCCAGATGTGTGAAGAAGAGGGGGTGGGATTCACAGATTTATGGGAATACTTTGTTGGGAGGGAAGATATGTACATGAGAGATGGCCTCCATCATAGTGGAAAGGGGGCAGCAGTTTTCTCAGAGAACCTGCTGCGATCTGTTGACAGTGGAACAGGTTGCATCTATTTAAACTAGATTCGCAGGGGGGACTCACATAAAAGCCTGAAACTGGAGAAATAGATAAAGACAGCACAAATAAATCAGCAAAGAACAGTCTGGAAAACTCTTCTGAAGCTGGATATAAATGTGTTTGTTTAAATGCAAGGAGTATTGTAAACAAAAGAAGTGAACTAAACATTATGGTAGAAAATATTGACCCTCACATAATAGGTATAACCGAATCCCGGACCACCACCGATATATCAGATGCCGAATTGGGACTGACAGGATATGTAATGTTTAGGAAAGATAGAATAGGAAGAAAGGGAGGTGGAGTTATTTTATATATTAAAGAATCTATCCAGGCTTATGAAATAAAATTAGAAAGAGAAGCAGATTGCGTAGAAGCTGTTTGGTGTAACATAGTTACAGGAAACTCAACTTTGACAGTTGGGTTAGTTTATCGAAGTCCAAACATAAGCATAGAAGATAATGAAAAAATACAAAAAGCTATAAGGGAAGTAAGCAAACGGGACTGTATTATTATGGGTGATTTTTTTCCACGGGCATATACAATGGAAATCTGTACAGAGTATGGGGAGTGAGTACCACAAGTTTTTAGTTTTAGTTCAAGATACTTTCTTTTCTCAACATGTGCTAGAACCAACCAGGGGTGAGAATGTGTTAGACATAGTTGTGTCTTCACAGAATGAATTAGTTGACAATGTCAAGATATGTGAGCCACTGGGGAGTAATGATCACAACCAGATACATTTTACCATCAAAGTAAAATCAGAAAGGAATAGTAAAAAACAGTATAGGAGCAATTTCCACAAAGGAAGGTATAAGGACATGAGGAAATATTTAGCAAAGATAGACTGGAATAACACACTGAAAAATAAGACAGCAACAGAATGCTGGAATATATTAAAGAGTGAAATTAAGTGCAGAGTCGATAAATTGGTACCCTTCAAAAAGAAGGGAAACGGTCCAAAAAGAAACACTTATCGAAAGAAGCCATTAGAAAAATTAAGTATAAACAAATGATGTGGAAGTCATATAGATGTACTGGAAATGATGAAGACTACAACAGTTGTAAAGAAGCACTTAACCAAGCTACAGCTGAAATTAGAAATTCAAAGAGAAGCTATGAACAACAATTAGCTAGTAATATAAAACATGACAGCAAGAGTTTTTATGGGTATGTTCGAAGCAAACAGAAAGTTCAAGATAAGGTCGGTCCTCTAGAAGATAGTGCTGGAAATATAATATCAGAGGGATTCTTAATAGCAGAAGACCTGAATGAGTACTTTAGTTCAGTGTTTACCAGAGAAGATATTAGTTCACTGCCAGTACCAGAGGCTAAGTTCAAGGGGGCAGATTCAGACTATTTAGGACAATTAATTGTAACCCCGGAAATTGTAGCTAAGAAGATAATGGCTATGAAGGATAATAAATCACCTGGAGTGGATGAGATTCCGCCCAAACTACTATTGGAAATTGTAGAACAAATTAGCGTACCGCTTGCAATAGTTTTAAATTTGTCATTAGAAGAGGGAGTGGTTCCTTTAGAATGGAAAGAGGCAAACATTATACTGTTATTTATAAAAGGTTCGAGAAACAAGTCAGAGAACTATAGACCAGTGACTTTAACATCAGTGATTTGCAAATTATTAGAAAGAATAATTAAAGATTACATGTTGGATTTTCTTGTTAAACATAATTTGATAAAACCATCTCAACATGGGTTTTTTAAAGCGAGGTCAAGCTTAAAAAATATGTTATGTTTTTTGGAAGACATCACTAAGTGGGTAGATGAGGGATCACCAGTAGATATTGTCTACTTAGATTTTCAAAAAGCTTTCGAAAAAGTACCACATCAAAGATTACTGCTTAAACTAAAGGCCCATGGCATAGGAAATGGTATAATAAACTGGATAGAAAATGACTGATTGACAGAAGACAACGTGTAGTAGTTGATGGGGAGGCTTCAAACTGGAAATCGGTATTGAGTGAGGTACCACAGGGATCAGTACTAGGACCTATATTATTCTTAATATATATCAACGATTTGGATGATGAAATAACAAGCAAGGTGTTGAAATTTGCGGATGATACAAAAGTGTTTAGAAGGATTAAAAGTGATGGAGATAGACAACATTTACAAGATGATCTTGACAAGTTGTTCAAATGGTCTGAAAAGTGCCAAATGCTGTTCAATTTTGGGAAATGTAAATGCCTCCACGCAGGACATGAGAACAAAGAAGTAGAATATAAATGGGGGGTACTGTACTAAGTACTACTGTAAAAGAAAAGGACTTAGGGTTAACCATTAGTACTGATATGAAGGTTTCAGAGCAGTGCGGAATTGCAGCTTCAAAGGGAAATCAAATCCTTGGATTAATTAGGCGAAACATAACGTATAAGAAAAAAGGACTAATAATACCACAGTACAAAACAATAGTTAGGCCTCATTTAGAATATTGTATACAAGCGTGGAGGCCATATCGCAGGAAGGACATAGAAATGCTAGAAAGAGTGAAGAGGAGAGCAACAAAAATTATACCAAAACTGAGGGATCTTAGTTACGAAATACGCCTAAAAAATGCGGCTTTACAACACTAGAGACCAGGAGATTGAGAGGAGATGAGTTAGAATAAAATAATGAAACTGACACATACCTCAGAAGGGCGCGATACACACAGATAAAAGGGTCGGACTCTTGATAAGCCAAAGGGCTTCCTTGTCCACCTGCCACCTAAAGTTAATTATCTGGGTGGCAATCTTCTTAAATCTTGTTAAACATTCGTATTGCTAATCTATTGGCATGGGGGTAGAGACGAGCATCATTGTGTATGCGTCTACTCCATGATGACAAGTCTATTCTATTGGCATGAGGGTAGAGGCGAGCATTAGTGTGTCTGCGTCTACTCCATGATGACAAGTCTATTCTATTGGCATGGGGGTAGAGACGAGCATCATTGTGTCTGCGTCTACTCCATTATGACAAGTTTTTTTATTAGCATGAGGGTAGAGACGAGCATTATTGTGTATGCGTCTACTCCATGATGACAAGTCTATTCTATTGGCATGGGGGTAGAGACGAGCATCATTGTGTCTGCGTCTACTCCATGATAACAAGTCTATTCTATTGGCATGGGGGTAGAGACGAGCAACATTGTGTCTGTGTCTACTCCATGATGACAAGTCTATTCTATTGGCATGGGGGTAGAGACGAGCATCATTGTGTCTGTGTCTACTCCATGATGACAAGTTTATTCTATTGGCATGGGGGTAGAGACGAGCATCATTGTGTCTGCGTCTACTCCATGATGACAAGTATATTCTATTGGAATGGGGCTAGAGACGAGCATCATTGTGGCTGCGTCTACTCCATGATGACAAGTCTATTCTATTGGCATGGGGGTAGAGACGAGCATCATTGTGTCTGCGTCTACTCCGTGATGACAAGTCTATTCTGTTGGCATGGGGGTAGAGACGAGCATCATTGAGTCTGCGTCTACTCCATGACGACAAGTCTATTCTATTGGCATGGATGTAGAGACGAGCAGCATTGTGTCTGCGTCTACTCCATCATGACAAGTCTATTCTATTGGCATGGGGGTAGAGACGAGCATCATTGTGTCTGCGTCTACTCCATGATGACAAGTCTATTCTATTGGCATGGGGGTAGAGACGAGCATCATTGTGTCTGCGTCTACTCCACGATGACAAGTCTATTCTATTGGCATGGGGGTAGAGACGAGAATTATTGTGTCTGCGACTACTCCATGATGACAAGTCTATTCTATTGGCATGAGGGTAGAGACGAGCATTATTGTGTCTGCGTCTACTCCATGATGACAAGTCTATTCTATTTGCATGAGGGTAGAGACGAGCATTATAGTGTCTGTGTCTACTCCATGATGACAAGTCTATTCTATTGGCATGGGGGTAGAGACGAGCATTATTGTGTCTGCGTCTACTCCATGATGACAAGTCTATTCTATTGGCATGGGGTAGAGACGAGCATCATTGTGTCTGCGTCTACTCCATGATGACAAGTCTATTCTATTGGCATGGGGGTAGAGACGAGCATCATTGTGTCTGCGTCTACTCCATGATGACAAGTCTATTCTATTGGCATGGAGGTAGAGACAAGCGTTATTGTGTCTGCGTCTACTCCATGATGACAAGTATATTCTATTGGCATGGGGGTAGAGATGAGCATTATTATGTCTGTGTCTACTCCATGATTACAAGTCTATTCTATTGGCACGGGGGTAGAGACGAGCATCATTGTGTCTGCGTCTACTCCATGATGACAAGTCTATTCTATTGGCACGGGGGTAGAGACGAGCATCATTGTGTCTGCGTCTACTCCATGATGACAAGTCTATTCTATTGGCACGGGGGTAGAGACGTGCATCATTGTGTCTGCGTCTACTCCATGATGACAAGTCTATTCTATTGGCATGGGGATAGAGACGAGCATCATTGTGTCTGCGTCTACTCCGTGATGACAAGTCTATTCTATTGGCATGGGGGTAGAGACGAGCATCATTGTGTCTGCGTCTACTCCATGATGACAAGTCTATTCTATTGGCATGGAGGTAGAGACGAGCATCATTGTGTCTGCGTCTACTCCATGATGACAAGTCTATTCTATTGGCATGGGGGTAGAGACGAGCATCATTGTGTCTGCGTCTACTCCATGATGACAAGTCTATTCTATTGGCATGGGGGTAGAGACGAGCATCATTGTGTCTGCGTCTACTCCATGATGACAAGTCTATTCTATTGGCATGGGGGTAGAGACGAGAATTATTGTGTCTGCGACTACTCCATGATGACAAGTCTATTCTATTGGCATGAGGGTAGAGACGAGCATTATTGTGTCTGCGTCTACTCCATGATGACAAGTCTATTCTATTTGCATGAGGGTAGAGACGAGCATTATTGTGTCTGTGTCTACTCCATGATGACAAGTCTATTCTATTGGCATGGGGGTAAAGACGAGCATTATTGTGTCTGCGTCTACTCCATGATGACAAGTCTATTCTATTGGCATGGGGTAGTGACGAGCATCATTGTGTCTGCGTCTACTCCATGATGACAAGTCTATTCTATTGGCATGGGGGTAGAGACGAGCATTATTGTGTCTGCGTCTACTCCATGATGACAAGTCTATTTTATTGGCATGGGGGTAGAGACGAGCATCATTGTGTCTGCGTTTACTCCATGATGACAAGTCTATTCTATTGGCACGAGGGTAGAGGCGTGCATTATTGTGTCTGCGTCTACTCCATGATGACAAGTCTATTATATTTGCATGAGGGTAGAGACGAGCATTATTGTGTCTGTGTCTACTCCATGATGACAAGTCTATTCTATTGGCATGGGGTAGTGACGAGCATCATTGTGTCTGCGTCTACTCCATGATGACAAGTCTATTCTATTGGCATGGGGGTAGAGACGAGCATTATTGTGTCTGCGTCTACTCCATGATGACAAGTCTATTCTATTGGCATGGGGGTAGAGACGAGCATCATTGTGTCTGCGTTTACTCCATGATGACAAGTCTATTCTATTGGCACGAGGGTAGAGGCGTGCATTATTGCGTCTGCGTCTACTCCATGATGACAAGTTTATTCTATTGACATGGGGGTAGAGACGAGCATTATTGTGTCTGCGTCTACTCCATGATGACAAGTCTATTCTATTGGCATGGGGGTAGAGACGAGCATCATTGTGTCTGCGTTTACTCCATGATGACAAGTCTATTCTATTGGCACGAGGGTAGAGGCGTGCATTATTGTGTCTGCGTCTACTCCATGATGACAAGTCTTTTCTATTTGCATGAGGGTAGAGACGAGCATTATTGTGTCTGTGTCTACTCCATGATGACAAGTCTATTCTATTGGCATGGGGGTAGAGACGAGCATTATTGTGTCTGCGTCTACTCCATGATGACAAGTCTATTCTATTGGCATGGGGTAGTGACGAGCATCATTGTGTCTGCGTCTACTCCATGATGACAAGTCTATTCTATTGGCATGGGGGTAGAGACGAGCATCATTGTGTCTGCGTCTACTCCATGATGACAAGTCTATTCTATTGGCATGGGGGTAGAGACGAGCATCATTGTGTCTGCGTTTACTCCATGATGACAAGTCTATTCTATTGGCACGAGGGTAGAGGCGGGCATTATTGCGTCTGCGTCTACTCCATGATGACAAAATTATTCTATTGGCATGGGGGTAGAGACGAGCATCAATGTGTCTGCGTCTACTCCATGATGACAAGTCTATTTTATTGGCATGAGGGTAGAAACGAGCATTATTGTGTCTGTGTCTACTCCATGATGACAAGTCTATTCTATTGGCATGGGGGTAGAGACGAGCATCATTGTGTCTGCGTCTACTCCATGATTACAAGTCTATTCTATTGGCACGAGGGTAGAGGCGTGCATTATTGCGTCTGCGTCTACTCCATGATGACAAGTCTATTCTATTGGCATGAGGGTAGAGACGAGCATTATTGTGTCTGTGTCTACTCCATGATGACAAGTCTATTCTATTGGCATGGGGGTAGAGACGAGCATGATTGTGTCTGCGTCTACTCCATGATGACAAGTCTATTCTATTGGCACGAGGGTAGAGACGTGCATCATTGTGTCTGCGTCTACTCCATGATGACAAGTCTATTCTATTGGCATGGGGGTAGAGACGAGCATCATTGTGTCTGCGTCTACTCCGTGATGACAAGTCTATTCTGTTGGCATGGGGGTAGAGACGAGCATCATTGTGTCTGCGTCTACTCCATGATGACAAGTCTATTCTATTGGCATGGATGTAGAGACGAGCAGCATTGTGTCTGCGTCTACTCCATCATGACAAGTCTATTCTATTGGCATGGGGGTAGAGACGAGCATCATTGTGTCTGCGTCTACTCCATGATGACAAGTCTATTCTATTGGCATGGGGGTAGAGACGAGCATCATTGTGTCTGCGTCTACTCCATGATGACAAGTCTATTCTATTGGCATGGGGGTAGAGACGAGAATTATTGTGTCTGCGACTACTCCATGATGACAAGTCTATTCTATTGGCATGAGGGTAGAGACGAGCATTATTGTGTCTGCGTCTACTCCATGATGACAAGTCTATTCTATTTGCATGAGGGTAGAGACGAGCATTATTGTGTCTGTGGCAACTCCATGATGACAAGTCTATTCTATTGGCATGGGGTAGTGACGAGCATCATTGTGTCTGCGTCTACTCCATGATGACAAGTCTATTCTATTGGCATGGGGGTAGAGACGAGCATTATTGTGTCTGCGTCTACTCCATGATGACAAGTCTATTCTATTGGCATGGGGGTAGAGACGAGCATTATTGTGTCTGCGTCTACTCCATGATGACAAGTCTATTCTATTTGCATGAGGGTAGAGACGAGCATTATTGTGTCTGTGTCTACTCCATGATGACAAGTCTATTCTATTGGCATGGGGTAGTGACGAGCATCATTGTGTCTGCGTCTACTCCATGATGACAAGTCTATTCTATTGGCATGGGGGTAGTGACGAGCATCATTGTGTCTGCGTCTACTCCATGATGACAAGTCTATTCTATTGGCATGGGGGTAGAGACGAGCATTATTGTGTCTGCGTCTACTCCATGATGACAAGTCTATTCTATTGGCATGGGGGTAGAGACGAGCATCATTGTGTCTGCGTTTACTCCATGATGACAAGACTATTCTATTGGCACGAGGGTAGAGGCGTGCATTATTGCGTCTGCGTCTACTCCATGATGACAAGTTTATTCTATTGACATGGGGGTAGAGACGAGCAATATTGTGTCTGCGTCTACTCCATGATGACAAGTCTATTCTATTGGCATGGGGGTAGAGACGAGCATCATTGTGTCTGCGTTTACTCCATGATGACAAGTCTATTCTATTGGCACGAGGGTAGAGGCGTGCATTATTGTGTCTGCGTCTACTCCATGATGACAAGTCTTTTCTATTTGCATGAGGGTAGAGACGAGCATTATTGTGTCTGTGTCTACTCCATGATGACAAGTCTATTCTATTGGCATGGGGGTAGAGACGAGCATTATTGTGTCTGCGTCTACTCCATGATGACAAGTCTATTCTATTGGTATGGGGTAGTGACGAGCATCATTGTGTCTGCGTCTACTCCATGATGACAAGTCTATTCTATTGGCATGGGGGTAGAGACGAGCATCATTGTGTCTGCGTCTACTCCATGATGACAAGTCTATTCTATTGGCATGGGGGTAGAGACGAGCATCATTGTGTCTGCGTTTACTCCATGATGACAAGTCTATTCTATTGGCACGAGGGTAGAGGCGGGCATTATTGCGTCTGCGTCTACTCCATGATGACAAAATTATTCTATTGGCATGGGGGTAGAGACGAGCATCAATGTGTCTGCGTCTACTCCATGATGACAAGTCTATTTTATTGGCATGAGGGTAGAAACGAGCATTATTGTGTCTGTGTCTACTCCATGATGACAAGTCTATTCTATTGGCATGGGGGTAGAGACGAGCATCATTGTGTCTGCGTCTACTCCATGATTACAAGTCTATTCTATTGGCACGAGGGTAGAGGCGTGCATTATTGCGTCTGCGTCTACTCCATGATGACAAGTCTATTCTATTGGCATGAGGGTAGAGACGAGCATTATTGTGTCTGTGTCTACTCCATGATGACAAGTCTATTCTATTGGCATGGGGGTAGAGACGAGCATGATTGTGTCTGCGTCTACTCCATGATGACAAGTCTATTCTATTGGCACGAGGGTAGAGACGTGCATCATTGTGTCTGCGTCTACTCCATGATGACAAGTCTATTCTATTGGCATGGGGGTAGAGACGAGCATCATTGTGTCTGCGTCTACTCCATGATGACAAGTCTATTCTATTGGCATGGATGTAGAGACGAGCAGCATTGTGTCTGCGTCTACTCCATCATGACAAGTCTATTCTATTGGCATGGGGGTAGAGACGAGCATCATTGTGTCTGCGTCTACTCCATGATGACAAGTCTATTCTATTGGCATGGGGGTAGAGACGAGCATCATTGTGTCTGCGTCTACTCCATGATGACAAGTCTATTCTATTGGCATGGGGGTAGAGACGAGAATTATTGTGTCTGCGACTACTCCATGATGACAAGTCTATTCTATTGGCATGAGGGTAGAGACGAGCATTATTGTGTCTGCGTCTACTCCATGATGACAAGTCTATTCTATTTGCATGAGGGTAGAGACGAGCATTATAGTGTCTGTGTCTACTCCATGATGACAAGTCTATTCTATTGGCATGGGGGTAGAGACGAGCATTATTGTGTCTGCGTCTACTCCATGATGACAAGTCTATTCTATTGGCATGGTGTAGAGACGAGCATCATTGTGTCTGCGTCTACTCCATGATGACAAGTCTATTCTATTGGCACGAGGGTAGAGGCGTGCATTATTGTGTCTGCGTCTACTCCATGATGACAAGTCTTTTCTATTTGCATGAGGGTAGAGACGAGCATTATTGTGTCTGTGTCTACTCCATGATGACAAGTCTATTCTATTGGCATGGGGGTAGAGACGAGCATTATTGTGTCTGCGTCTACTCCATGATGACAAGTCTATTCTATTGGCATGGGGTAGTGACGAGCATCATTGTGTCTGCGTCTACTCCATGATGACAAGTCTATTCTATTGGTATGGGGTAGTGACGAGCATCATTGTGTCTGCGTCTACTCCATGATGACAAGTCTATTCTATTGGCATGGGGGTAGAGACGAGCATCATTGTGTCTGCGTCTACTCCATGATGACAAGTCTATTCTATTGGCATGGGGGTAGAGACGAGCATCATTGTGTCTGCGTTTACTCCATGATGACAAGTCTATTCTATTGGCACGAGGGTAGAGGCGGGCATTATTGCGTCTGCGTCTACTCCATGATGACAAAATTATTCTATTGGCATGGGGGTAGAGACGAGCATCAATGTGTCTGCGTCTACTCCATGATGACAAGTCTATTTTATTGGCATGAGGGTAGAAACGAGCATTATTGTGTCTGTGTCTACTCCATGATGACAAGTCTATTCTATTGGCATGGGGGTAGAGACGAGCATCATTGTGTCTGCGTCTACTCCATGATTACAAGTCTATTCTATTGGCACGAGGGTAGAGGCGTGCATTATTGCGTCTGCGTCTACTCCATGATGACAAGTCTATTCTATTGGCATGAGGGTAGAGACGAGCATTATTGTGTCTGTGTCTACTCCATGATGACAAGTCTATTCTATTGGCATGGGGGTAGAGACGAGCATGATTGTGTCTGCGTCTACTCCATGATGACAAGTCTATTCTATTGGCACGAGGGTAGAGACGTGCATCATTGTGTCTGCGTCTACTCCATGATGACAAGTCTATTCTATTGGCATGGGGGTAGAGACGAGCATCATTGTGTCTGCGTCTACTCCATGATGACAAGTCTATTCTATTGGCATGGATGTAGAGACGAGCAGCATTGTGTCTGCGTCTACTCCATCATGACAAGTCTATTCTATTGGCATGGGGATAGAGACGAGCATCATTGTGTCTGCGTCTACTCCGTGATGACAAGTCTATTCTATTGGCATGGGGGTAGAGACGAGCATCATTTTGTCTGCGTCTACTCCATGATGACAAGTCTATTCTATTGGCATGGGGGTAGAGACGAGCATTATTGTGTCTGCGTCTACTCCATGATGACAAGTCTATTCTATTGGCATGGGGTAGTGACGAGCATCATTGTGTCTGCGTCTACTCCATGATGACAAGTCTATTCTATTGGCATGGGGGTAGAGACGAGCATTATTGTGTCTGCGTCTACTCCATGATGACAAGTCTATTCTATTGGCATGGGGGTAGAGACAAGCATCATTGTGTCTGCGTTTACTCCATGATGACAAGTCTATTCTATTGGCACGAGGGTAGAGGCGTGCATTATTGTATCTGCGTCTACTCAATGATGACAAGTCTATTATATTTGCATGAGGGTAGAGACGAGCATTGTTGTGTCTGTGTCTACTCCATGATGACAAGTCTATTCTATTGACATGGGGTAGTGACGAGCATCATTGTGTCTGCGTCTACTCCATGATGACAAGTCTATTCTATTGGCATGGGGGTAGAGACGAGCATTATTGTGTCTGCGTCTACTCCATGATGACAAGTCTATTCTATTGGCATGGGGGTAGAGACGAGCATCATTGTGTCTGCGTTTACTCCATGATGACAAGTATATTCTATTGGCACGAGGGTAGAGGCGTGCATTATTGCGTCTGCGTCTACTCCATGATGACAAGTTTATTCTATTGGCATGGGGGTAGAGACGAGCATTATTGTGTCTGCGTCTACTCCATGATGACAAGTCTATTCTATTGGCATGGGGGTAGAGACGAGCATCATTGTGTCTGCGTTTACTCCATGATGACAAGTCTATTCTATTGGCACGAGGGTAGAGGCGTGCATTATTGTGTCTGCGTCTACTCCATGATGACAAGTCTATTCTATTTGCATGAGGGTAGAGACGAGCATTATTGTGTATGTGTCTACTCCATGATGACAAGTCTATTCTATTGGCATGGGGGTAGAGACGAGCATTATTGTGTCTGCGTCTACTCCATGATGATAAGTCTATTCTATTGGCATGGGGTAGTGACGAGCATCATTGTGTCTGCGTCTACTCCATGATGACAAGTCTATTCTATTGGCATGGGGGTAGAGACGAGCATCATTGTGTCTGCGTCTACTCCATCATGACATGTCTATTCTATTGGCATGGGGGTAGAGACGAGCATCATTGCGTCTGCGTTTACTCCATGATGACAAATCTATTCTATTGGCACGAGGGTAGAGGCGTGCATTATTGCGTCTGCGTCTACTCCATGATGACAAGTTTATTCTATTGGCATGGGGGTAGAGACGAGCATCAATGTGTCTGCGTCTACTCCATGATGACAAGTCTATTTTATTGGCATGAGGGTAGAAACGAGCATTATTGTGTCTGTGTCTACTCCATGATGACAAGTCTATTCTATTGGCATGGGGGTAGAGACGAGCATCATTGTGTCTGCGTCTACTCCATGATTACAAGTCTATTCTATTGGCACGAGGGTAGAGGCGTGCATTATTGCGTCTGCGTCTACTCCATGATGACAAGTCTATTCTATTGGCATGAGGGTAGAGACGAGCATTATTGTGTCTGTGTCTACTCCATGATGACAAGTCTATTCTATTGGCATGGGGGTAGAGACGAGCATGACTGTGTCTGCGTCTACTCCATGATGACAAGTCTATTCTATTGGCATGGGGTAGAGACGAGCATCATTGTGTCTGCGTCTACTCCATGATGACAAGTCTATTCTATTGGCATGGGGGTAGAGACGAGCATTATTGTGTCTGCGTCTACTCCATGATGACAAGTCTATTCTATTGGCATGGGGGTAGAGACGAGCATCATTGTGTCTGCGTTTACTCCATGATGACAAGTCTGTTCTATTGGCACGAGGGTAGAGGCGTGCATTATTGCGTCTGCGTCTACTCCATGATGACAAGTCTATTTTATTGGCATGAGGGTAGAGACGAGCATTATTGTGTATGTGTCTACTCCATGATGACAAGTCTATTCTATTGGCATGGGGGTAGAGACGAGCATCATTGTGTCTCCGTCTACTCCATGATGACAAGTCTATTCTATTGGCATGTGGGTAGAGACGAGCATTATTGTGTCTGCATCTACTCCATGATGACAAGTCTATTCTATTGGCATGAGGGTAGAGACGAGCATTATTGTGTCTGCGTCTACTCCATGATGACAAGTCTATTCTATTGGCATGGGGGTAGAGACGAGCATTATTGTGTCTGCGTCTACTCCATGATGACAAGTCTATTCTATTGGCATGGGGTAGTGACGAGCATCATTGTGTCTGCGTCTACTCCATGATGACACGTCTATTCTATTGGCATGGGGGTAGAGACGAGCATTATTGTGTCTGCGTCTACTCCATGATGACTAGTCTATTCTATTGGCATGGGGGTAGAGACGAGCATCATTGTATCTGCGTTTACTCCATGATGACAAGTCTATTCTATTGGCACGAGGGTAGAGGCGTGCATTAGTGTGTCTGCTTCTACTCCATGATGACAAGTCTATTCTATTTGCATGAGGGTAGAGACGAGCATTATTGTGTCTGTGTCTACTCCATGATGACAAGTCTATTCTATTGGCATGGGGGTAGAGACGAGCATTATTGTGTCTGCGTCTACTCCATGATGACAAGTCTATTCTACTGGCATGGGGTAGTGACGAGCATCATTGTGTCTGCGTCTACTCCATGATGACAAGTCTATTCTATTGGCATGGGGGTAGAGACGAGCATCATTGTGTCTGCGTTTACTCCATGATGACAAGTCTATTCTATTGGGACGAGGGTAGAGGCGTGCATTATTGCGTCTGCGTCTACTCCATGATGACAAGTTTATTCTATTGGCATGGGGGTAGAGACGAGCATCAATGTGTCTGCGTCTACTCCATGATGACAAGTCTATTTTATTGGCATGAGGGTAGAGACGAGCATTATTGTGTCTGTGTCTACTCCATGATGACAAGTCTATTCTATTGGCATGGGGGTAGAGACGAGCATCATTGTGTCTGCGTCTACTCCATGATGACAAGTCTATTCTATTGGCATGGGGGTAGAGGCGTGCATTATTGCGTCTGCGTCTACTCCATGATGACAAGTCTATTCTATTGGCATGAGGGTAGAGACGAGAATGATTGTGTCTGCGTCTACTCCTTGATGACAAGTCTATTCTATTGGCATGGGGGTAGAGACGAGCATCATTGTGTCTGTGTTTACTCCATGATGACAAGTCTGTTCTATTGGCACGAGGGTAGAGGCGTGCATTATTGCGTCTGCGTCTACTCCATGATGACAAGTCTATTTTATTGGCATGAGGGTAGAGACGAGCATTATTGTGTCTGTGTCTACTCCATGATGACAAGTCTATTCTATTGGCATGGGGGTAGAGACGAGCATCATTGTGTCTGCGTCTACTCCATGATGACAAGTCTATTCTATTGGCATGTGGGTAGAGACGAGCATTATTGTGTCTGCGTCTACTCCATGATGACAAGTCTATTCTATTGGCATGGGGGTAGAGACGAGCATTATTATGTCAGCGTCTACTCCATGATGACAAGTCTATTCTATTCGTCATGGGGGTAGAGACGAGCATCATTGTGTCTGCGTCTACTCCATGATGACAAGTCTATTCTATTGGCATGGGGGTAGAGACGAGCATCATTGTGTCTGCGTCTACTCCATGATGACAAGTCTATTCTATTGGCATGGGGGTAGAGACGAGAATTATTGTGTCTGCGACTACTCCATGATGACAAGTCTATTCTATTGGCATGAGGGTAGAGACGAGCATTATTGTGTCTGCGTCTACTCCATGATGACAAGTCTATTCTATTTGCATGAGGGTAGAGACGAGCATTATTGTGTCTGTGTCTACTCCATGATGACAAGTCTATTCTATTGGCATGGGGGTAGAGACGACCATTATTGTGTCTGCGTCTACTCCATGATGACAAGTCTATTCTATTGGCATGGGGGTAGAGACGACCATTATTGTGTCTGCGTCTACTCCATGATGACAAGTCTATTCTATTGGCATGGGGTAGTGACGAGCATCATTGTGTCTGCGTCTACTCCATGATGACAAGTCTATTCTATTGGCATGGGGGTAGAGACGAGCATTATTGTGTCTGCGTCTACTCCATGATGACAAGTCTATTCTATTGGCATGGGGGTAGAGACGAGCATCATTGTGTCTGCGTTTACTCCATGATGACAAGTCTATTCTATTGGCACGAGGGTAGAGGCGTGCATTATTGTGTCTGCGTCTACTCCATGATGACAAGTTTATTCTATTGGCATGGGGGTAGAGACGAGCATCAATGTGTCTGCGTCTACTCCATGATGACAAGTCTATTTTATTGGCATGAGGGTAGAGACGAGCATTATTGTGTCTGTGTCTACTCCATGATGACAAGTCTATTCTATTGGCATGGTGGTAGAGACGAGCATCATTGTGTCTGCGTCTACTCCATGATGACAAGTCTATTCTATTGGCACGAGGGTAGAGGCGTGCATTATTGCGTCTGCGTCTACTCCATGATGACAAGTCTATTCTATTGGCATGAGGGTAGAGACGAGCATGATTGTGTCTGCGTCTACTCCTTGATGACAAGTCTATTCTATTGGCATGGGGGTAGAGACGAGCATCATTGTGTCTGTGTTTACTCCATGATGACAAGTCTGTTCTATTGGCACGAGGGTAGAGGCGTGCATTATTGCGTCAGCGTCTACTCCATGATGACAAGTCTATTCTATTTGCATGAGGGTAGAGACGAGCATTATTGTGTCTGTGTCTACTCCATGATGACAAGTCTATTCTATTGGCATGGGGGTAGAGACGAGCATTATTGTGTCTGCGTCTACTCCATGATGACAAGTCTATTCTATTGGCATGGGGGTAGAGACGAGCATTATTATATCAGCGTCTACTCCATGATGACAAGTCTATTCTATTGGCATGGGGGTAGAGACGAGCATTATTATGTCAGCGTCTACTCCATGATGACAAGTCTATTCTGTTGGCATGAGGGTAGAGACAAGCATCATTGTGTCTGCGTCTACTCCATGATGACAAGTCTATGACGTAGAAGCCGTTTTCTTGAAGTTTTTTGCTGCGCGCGCGTTGTTCCTGCAATTGTTAGATTACGTTTTACGTATTAAGCGCACATTGCGTTTCACGTATTATGTACACATAACGTTTTAAATTCAGAACCATTAAGGAACGAACAGATTTACCCCATAATATTGACATGTATTGGGTATTTTGAAGATATAGGGGCACGTCCTATTCTTGGGGGCGTAGAACGTTTGGCGCTCGAGATTCTAGTCGCTTAAGAGGGGTACCTTAACCTAAATACGCAGGTTCGATTATACTAATATGGCTGATTTGGTAACAAATATCATTGTCCAGTTTGAAACAAGTATTACATTATTGTACGTTAATGATATCACACTCCGCGTTTCGTTCTATAGCCCGATGTCAGGTGTCGCGGTTAAAAAAAACAGTGAATAAGAAAACATGTGACATTATCTATTGTTTACCAAAAGCATGCCATGCTAATGTTTTGAACTACTTCTAAACTTTACTGCAACCCAAATTGTGGTCACATGATTATCTAGCCGACCCATATCATACCCGTACTGTAAGAATTCGATACGGAGTGAATAGAAAACGGCACCGATTTTCGCACAGTGCGTTCAGTGTGGCTTTCCCAAACAGCTGCATGCGGGAAAAAATAAATCATCTCTCGCGTGAACTTGAAATGTCGTACGATATCTTAACGCACAACTTTTCAAATTCACGCAACATTAGGCATATGATTCAAAATTATCTGTCTCGCATGCATCTGGTACGGGAAAGTGAGACAGTTTTAACATTTCAGACAGTCTCTGCAGACTCATGACGACTCACTCAAATTTTTTGGTCAATTTGGGGTCGCGACCCAAGGGATAAGAACAACTTTTCCGGATGGAACCAGATGAGGCGTGATACGCACGTGCCATACGCGACTAAACAAGACAGAGATCGAGGTATCTTTTGAACACTGACTCGGGTTTTCAAGTATATCCTACGGCAATAAGTATTCTTCTCAAGAAACAGTGTAATTTTAGCAAACGACGTGGGCTAATACATTAATGCGATCTGATCCTATTACTAGGATAAGCTGACATTAAAGCCTTGTCTGACAGATATCATCCTCGCTGATTCTCCAATGTCCAGCTTGTTCTGACTTCGCACAACACTCAACAATAGATCTGACCAAATAGTAGATGTGTCCAGCTGTATGACTTTCAAAACATTTCCTCGTTCAAAACACTACTGTTAAGTTCAAAACATTACATATGTGTACGTTCAAAACACAACCCAAATATATAGCACTACTGAAAGTATATTATACCAGCCAGGAATGTTCCCTTTTGTCTTTCATCCGTATTTATTTAGTCCTATTAATATGCGATGAGATCAAGCCCTGCGCTCAATAGCATTCACACGCACCCAATCGTAAACTATAGCCCAGCAGTATTGACCTTTTTAACACTGTTATGAGCGAGCCAACAAAACTGTAATTACCCCACCATTTTTAAATACCAAACTCGGGAAAATGATTGTTTAAAGAATCTTTAGTCGCATAATTGATATATTTAATAATAACATTAACTATGAGTTTGTTTCTAACCTTTTAAGTAGTGCTAAACGTATGATAAGCTTTGAGATGCGATGCTTTCTCATAGCTAGAACATAGCAGCAATGTTTGGTACATATTATACCTGCAGATTTTAATGTTGATCCTTGTAGATATGCCTGTCTTCCACAATAATACATTGGGATTATGACAGTAAGAGCGAGTGGGGTATTCTCCACCAGCTTGTTGTGAGGAAGTTACCAGGTCAGAATCCTGAAAGTCTTCTTCTTCTTCTCGTACGTCAAGGAATTCGTCTTTCATCTTTGACGATTCCTTCTTCCACTGAAACAAGTCGCACTGCATATGCATTATTCTCACAGTGCTCCAGATCCGGCAATTGACATACGGGAAGCACGTGCTTAATAGCATCATCAAACGAACATTTTCATTTTTTATTATCTTCAAGTAGCAATGACAATTTAGAGAATATGGAGACCTCATTAGCTTGATCTTCATGTTACTAAAACTGGATTTGCGAAGGAAGCTGGCAACCGTGCTCTGGGCGGTGAGAATATTCACCATATTCCTTTCGTGTGAGACGTTCAGCTGATTGGCCAGCTGAAGCAAAATGTGTGCAATATAGCCCAGCTTTATAATAAATCCATGGCCCCTTTGCGTGACACCAACAATTATGTAACACATGTCATCATATATACACTAGGGGTGAGCGGAAGTAGCACACGAAATATGGTTACAACCCCTCTCACATCGGCATACAAGCCCACTGGCTTCACGCATGCACCGCTCTACTCCACTGTCGTATCCAATCCACCCATTTCTTTTCTCTCCTTTATACTGTCACAAATTGAAGGTGGTAGACAGACCACTGTTGTATTAATACATAAGCATATTATAGTTGTCTAAACATTAAGATATTTAGAACATTAACAATAGGTTCAGATCCGCTAACTGAGACTAGCATTCATAGACCTACTATCATATCCACCCCTTTGTTTATTGTGTTGTCCAACTTCCTGATAATAGAATCCCCCATGACTACTCGCAGTGTCCTCTCTTTCCTATTAACTACTGCATCTGTATTGCCTTCCTTCTGCTGCAGCTCCTCAACACCGACCTGTTTACCTTTCTTTTGCTGAACACTCTGTCTTCTTCCATCTTCTTCTCATTCTTTTGTTTCACAGTCTTACCAACTTACTCTGTAATATCCACCTCTTGACCACCTGTATCCCTTTCGCTTCTCTCCTCATTCTCTACAGTCTGACCACATGGCGATCTATCCCAACTGGCCTGTTTATCTGTCCTCTTCTGAGCACGTTTCTCCCGTCCCCCTGTCTTATTCTTCTTCCCTTGTTCCTTTTGTTTCACAGTCTCACCAACTCTCTCCCTAGCACCTCGCACCTCACCACCTGTCTCCTTCATTTCCACTGTCATATCACCTCCTTCTTTAAGCTTCTAACGTGAACACATCTCCGACATTTAAAATCCGCCTCAGCCCACGTCTTATCGGAGCCGGACTTCGCAAAGTGGACCAAACTGCTACAAGCGACACACACCAAATGTCTCGTTGCCTTTACTTTCCGTTTGCACGGCGCCATGCTAGCTACAATTTACTTGTATTTTTTTGATATAGTCAACTATGTTTACACTATTCACCAGGTAGTCTTTAAGAAGGTTGGCAGGCTCTGTTAGGGGAGTGATAATTGTTTTAGCATCTGAATAATAAATTTTCAAAAGTTGAACTTGAGTGACGCAAGAGCACGCACATGTTGAAAAAATTCAAAGTGCTAAATGCTCATCAACTGTTAGATATATAAACATGATTTAGGCATCCTCACATTCATTATAAACTTTAGAATCTAAGACCGAGTGATAGAGATGGCACAGTTAATGCACATAAATGGGCCACATATGTATACTGGACAGCTGCACTGGTCTCCTGAATGCAGCATTTGAAAACACAAACTGATTATTCTTTGTTTCAAGACATGTACCACATTTGCTTAACTATAATAAAGACTTCCTGCTGGTTTACAAGCACTTGCTATCCAGTTAGTACTTTTAGTTGTATTGGTGTATTAAAATCAATATTCTATATTGTCATTGTAATAAATAGTATCAAGTGTGTTAGTTAAATAATATTTTCCCCATTCATGAGCATTTTTATTACAATTTTATACTACGGAAACCATAAAACAGTATGCAAGCTTCATCTAAAAGTGTTGATACTTTACAATAGATTATGAATACACTTGTAATATACACTGTCCTATTTGTCTTTTTTGTATTATATAATTATTAATTTTATGTAATTTAATTACTTTGTGATTTGTATATTAATCACTATTCTAATGAATAGTGATTACGACTGGTGATACCACTTGGTAATAAACTGCACACAACAACACAATCTGCAGTTTGCAGAATTACCTTTTTTGCACTATAAAACTATTTTACATTATTAATAAATTAGGCTCTTGCGAAGTTGCGTAAATCCGGACCCACCTCGATTTCACCGTTATAATTTGAGTTTTGCCTAACTTTGATGTCTCAGAGCGTTTGTTCCATCATTCAACATCATCCCAGGCTTATTGTGTCTTAGCGCACTTTTGAAGCCCAAATTGCGACCCGGTTTTCGCTAGTCTGCACCGCTGCGGTCGTGCGTTACCGCATCGCGCTCGTAAAATGAGCTATATAGCGGCGTATGTTGATACAAACCGTGGTGCTATTTACGCTATCCACAATAATCTAAGCCCAAGATTTTCCAGCCAAATGGTGGGCCCGCCTAAGCAATACGCGACTTAATTTTGTTTAGTTACGGACCAGCGTACACTGGATGACTGATTCGTTTTTGGTCGAACTAAGACATATTTAGCAACACGCGTTTAACGTAATGCATTCACGTCAGTTGCAACAGGTGGTTATTGACTATGGGTTTGGAAGCCATTTTGGATAGTTGAAAACCGCAAGTTGCAGGGAACGGATGGTAGTTTTAACCAATACAAAACTTTATATGTATTTTAACTATATCTTAATGGTTCAACGCCAACTCCACGTGGACGAGCTCACAAACTGCACCCATACTGAAATATTGATGTAGATTAAACACTGTTGTTTTCAATCAGCGAACGGCTCAGACGCTGCCTACCTCTGCAAAAATTCACTGACCTCAGGAAGTTCAACTGGAGAGTAAAAGTAATTCTCAATTTCTGTTCACAGTAATCCCGGCGGCAATAACACGACATCGGCAGCGAGATGATTAAAAACTGTATTGCGTTTCGCTTTCGAAAATAGAAAACACGATTCAATCATACAGATTACCAATGCACAGTAATGTTAATATATTTTCGTTTCCGAAATATATCTAGGCTACGTGTCAACCTATGCAACCTATATATATTTTTGTATGTGTGCGCGCACGTGCGTGCGTGTGTAGAAATGTGCACATATCAACTACAAAGCCAGTATCCGATGTGAATATTAATAATGTCAAATACAAACAAATCATCATAATAATTCATTTTCAAGCAAGAAACCAACTGAACATCAGAACTTTCTTACACAAGGCACCAGCAAACATACGAAATGTAAATTGTGAATTTTTTAGTTCCTGAACAGTAATTTACTGTTCATGAATTTAAATTGCTATTGTATTTTGACGGAGAAGAGAATTGAGTATTGCTATATACATGACAATATCACTACAAGACATGAAATGATTTTTTTTTTTTAATAGACGTCTTATTTATATGACATTTTTAAGAAATAAAAAACATAATTTACACAATTATACAAGAAAAAGGTCGTTTTACATATATAGTGCACGGTTCTTTAACAATCCGTCGTTATGGCAACGCCCATTCATCTAACACCTCTGAGGCAGGCGATACACTTTGATCGAGTCGTTCGGTAGAATTGTCGCACGTCGTTGCGAAACATGGCGCTGACGACACTGTAAATGAACGGATTGACGGCGGAATTGAGTAGGTATAGTCGCCGCAAGGTCGCCGGCACAGGCAGTCCGAGGTGATTCAACCACAACGGCATCCAACATGCTATAAACACAACCGTAATAATGACCGACAGACTTATATTTCTGTATTGGTTTGATTGATTGACAGACGAGTTGCCGATTCTTGGTGATTGACTCGACATGTGGTTCACAGACGTAGCCGCAGAGACTGCGTGTGATATCGTACTGACTCCGTTGGATGAAGGTCCTGGCTCAAGGTTATTTTCCCCACTGACTGCAGCGACTTGGTTGTGAGAAACCCTTGCTTTTTTCAGCAACGCTGCCGCCATACAAATGTAACTCATGGTCATGATCGAAACGGCAGAGATGGTCACAGACATTAGAAAGAATTGTCCCAGTGGTATCACCAGTCGTAGACGTCCCAATACTATCATCGTTTCGATCGAGGCGGCGACTATAACGATTGCACCCAACATTTTCTTTGCACGCAGCGAACTAAGACTGAACCTGTACGGACGCAATACCGACATGAGACGCTCTATCGACAAAAACGCAAGAAGATAAATGGAGAAGATGATTGAAGCGTGAGCCACCGAGATTACGATCTCTTGCGTCACGCGGTTCGTCGAGTGCATGGTCAAGACCATTCCACAAATGCATGCTGTCAAGTCAGCAACGGCCAAAGCAAACATATACACCCTGGTAGACGACGACATATGTCCGAAATAAACCGCGATCACCAGTATATTACCCGGCATGCCTAGCAAACACACCAGGAAGTTGGTTAAACCGCGGACAGTCTCGCCGTTTGTGCTGGAATTCAATAAGTCTCGCTGCAAGTCGGAGGCGTTGGTGCAATTCATACCGACTTAACAGACTACGGCGCGCTGTTGAGTGAGTGACACATTACTTGAGAAACAATGCAACATATTGATTTCAAAACCACAATGTTGTAATCAGAGCCATCCACTATGTCATACAAAGAATATAGGTTATTTTGTAAAGTCTATGGCAAGTATATGATGCTTATATGTCTATGATTGTACCCAAACTGTTTTGTTTGGGTACATTGATTTAACCTGTAAATGATAACTTGGGTATTAAAGAATACATAAACCACCCTACAGTGTGTAGCCAGTGTCCAGATCAGGTGTGTATGACAATTGAATTCATTATGTCGCAATACTGACACTAGTTTGATATGATTCCGTTTTACATAAAATAACATCAAAGATATCATTAATTGCAAATGTAAAACAAGTCATAACTATATGATAACAATGTTCGTTCAACGTGCGTAATGTTTGCCACTGATAAATCACTGGCGTTCTGTAATCTGTTTATTAAACGTTTGCAATGCGTGCAATCCGTGAATCACTGGTGTCCGTGTTACATTCGTTCACCGTGTGCATTGCGTGCAATCCGTGGATCAACTGCGTCCATCTTCCGTTCGTTCACCGTGTGCATTGCGTGCAATCCGTAGACCACTTGCGTCCGTCTTATGTTCGTTTTCCGTGTGCAGTGCGTGCAATCCGTGGACCACTTATGTCCGTCTTCTGCGGGTTCACATTGCGCGGTGCGTGCAATCCGTGAATCACTGGGGTCCGTCTTCTGTTCGCTCACTTAACGTTCGGTCAACGTATCCACTTTGTTGAATGGTTCTTGACGAAGTATACGCATCGACGTCAGCATGAAAACAACCGTCGTCTCCGAGACGCTTTACATTTATATGCCGTGGACAATGGAACGTAGCTGCATTATTTAATAATAAGCAGGAACACCGTTGCTGCATGCAGTGTAATCCACTCTGTGGCTGGAGACAACGTGACGTGCACTTTGGCCTCACGCTTTACGGTATTAGTGGACTTGCAAATAATTGGAAACGCAGCTTTTCTATATAATCTATAATTAATATGCTAATTTGGAATATTGTAAGTTTGTCTCCCTCGCAGGAGCCGAGGTTCTTCTGAATATACTAATTTGCTTCCTTCGACCATAGTTCTATGTTCTCCGAATTGGCGATGTATTATAAAACGTTACTTTTTCAGTAGACAAATTGAGTGAATATACTAATTCCCCGGGAGGCTACTGTAGAGTCACTTTCGAGTGTACTAATTACGGCGGCAGCACTACATAGCTAATTATTTTGACAACAAAACAATACATTACATAGGCCTACTATAGTAAATACCTGTATCAATATTATAAACGAATTTGAAAAGAAAGCAAATGTACCCTTTTAGTTTGGTTTCATAACCGAAAATGTTCAGTTGTTCAAGCCATCACTTACATACATAACACATGGCAGATTTGTTCATACCAATTCCAGTTTCTTTCGAAATAATATAACAATAGACGATTATATTACCAATGTAACATCATGCATAGAAATCAAACTGAAACTACAATTTATGTTTTCATTACCGCCTTCCTCGAATACAATCGGCCACGTTTCTACTAATTATAGAGCTAGATATTACATGTTGTAATTGTTGGTACATTAATGGATGAAACAATATTAATAATACATATGTATATATGTAAATAATGTACGTGTATTTTGAAGGAAAGCAAAAAACATGCACACATAATAGCATTTTAGTTTGGTTTCATAACCGAAACTGTAAAATAATTTATAAAAACGTCAAGCATACATAACACATGAAGACAAAGTGTTATCTTACTCACTCAGTCACTCACTCACTCACTCACTCATGTCTGCCATTGCCGTCTTCAACTCCTCCGTCTCTAGACCCACCCACATCTTCCATTAAGCAGCCAATGTAAGTTGCAGCTGGTCTTCCTGCCTTGGTTCTTCCACGTGTCGGTTGCCATAAGATGGTCTTAGATGCCATTTTATCCTTATATCTGTAGCAGTGTCCGGCAAATCTCAGTCATCTTCTTCTTATTTTATCAATGACTTTACACATTCCACTGTATAGTTATATGTTTGTCAAATGCTGTTGCCAGTGAACGATAAATGCGGCTCGAAGCAATCTTGTATAACATCCGTCTAGTTGTTTGTCAAGTGTTTTCCTCGTTGTCCGTGTTTCGCATTCATATAGTTGCACAGACTCAACTGTTGCAATAAACAGTCGCTGCTTGATTTTGCGTGGAAGTGTAGATTTCCATATTATGTTTAGTTGGTTGAGTGCTCTCCACACCATCGCCTTCCTGGTGTTGATGTCTTTGTCTATTGTGCAGACACAGGAGCCAAGGTGTATTGTCTTCAACCTTCTCTAAAACAGCTCCTTCCCTGGCAACGATGCTGGTGTTTCCTAATCGGTTGAATGCATTATATTAGGTTTTTCCAGGATTGATATCTTTAAACCAATCCTTGTACATGATGTTTCACTCGTGTTAGAATCTCCAGTGCCTGATTGTTCACTTCTGATAGTACCGCAATATCATCGACAAATTCGAAATCGGTCATCACCTCAGGTATAACACGTTCACCTTTCCTTCTTGTTATCTGGAATCCAAGTTCCTCTTCTCTTCCATCGATAGCTCGCCGCAGTGCATAATCAAGGACTAACACGAAGAGGTATTGCGCCAGCGTGTCACCCTGGCATATTCATGTATATTCATATTTCCTACCAAGTATCAGGAACACCATTGCCACTAGACAACAAATGGAAACATACTACCCCATCTAAAGTGATGCAGTAGCTGGAAGGTGTAGTGTAAAAAACACGTCTGTTCTGGAGCAATCTACAGAAACATTACCATCGACAAGCCGACATGTACTGGTTGACCTGGTATTGGAACATGTGAACCAAGTGGAAAAGTGGCAGACTTTTCCGTCGAAACATTTGATCGATCTCGCCAAAAATAGATCAGCTCGCTCATCTGTTTTTGATCTCATGCATGACAAATCATGAAGGCGACTCCAGGAAATTTTCCGAAAGGGAGCTGGGTATGGCATTACAGCACAGCCACAACTAAGATGAAAGGTGGAGTCAGATGGTCTGGTCCATACCTAGAGGTGAGTCGTCCTTCTGGAGTGACTGTTGCAATACAACGCTCTGCAGGGACCGAACAATAGTCGAGCACATGGATCATCTGAAAGAATATGTGGAGGACAATGGTGATCCACTAACCAGTTGGTTGACCAATGACTTACCAATGGACACCAAGGTATGCTCTCCAGACCCAGGACGCTGGACACAGACTCCACAGCTTCTTGCTTACCTACCTCGAGTACAGGCTCCGGATGATCGTACTGTTGGTGACGGTAGCGAGGTAGTCAGCCCCCCAGAGGCGGCTACCGATGATGATATAAACATGCTCGTAATCTTGGGCGAAACAAAGTAGATGTGTCTGTCTTTGAACGAGTGCTAGAACAGATGTATGACTTTCTCCAGCGATGTCTCAGAAATTGTGGATGACATGATGGCCATGCAGATTTCTGTTAGCAACTGCACGCAGTCTGACATCACTCGCCAAAAGTGAAGAAAGCTACTTACGCCATAGTTTGGACGTCTCAGTGTTTTAAAAGAATCTGTTGCACTTAACATAATAAAATGATAATGCAGTAACCGTGCTCCGCTTCGTCAGTTCCACATTTGAAACACATTCGCCTGCTGAATACCGTGTTATTGGTTTCCAGGCAGACAGTAACCTATGTATCAATATTGTTTCGTACATTACTGTCGCTTGGTTGACAGTGCCATGCCAAATGTGGTGTGGATTAACTTGTTGTTGAATTGGCTGTATGAAAAACACTGTTCTATGCCATGTTTGTTAGTGTCATGGACATTTCTAGTACGGTTGTCTACTTGCACTAGCAACTGTTGACAGAGCACGAAGCAGCCATCTGGAGAAAGAATCCGCCCTGCTTGACACAAAATTGTCGACGACACGTCTGGCGATGAACTGGTCCCTACGCTCGCACTCATGCTGATGTCGGAAAAAGGACGTTCGAACGTGTTACACATGGCGAGATGTCTTCATACTGAAGAAATGTACTGCCATGGTGGTACACATTCTCTGTATCACATGCGTCGTCACAGTTTGTGAGGGTGAAGTTACAGTCGAGAAAATTACATTGGGCGTTGCTGATATCGCCCCCATCATCCCAGACCATTCGCTGTATACTATGGTGCAGTTACTTTCATCAACGATGCTTGATCTGTGTTAGTTAACGGACACTTGATTAATCTACGTAGGCGAACATTCTCCCGACAATGATGAACATTTATATTTTATGGAGGACGTTGTATAATCACATTGTCTTTCTTTCTCGAAATGTACTGCATAATTTGATATACTTGTTATATATTGTGATCTTGAGAGGACCCCTGCGTTTCGTTCGGGGGCGGACGTGTTAAAGGGAGGGGGGATATGACATGGACCCGCCTGTCTGCACAAATTGTGTATTAAGAACATTGTATTAATAAATGAGGAATATACAACGTCGGTTTTTGGGAGGCTGCCCAAAATAACAGGTAGCACCTCTGTTTCTGCGGGACTCCGACACGGGAGAGCTGTGTGAACGAGAGTGGACGACGAGAGGTGGTGACGAGTGTTGCCTGTTTTGAATTCTCTGTTGGCTTTGTGATTAAACCTGTTTCCATTATTACATCGTGTTGTTACGAGAACGTCACAAGAGCCATTAGTTGGAGCTTCACATTTGCATGTTTTATATTCAATTTGAAGGTTTCGAGTTGCGAAAAATGTGTCCGCATTACTAAACGCATTTTAGCGGCGAGTCTTCCTTCGACGTATTTATTTTAGTATTAAGAACATTGTATTAATAAATGAGGAATATACATCGTCGGTTTAACGGAGGCTGCCCGAAATAACAGATAGCACCTCTGTTTCTGATACATAACAATACAGAGGCCAATGATCCAAGAAGTATACACTTGAAAGAAATCGTGTCTTTTGTCTCCCCCACCGTGAATTATCTAGTCAGGCTAACGACAATGTCACCACAGATTGGCCTCACTAAGAGCTTTCAGAACATACATAGATTGTCCGGCTTATTTATTTTTATATGGCAAAACGTGGACGTAAGGAGTTAAAAACGGCCAACATGCCATGTCAAATAGTCGTTTTCAAATTTTGATGCGTTACCATACAAAATCAGTGCTGTGTTGTTTCTATTTTTGAGTTCAATGTGCAAATCAGGTGTTTTGGAAGTGTACATAAACAAAATTAATTTTTTTTAATGAGAAATAAAAAATTACAGCATGTTTTCTATAATAACCATTTTTGCGTGTCCAGCGTCATTAGATTGGTCCACTACATTAATATATTATTGTTACTGCAGGGTATTTCGACATGTATTGTAGTATATCCGTCGACGGGTATCCACGGCATGGAGGTATCTGCTGGTAATGCAAGATTCGTCACAATACACACTATGCCAATAATGAGGGTGTAAAGCCACAAGTGGTTGGTTTTCCCACTCGTTACACGTAATTAAATAGTAATACATTGCATACAAAATTAATGATACTAATCTATATTAACACGTTAACTTTGATGACAATCTGACTGCTCCGATGAGGTTCATTCGCCTCTTCCTATGTTCATTCGCTTTCTTGGACCATTGGCATTTAATCTACCAATCGGCGTAGTCTTGCTTAACCGACTCCCGCCCGGTTGCGTAACTTCGCCGGGAAACAGAGTCTGGCCGAGAACCCGCGTCATGAATGCACGCATTTAGTACCGCTCCTACGGTGCTCCCATCTCGCTACCCACCTGGATAATAGAGGCTAATGCTCGATAATCCATTTTGCGTACGAAATGTTTTGGGCGAGCATCCAATCAGCGTCGTTATCGAGATTCTTAATCCAAAAATTTATTAGGATTGAACTTTTCTGTTTATCACTTGTGTTAATATAACCAAAGTTTCCATTGCGTAGCATAAACTTATATAAGTTGACTCTTATTTAACTTTTTGTTGTTAGCCTGAGAGCCAATCATCGTCTCTATCCGGATTCAGGGTAAACCGGAATCAGTGTCGTAGAGTGAAAACCAGTGTTATCTTCCAGGCGGTAGAAAGGGTGCTCCCATCTCGCGGCGCCTGGATTTAACAAGATTGCCATCCAGAGAATTAACTCTTGATGGCAGGTGGACAAGGAAACCCTTTGGCTTATCGAGAGTCCAACCCTTTTATCTACATATATCCAGCCCTTCTGAGGTATGTGCCGATTTTATTTTTAAACATATTCACACTACTAGCACCCACACAATCATCAGATAATCTGTTCCATTCATTCACAGTCCTTTGTGAAAATGAGAACTTTCTTACGTCTAATCTACACTGCTCCTTTACTATGCAAAGTCGGAGACGCGAGTTTTATGGCAGCAGCTCCGGACCTCTGGAACGATTTACCCACATCAATGCGTGAACTAAACAGTGAAGCAGCTTTTAAAAGCGCATTAAAAACACTCTATTTTAATCGATATTTTAACTCCAGCAGCCGCAGCAGTCCCGGATCTGCGGAGTAAACTACTTGTTTTAAATGCATGTAATGAACACTGAGACTTTTAAGAGCACTTTTAAACATTCTCTTTTAATCAATATTTTAACTCCTTGTATGACTTTTAGACTTGGCATTAAGCTTTTATCAATTATCTTTTGTTTATATGACACGATAATACTAATATTTAAATATATATATATATATACATTTTTTTTAATTCTTTTTTTTACTTAATTAATTATTGTTTTGATTTATTACTATTTTACATGTAAAGCGCCTTGAATAGTTTCTAACTAGAGTTGGCGCTATATAAGTATATTTATTTATTTATTTATTATACTAATGTAACTTCATGTCCTCCAGTCTTTCTATCTTTCTTAACTAAAAAAACATATTTCAATCAATATTTTCATAACCATTCAATATTTTAAACACTTCTATCTGAACTCCTCTCAATCTCCTGGTGTTGTTAAACCACATTCTTTTAGGCGTTTTTCATATCTAAGATCCCTCAGTTTTTGTATCATTTTAGTCGCTCTCCTCTGTACTCTTTCTAGCATATCTATGTCCTTCTTGCGGTATGGCCTCCACGCTTGTATACAATATTGTAAATGTGGCCTAACTATTGTTTTGTACAGCGGTATTATTAGTTCGTTTTCTTTATATGCTATATTTCGCCTAATCAATCCAAGGATTTGACTTCCTTTTGAAGCTGCAATTCCACACTGCTCTGAAGCCTTCATGTCAGCACTAATTGTCAGCCCTAAGTCTTTCTCTTTTACAGTAGTATTTAGTACAGTTCCCGCCATTGTATATTCTACATATTCGTTCCCATGTCCTTTGTGAAGGCATTTACATTTCCCAAAATTGAACATTTGCCACTTTTTAGACCATTTGATCAACCTGTCAAGATCATCTTGTAAATGCTGTCTATCTCCATCACTTTTAATCCTTCTAAACACTTTGGTATCAACTGCAAACTTCAACACCTTACTAGCTATATCATCGTCCAAATCGTTTATATATATTAAGAATAGTATAGGTCCCAGTACTGATCCCTGTGGAAATTTGTTCTACAATTTCCAATAGTAGTTTGGGTGGAGTACCATCCACTCCAGGTGATTTATTATCCTTCATAGCCCTAATTTTCTTAGCTACCATTTCTGGGGTTACAATTAACTGTCTTAAATAGTCTGATTCTGCCCCCTTGAACTTAGCTTCTGGTACTGGCAGTGAACTAGTGTCTTCTCTGGTAAACACTGAACTAAAATACTCATTCAGGTCTTCTGCCATTAAGAATCCTTCTGATATTATATTTCCAGCATTATCTTCTAGAGGACCGACCTTATCCTGAACTTTATGTTTGCTTCGAACATACGCATACAAACTCTTGCTATCATGTTTTATATTACAAGCTAATTTATGTTCTTAGCTTCTCTTTGAATTTCTAATTTCAGCTGTAGCTTGGTTTAGTGCTTCTTTATAAATGTTGTAGTCTTCTTCATTTCCAGTACGTCGATATGACTTTATTCGATGTGCCTTTCTACCTGTTGAAGAAAGATGGAAACAGTGGACGAATTGTTTACTGAGCAACTCTGAAGAGGGCACTAAAAAGAGGATTTTTCGTTCGCTTTACTGGGAAATATCGTTATGCAAAAACAATGTATTGTTGATAATTACTGCCCTTGCGTTGTAGCTCCGTGGTTGGATGTATATATGTTTATCTGTTACCTGCTATGTTTATTGTATACGTGGAGTGTTACCTGCTATGTTTATTGTATACGTGGAGTGTTACCTGCTATGTTTATTGTATACGTGGAGTGTTACCTGCTATGTTTATTGTATACGTGGAGTGTTACCTGCTATGTTTATTGTATATGTGGAGTCGCACAATACTGGGCCAAATTGGTGTCCTGTAACTTACACTATATTTACGCCTTAACCAACTTATTTGTGGACAGTTCCTGTTGATACTATTTGTGCTGTATCTTACGCCCACGAAGAAAGAAGAGAAACAAAAAACACATCCTGCCTGTTTATTATTGTTTGAAAACAATTGTGGTTGTGCATGGTGGATAACGTACGTTACAGTGTCCACCATTTCAGGTCCAGAGTGCTCTGATCATTCTTAACATTTCAAAAGTTGTTTGGTTGGATTCTGATGAGGTACTAGCATACATCAGTCAAGCAAATTTGGATTTCTGAAGGGTTTCACATCCTCATATTTTAGTTAAAAGACACCATGTAATTTACATCATGAACTTCACTTGGCATTGCGCCACATAACAGTGACTAAAGAGATTTTATCTTCTTCTTTAATTTTAGGTGTAGATGTATATTGGCTACCATCTAAGACAGTTTTTATTTATTTTAAGCACTTTTTGTGTTTATCACTTTTGTTTTGGTGTCCATTTCCTCCTTTTATTGTGCTTCAAATAAGGCTATGTCTAGGGCATAAGATAGGAGGCAAGGTATCACCCGCGTAACATGCATCATGTTAAATAACATTTGAATAACATGTCAACGTACGGTGTTGATTGTAGCATTGCTCTTTCCAAGTGCCTTGACTGTTTCCACTGCCGACCGCTGCACCGTTCTGTCGTACTCCGTCACCAGCTACATCCAGAAAGATGTGCCGCGACCAGCTACATTTGCACTGACGGAAAAGGGCTGAAATGGCGCTCGGCGATAGTGGCGTCACTTTCGTAATTACACAGACTTTGCGTCATAAAAGCTCGTCCATGTTCGCACTATTACCACTGTGATTCCAACGTAAGTACACACACACGCACGCACGCACGTACACACAAACACACACACACACACAATTGCACATTAAGTCGTTGATCTCGAGAAAGACAGTTTCAACAAGAGGATTGAGTGGATGAGTGGGGTCAAGGTGAATCTGCTTTCTCTCTCAAAGCCTGCTGATATATATGTATATATTATTACATGTCTTGTTCTGTATCACGCCCTGTATCATGCCCCGATGTATCTGTATCAGCCCGAGTCCGAAGGACTCGGACTGATACAGTACGAGGAGCATGATAAAGGGCGTGATACAGAACAAGACATGTAATAATATATTTATCACATATCTACAAAAATAAGCTTCTTAAAATTAATTAATTCATTTAATGCGAATAATAACAGTTCAAACAATATGAGATTATATTTAAAATATTGTATGATACATTTTGGCAACAGAAGTTCTTTTAATGAAAAACAACGTCCTTATTTCGATCCAATAACAAACTGTATGGTAACGGCTCCATTAGAAGTACAGTTCTGTATAACAGGAAAGCGAGGGATGAAATTTGTGGGAGAAGTCGAAAGATCCATGAATGGGTCATTGGCAACACTGCTCTGTATCTGACCTCATGTCAGGAGCATGTCTGTTTCTCATTGGCTTAGACACTGCTGGGGAGCCTGCTTATTGGCTCCCTGAGCAGGGCGATACGGATCAAGACTTTTAATTAGTGTTTCTGTATTGCCCTGTAAATCGGTTTGTATTGCCCCAGAAATCTGGGAAATTACCAATTCTCAAATGATACCTATATAAAAGCAATATGTTATCAACCCTGAGAAAGCTTGTATCACACATGTGCTCAGTTGCATGTATGGGGCAGCTTTTGTTGTAGATGTGTGATAAATATATATATATATTATATTACGCCGCTACGGTTGTATGCGAGTCGCATCAAATATCTCCGCGGGTCGCATTTGGCCCGCGGATGCAGGTTGCCGACCCCTTTCTTACGGTATCGTAATCTGCTCGGACAGGGTCTCTCGGTCTTGTACGTCATGTCTCGGTTCGTAGGTCTCGTTTCGCTTACGTTATGTACGCCTCGTTCCGGTTAGTTACGTACTACTCGTTCTGGTTACGTACGCCTTATCCCGGTTACGCCCGTCTCGTCTGTTATGTACGACTCGTCTCGGTTACGTACGACTCTCGATAACAAACTTCATGTATGGGTTACCTAAGGCTCGTTACGTACGCCACTTCTCGATTAAGTACACCTCGTACCGGTTACGTACACACCCTGGGCCAAACATCTGGGTGCCATATTTGACCATCTTCTAAGTTTTGATGCCCCAAAATAGAAAATTTAAGATATGTATTCTGATACAAAATAGCAAAATGCTACAGGTCGGTCGTACAGGAACTATCTGAACCAAACAACAACAGCGGTGTTTAAGTGTAAGTTAAGTAGACGCTATAGAAGTAAATAACGTCGACTGGGATTAAAGGCCGAGGAAAAATCGATGGAAAGGATTAAAAGAATCATGACAAAGTGCCCAGTAGAGCGTACATATATAGAGACTGTGTCGAGCAGTGTTCAAGTGGCATCCTCCACCCCACTCACGCCCGGAATGCAAAATGCAGATGAGCCTTGCTACGTGACATTGGCGACGTTTGATATAGAGAGGTAATAAATATATATGTGTGAAGAGATCACAACGACGACAATTGACTTCACGACATCATTACCGAGCGCAGTAGTTACGTTTGATCACGAACTAGGTTGTGACACTCCTAGGAGTGCAGTGCAATTGTCTTAATTACGCCAGCTAAGAGCTTTTGTGTGGACGTGGTATTGGAATGCGTTCACAACGCTTTCGTCAGCCTTTCGGTCCTTTTGGCACGACGTTTTGTCATAGATCCACACCATGTAAATGTCTACGCGGATTCTCTTGATTCCAACATGAAATTGCTGTGGCTCACTATAAGCGAGCAGCAGAGAAGATGACTGATCATTCAGTACGTGTGATGTGCCAATTCTACAGCACTGCGAACGACAAGAAATGAGGTGCTCGTTTACAGTTTACCTGGACGGAATTTCAATGTGGACTGAACATCCTACAGCGGATATGCAATCTTAGCGGAATACACTCACGCAGACGTTGCAGGTTTGATAAGCGAATAATTCCATAGTTGCAGCATATTAGTGTCATTGTTGAGCATGGCATTAATGAATATGTCCATTTGGAGCAATGACAGTGTATACAGTCCCAATGTCAATGATAGTGTAATGTTAGCAGAGGAGCTCGCAACAACATATGTACATTTCCCAAACACTGTCGGCTTTCTAATAGGTATGCTGGGAATACCAGGCAATCTGCTCGTGCTCGCGGTGTACATTCGAAGTATGACAACGTCTACCAGGGTGTATTTGTTTGCTTTGGCCGTTGTTGATTCGGTCGCCTGTATTTCTGTAGTTTTCTTAACCAAAGTGCCGATTTCAGTATTAACGAAGACTTTCTTTGTAATGTCGGGCAGGATGTCAGTCCTTTTCTCCGTCTTGTTGATTGCGTATATGTCAACTGATCGCCTCAAGGCCGTCATTCGTCCTCATACGTTCAGCTTAAGCGCGTCGCGAGCCAAGATGGCGCTGGGTGTCATTGCTCTAGTTTCCGCCGCTTGCACAATAGTGTTATGGGTTGCATATTCTCTCAAATACGACCAGTTTGCCCAACTTTTTGCGATGTGTATTACACTGTCTAGTGTCTGCGTCATGGTCGTTTGCTACTTTGCGATGGCAATAGCAATGCTCAAAAACTTAAAAACTGTTCGAACGAACGTTGGAAATCAAGACAGCACACTGTCTATAGATCCAAGACTTTCAACGGTTTCGACAAGTATCATAGTCACCTACGCCAATGAAATGACATCAGTTCAACACAGAACAGCAACTGCATCCGGCAAAGGCAACAAGTCTGCTGCACATCAGACACGCATATATAAAGACATGACGCTCTTGTTCACCATTACCTTTGTCTTCATAGCTTGTTGGATGCCACTTTGGCTGTCATTAGCAGGCATTGATGTCCCGAAGAAACTTCTAGGCTTGTTTGTATTCAACTCATCTGTGAACCCGTTCATTTACGGCGTCGTCAGTAGAATGTTCCGCAGCGACGTACGGCAGTTCTGTCGCAAGGCACATTACAAACTGACGTCATGCTCTCTGTGAACGCACTGAACAAACTGACATCGTGTTCTCAATGAACACTAGTCAAACTGACATCGTTCTCTCAATGAACACTCTGAACAAACTTACATCGTGCTCTCAATGCCCACTATGGACAAGCTGACATCGTGTTCTCAATGAAGACTCTGGACAAACTGACGTCGTGTTCTAAATGAACACTCTGGACAATCTGACGTCGTGTTCTCAATGACCGCAATGAACAAATTAACATCGTGTTCTCAATGAACACTCAGACCAAACTGACTTCGTGTTCACAATGACCGCTATGGACAAATTGACATCGTGTTCTCAATGAACACTTCAAACTAACATCGTGCTCCCACAGAACGCTCCAAAGTGAGTGCTCCCACTGAACGTTCCAAACTGGCATTGTGCTCCCATCGAATTGTGATCGCTGTGTCAAGCAGGGATTTTCCATACAGGAACAGGTAATTATCGATTCAGTTTCAAATGTATTTATTTGACTGCCTTGAGGTTTATTCAAGCACACGACACAACTGGTTAATAACAGCTGGAAGCAAATTCACCACACACCGTCGATTTTCACAAGTGATCCATGTTAGAATAACGTGTCTTACAATTTGATCGCATTCAATAGAACAATTCGTGCTACTTATCTAACATGTTGATATATTATGTATACAAGATTGTCCAGATTGTTATTTTAATGTTATGGTTTTTTTTTCTTCGGCAAATATTGTGCTGCTGTTGTTGTATTCGTCGCCGTTGTCGCCGGCGCTTCTGTCGTCGTCGTCGCCGCCGTCATCGTTGTCGTCACCGTCGCCCTCCCAACGCCGCCGCTTCTGTCGTCGTCGTCGTCGTCGTCGTCGTCGTCACCGTCGCCCTCCCAACGCCACCGCTTCTGTCGTCGTCGTCAGCGCCATCGTCGTCGTCGTCGTCGTCGTCGTCGCCTATTTGATTGCTTTTTCTCCGATAACGGACGTTGAATAAAACAATATTCGTTGCCATAAGGGACCGCTGCATTGGGAATAGTATCAGACAGCAGGGTGTGTTTTATCCCTACGAAGGCTTTATGGCTCCATCTGCACTACTTCATCGATGTTGTTAAACCTGGGTTATATCGAGTAGACTAAAGTATCCGATGATGTTCGCACGTATGTCCAGCAAATTTGAGTAAACGCAATCAAGCTGCTAAGGGTATTGAGTGTTTCGTTTATATGGATGACATCACGTTTATATGGATGACGTCACGTTAAAGCGACCTTGTTTGTTCCTGTACCCAGAATCACCCTCTCAAGCCAAGGGTGCTAATAGTATTAGACGATGCTTGGTATATTGTCAATGCAAATGTACATTCGTTTGATAAATAACTGTACACAGACCCACTAACTTGCTGCTTCCATACAAAGAACAATTCGGGGAACACGCGGTTAGGCCATTAGCCACGCCTATATATAAACAATATATAAAGACAAACAAGTTTACCTATAATACAAGTGAGAATGTACAATGTATGAAGGGGTAAACAGGAAGTAATTACAGACTGCATTACAGTATATGCGTCAATGGGTGTACACTGCATGGAGGTGTCTGCGGGTTATAGACTCGTCACAATCAATACAAACATTGTCATAGTTCCTAAATTAAGGGTGGTGTACAGCAACAAGTCGCTGATTTTCTCTCTCAATACATGCAATGATAGTACATTTTATACTAACGATACTAATCTACATAATATTAACACGCACACTTTGGATATAATGTGACGCCTCCCAGATGCCGATGTACATTCACCTCTTTCTATGTTCGTTTGTGTTCTTGTCCCTTTGGCCTGTGATCTACCAATTGTTGTATCCAGTATGTCGCGGTTTGCTTACGTCACAATCAAAATGTTGCGCGTGACCTCCCTCAAAGTTTGCCGTTGCCACCAATGTTGATAACGGTTATGTGCTTGAATTACATTACTATTGCTGCATGACATCTCATAAACAAACATTTCCCCGTGCAGTTGTTACACTTTAAATACTCTGCCTTATGTCTCTGTCATAAAGGAACGCTTTTGTGACCAGAATTTCAACAAAATATAAGACGAAATGTCTGAACCCACTAGGTGTTTTCTGATGGCTTCACGGAGGATTTGCTAGGCAATAGGTCACGTGATAGATAGGTCAGTTGCATTAAAAGCACACACAAAAGTTATTCAAATTAGCTTTTACCAGCGTGTATTCGATGAACTTTTCTTTCTGTTACAGAAAGATGGACGAAATGATTGGTGAGCCACTGTGCACAGGGCGTTACTGTGTTTTTGTCATTATCTTTACCGGGGAAAATCGGCATGCAAAAAAATGTAATGGTGGCAAATGCTGCCCTTGCGTTGTAGTTCCATGGTTGGGGGTTTGTATGTTTATCTTCTATCTGTTTATTAGGCTAGGATTAGGCCACGGATGGCTAGGTACCGCCGGTGTAATATGTATCATCTTAAATAAACTTTGAATAGCGTGTCAACTTATGGCGACGATAGTAGACTAGTGTTGGTTTCATGATGGCGACAGTTACGTCACTTCCGTAGTTACGGGCTGTTTTATGACGCATCGCCGCGCGTCATCAAAGCGCTTCCATGTACGCGCCATTAAAGGGGAAATGAAATGCAGCAGTTTCATGCTACATATTGAAATATATACTATATATACTATACATTAATGGTAACAGAAACGTACTCATTTATAAGACAAACTGAAACAACGATTTTGTTCGATGCCTAAATCGTCGCTACAGAGCACTGCGTATCGCCATCTTTGTTCCAAACGAGTGGTTTGATTTACTCCTATCTAATCCATGATAATATTCGTTTTTTTTTGGTTTACTTCATTAGTTGACATTTATGTGCGAAAACATAGATATGGTGCCCTATTATACACGATAGGTGTTCTATAGGTCAACAAATAATTTGTATACGCGTTCGAAATAAAAAGGTGAAATTAAATGGCAACGATCTATAACCAATGAAAACGTTGTTAACGTCGCACTTCCCGAACGAAGATTTTAGCTGCCAGAAGGGGGCGGTGCTTTCAAAGCAAAGGTCAGATTATTAGATGCGCGCGCATACCGGGACTATTTTTATTTTGTTGTTGACAAAGACGTGATTTTTAAAACTTCCGTATCACTTTGGGAAAAAAAACGATACGACATACGATACGATGAAGACTCTAGTTCGACTTGTCACTCGGAAATTACGGTTGACACACACAAAGACAAAGTCAAAGGGTCTTTGCTATACGGGTGATACGGGTTTCACCCAGTGTGCGATCCACGGTCCGATAATGTGGGAGTCGGATGTTTTGGCCCCCTACGGGTTCGGCCTATGGGGCCGAACCATCCGTTCACGCAAGCGGTCAGACGTGACCTGCTTGCGTTCGCGTGGGCCGAATCAACCGTTTCTGTAACCTGTGTCGGCGGGCTCAATGGGCCGAACCATCCGTCCTGCTTCTGTTTAGAAATCTGACTTTTATGTTTAAATAATTCTTATATTGCATATTTATATTTTGACTTGCGTATTTTCTGTAAATGTGTCACGAATTATTATATATTTATGCGTGATGTTTCAATGTTTAAATAATGATAAATGTTTAAATAATTCTTATATTGCATGTAACTATTTTGACTTGCGTATTTACAGTAAATGTGTCACGAATTATTATATATTTATGCGTGTGGGAGTCGGATGTTTCGGCCCCCGACGGGTTCGGCCCATGGGCCCATGGGGCCGAACCATCCGTTCACGCAAGCGGTTCCATCAGTTCTACTGACTTCTAGTTAACTGACTACATCAAGGGGTTGAGCACAAACAATGTGCTCAGCCATCTTCAAACATATTAGCGTAGGCCGGTGTTGTTTTGGCTACTGGAAAGGATGCTGCTACTGCACACAAACAACTCACAAACAGATATTGTAAGGGTGTTACCCCAAACAATACAGACGTGGTAAATAAATGAATAAAATAAATGTAAAAAAGACATGCATACATATATTATATATCGATAATAATTATAGGTTAATAAATGTATATATATCATTATATGTAAGAACCTATATATATATATATTAATACATTATATATACATTTATAATATATTATACTATATCAACTCTCGATATATATATCCGATAATTAATATAGTATAATAGATTATATATGTATATAGAGGAGGTGAGAGGTGTCCTGGATCACAATTCACACCGAAAATATTTGGGTTTTCACATTTCACACTGAAAAATACCATTTCTTGTATCACGCAGAGATCAAAGTTGCGTATGTGAATGGTTGGTGAGATGATACTTTTGTTAATGTAATCACTCCATAAAGAGGAGTAATGTAATATCTCCTTGAAGAAATATTTGTCATATAATAACAGTACTATTAATTCTTCTATTGTAAAACCTTGATAAAAGTTATTCTTGAAAGCAGACACATTCGTCATCATCATACAGCCTTTGAATTTTTTTTACAATATAGCTGTGAATTGTAGAATAACATCCTCGTCAATGCGTCTTTGAAAAGTGTGGTCACACATTTTATCTGTTCAATCGACATCAACGGGTCCCACATCAACTACATAAAGGGAGTGAGCACATTGCCGTGTGCTCCGTTACCGTGTTTGTTTAGCTTACTGCTAGGATACTTTGCAACAAACAAACAAATACCACACATACAAGCAATCCAGGTAAGAGTGCGAGTTCAAATAAATAAACCAACAAACTCTAAAGAGGTGGTAGGTAATTTATTGTGAAACATCAAAAACAATCTTCAAACGCAACGGGCCGAATCAAACGCAGTGGGCTGAGGCAGGACTGAGGCGACCGCTGCTTTTGATAATTATCAATGGGCCGAAACATCCGACACCGCCCGTCGACTTTACGGTGAAGTTGGTCGAAACATCCGTCGACGTCGGCGTCTCCGTGGGCCGAAACATCCGACCATGCAGAGCGGATTTTTGTTACGTGGGCCGAACCATCCGTCGGCGTGGGCCGAAACATCCGGGCCGAAACATCCGTCTGCGTGGGCCGAACTCGTCAGGGGGTGAACCATCCGGGACCCGATAATGTCCGACCCGGTGTGTCTAAAAGCCCGACCACTCGTGAACATGACGTCAACCACATATATATTGTTTTATAAGTTATTTTATTTTAATCCTAGGTCATATCTTTGCAAAAATTGAGAAACAGTTACTGAACAGTTTTTGAAAAAATAGGCAAAATGTAAAAAATTACCAGTTTGGGGGCCCTTGGAGGCCCTAGGGAGCACTTAGAACGGTTTAATCAAATACACATTTTTCGTGCATAGTGGCAGTGCCCTAAGATATGTCTATGTATAGAATTAGAGAAAAAGGTGCTTAACGTTTTCCGAGACACGGCAACTAATGGGGGATGTCGGACTCACAGTGATGGCAATAGTCCGTTGGACCTTCGGCCCAAAGGACTAAAAAAGGTAGGTAGGGACCCCATAAAAATGTATTACACATGCTGAAGGCAATTAATGGAATCAGTAGATGTGCACAACCAATACTGTTTTGGATGCAACATTCAAACACCAGCAGGTATTGAACCTGCCACACATCACTGGACCACAATGAACTCCACTGCTCTGATACGTGGTAACATTGCATGAATTACAACACAGAAAATAACAGTAATCTATTTCAAATGAGCTAATTTTGTTAGATAAATGTTATACATTACGTGCCATTTAATTTATGAAAATCCTTTATTGGTTCATACAACAAATGTAAAACTAAAAATGAGTGCTTGTAAATAATGTAATGAACATTTTAGATAAATGTTGTCATTAATGTTATAAAAGTATTACTTATACCAACAATGTTATGCAGTGTAGCTAGTAAACAAATCGAGCTTATGGAAATAGGAAATTGAAGAGCTCTACTCAACAATACCATTAATTGGACAATGGGTCACCTGACATAAGATGATGCCTGACTATGTTCTGCCCCATTCTGTTCTGTGCAACTTCTACTGGGAAGTTGTACATCACTTCGTTTCAAATGGATGTGTGCATCTGATAGCTTTGTGTATATCAATATGCATAGCAGTACTGTTAATTGGACAATGTGTTAATTGACACAGTAGTGAAGAACATGTCTGACTTTGTTCTGCCACATTGTCATTAGTTCTGTGTGGCTTCTGCTGGGAATATGTACATCGCTACATGTTTCAAATGGATTTGTGCAATGAATCGATTTGTGCATCCAAATGCCATCATTATGTTGCAAAATAGGAGTACAGTGTACATAATAAAATTTATGCTTTCTTATGCTCACCATGCTTGGATTGTGTTCTACAGCATATTCTTCAACATTTGTTTAAACAAGTTTGTGTTAAATTAACTATACTGGGAGTAGTGTATAAAAAGGTGCCAACAAAGTTGATTTTACAATAATTTTGAAAATTCATAATATAAATGTTCCACAACATTCCAAATATTTCAATATGTCATCGGGGGCTTCGTGCGTGGAGATCTGGTGTTTCTCTTTTAAATTAATCCGTCTATCATGAGCTGTCACTATATTCATTCTTCGTTTATTTCATATATTTTCCTTCTTTTCTTTGCTAATTAAAGCTTATTATATTTAATGTATACATCATGGATAGCACAGTACAGCATATAAAACAATATACATCATTACATTTTGCAACAAACTGTTAGTAAACACAAAATAATATATACTGACTGCATCATAGTATGATAAATTACCTCTGGTAGACAATATTAAAATGCAGAAATAATTACTCAAACTAATAACCGTAATAAATACCCCCCAGCTGCTGTCAACATTAAGTTTACCGTAACCTTATTTAATTAATTGATTTAATGAAATATTATGTATTTTATTGACTATGACAATAATAATTATTGTCAAGTCAATAAAATGAATTGTGGTCTATCCCCACGTCTGAAGACATCCATAAGGTGGCACCACCTACCGGAGTTTCCTGTGGACTTAATAAATATATGTAAAAACGAGCGTATTTCTTTTACATTTTTACCGATAAAAAACAGTAAATTAAATGTTTTGATCACGTGATCATTGTGCATGTGTAGAATAGGTGTTGCAGATATATTATGGTGTCAAGTTTGGTGACTGCAGTGTAGGTGACCGTTTTCTTGCTTTTTCGAGGTGCGGGCCTGAAGGCTAAAGTTAACTGCAAAACTTACCAAAAGTACCCAAATTTATTTCGTATAAGTATAACTACAAGGGCAAAGCATGTGTTGCACTTACAGTAGGCCTACATGTAATGCTAACGCTATGCCTAAGCTCGCTTTGTATAGACCCTTTCAGTTACCACCCAAACATTAAATTGTGAAACCATAAATAATTCATACGAAGGCCTAATATGTATGGCAGCCTGGCCATGCATTACCAATTAAACTTAAAGCCTAGGCAAAACGTCCGTGATTAATAATGACAGTATATGCCGATTGCCGAACGGGTACCGCCGAACGTCCGACATAATCATTATAATTGTGTTCTACTTTTAGTCAGTTACAGTTGACGCATTCTACTTGGCATACTCACTTTTCAAATAAGAATGCAACGAGCTATCGAAGGTAGCATGCATTATCATGATTTACTCAAACATAACCTAACATATTTCACAAACCGTTTCCCTCCATTTTCCGTTCGTTAACCCGCTAACGGCGTCGTATCTGACTATATTCATGCGCGGCATGTAAATAAAGAAAATGCACGTAAATGGGTGACGTCATGTGCATGAACAGTCGGGCATTTAGCGTTTCCCGCCCCGGGTCAGGTTCAGTTGTGGGAGTCGGACAGTGACAGTTGGTTTATCGACGACGAAGACGTTACGCGACTTAATAATGTCGCATGGTGTTTGTGTGGACACTGCGTCCCAATGTCGACGCACATCGAGTCGCTGTGCTGTAGGGAGATAGCTGCCGTACAGCACCGTATGACAGACCTTGCAGATGCCTGCATTACCGTCTATTATGAGTATGAGTGACGACTTCGAAACGGTTTGCACTAACAGGGCGATGTTGGAACTTGGAAGTCGGTCTATTGTCATTGTATGATTTGCGTGCAGACTCGTTGATTCGACCAATAGCTAGTAGGTAAGTACTACGTAGTTCAACATGTATCGAATAATTATTCTAGCAATAACTATTTCAAATTTAAATAGAGCAATTATACTTGTTCCCACCTCAAATATTCAGGTTCATTCTATCTTCGTAAAATACTATGTCTATGATTTTCATGAAACCATTTTTGATCATTTTCTTAATAAACTTGTTTTTATTCTTGACAGGACGTGTGCATCCTTTTTGTACAGTTGTTTAATTCCTATTTAAAAGTGTTCAAGCAACTTGCTAAATTTATATAAAAATGTAGGAGTTTTTAATATAATAAAAATGGTTTATATATATTATGTGTGTGTTATCAAGACCACATCATGAAATGTAGTCTTACAATCATAATTATTACAGCTCTTCACAAACAAATGAACCAATTCACTGAATTCATGATGCGATATTGATAAAACAAAGTTTTGCCAGTATAACAATAATTAGAAGATAACGGTTGTTTAGTATCAACTAATGCAAATAAATGAACTTTCAGAACATATCGATTGATTCGATTAGCCGTATAACGTCACTTCACCTTGTGGTCAAGGGAGAGACTTGGAAAAGGCAACATACGTGTTATACCAGCCTGCACTGTATCCAGAAGCGAATGGGGTTGATGACAATTTCAGCTATGGACATTGCACTATACAGGTGAGTATACAGTGAAAATAAAAACCCTGGACAAGTAAGATTAGATTGACCAAAAGGTAGAATGAATTACTCGGTGCCTTCTTATCCCATTTTTGGCAATAACAATATGATCTGTAGTGTCTTGCATGTCCCTGTTTATAATTCGATTTGTAATACTGAAGCCAACATGAAATATATCAACAGTTTATTCGTATGGAGTAACAATTCACAAATAAATAAGACTACATGGCAGACTGTGCCAATGCATTAGTCAAATTCACACACCAGTTTTCAATGTTTCTTTCAGTTGATTCACTTCACACTGTGACACATTTTAATCTAACTGTATTACAATTTGGGTCTGTGCCTGTCCTGTGCACATATAGTACATCAATAAGTAACACGTTTATTGATGATATGGGCCATCATTATGATAAAATATTGTGATAAAAAAATTAATACATACAACATATTCCATCAAAGCTTGTAGTACTAGTTTCAAAATCTATCAAGTGCCTCCAAATGGATTCATTTAGATTTATGGCACTATATAAGTGTTCTTTTTATTATTAAGTACTTTTTTAGATGTTGTTTTGTGATAATGTCTAATGTAATACTAACAATGAAGTATGAATATATTTAAAAAAACGTATAGCTGAATCCTTTGCTGCTTCATTACTTTGTAGCACACATTGTGATGTTTGAAAAATGGTGGTCTGTTGCAAAAAAAACTCACTAAGTAACATGTTTGGACTTGGTTAAACTATTCCAGTAAATTACATATACCCAAAGTTCCCTACATCGAATAGTGTATAATAAAAGACATTGCATACCACAAGTAGGATACAAGCTTTCAAGTGGATGTTCCTTACTGTAGGAGGTCCTATACAGTAGTGAGAATCCACTTTGCCTAAAACGTTTCTCTATTTCTGCCAGTGATGTTCAAACAATGTTATTTAAGCATAGAAATCCATTGTCATTTGAAATTGGATATCGTATCAATTTAGTGGCACAAAACCGAATTGATACGGATACAACTAGTTTTCCTTAAAGCGGGTTCTTTGCTTTGCCACAGCCTCCTCTTTTGCTGTTTTTTCGATGCCTGCATGCTCTGCTAAAGTTACCTCCTTACTCGATGTCGCAACTTGGAGCACACTTCACAGCTTTGGGCCACTCGTGCATCTAGCTGCAATGCCCTCTAGAATTTCTTCTCGGAAGCTGTAGTCCTTTGACGCCATCACTTTCTTCACTACATACTCAGCAGACTTTGAATACTGCAGCTGATACCGTAGCTTGTTGTCTGCTATTTTCACCATTTCCCGCTGATTGAACAAATGATAAATATAAAATCAGTATAACAATAGAAATATCTGAAGAATAACTGGCTATAGCTGTAACATGCACACAGTAAACCAAACAGCTTGCTTGTATGCTCTCTTTCTTGAAATCAAACGGCTAATGTCATTTTTTAATCGGTTCATAATTGTGCCATCATTTTCAATTTCAACTTCCAAGGAATTCCACAATACATTCAAATATTTATTATTGAATCATATATATATATATAATTTATATATAATGATGTTTATATTTATTATATTATACATGCATAAGTTTATATTTCAATAAGCAATACCATTCCAATTCGATTTATATATAATTAAACAATTCAAGTAACAGTAAACAGATGTCCTCAATTATAATTATTTTATCTGTTGTTTGCATGCATACACTTGTGCAGTGACATTGTATTTTCGAAACTGTATTCCTAACATTGTTTTGCTATTGAGTACAGGCAGCCATTTCAGTTTATTTCCTAATGCACTACTGGATTTCTAAAGTGTGCAGCTTTGTCAAGCAACTGATACATTATTTTGTAACATGAAATGTCAACACTATTGATGAATGATATCACAAGCCTTACCTTGTATTTGTGTTTTGGTCAATGGTGGCCAAGTGGAGTCGGGCTATGATGCCTTGACGGCTGAAGTTTGGTGCATACTTGAGGAAGAGGGCGTGTAAGCTCTCCAGTTCACCAGTGTTAACGCACTTCGTAACGCTCTCTATATCATACAGTAGGCGGCAGTCCAGTATAGCCTTCCGGACAGTGAAGTCTTCTGTACCTTTAGTGAGCCATGGTGTTGCTTTTACTGCTTGTTGTGTATACGTTGCATGACTGCACTACCGGTACAACTGCACCCGCTGTCAATGAATGGGAATTCCTGATGTGATGGAGGAGCGAGATCCATATCTCCTTCATCACGCGGGGATCACCATCACAAGCTGTTACGCAATACCACAGGTGGTTGGCAATTGCGCCTATCGAATGGACACCTTCAACTTTCTTGGCAGACAACAACCTTTATTTCTTGGTAGTCCTCTAACAAAGTCTTTCTAATGCGGGGATGTCTGTCAGTGGCAAGTGTGGTAATCTTCACCTCATGGTCCGTCAGGTTGTCTAAGCAGCGTTTCAAGCCCTCCACTTCCACCCAGTAACTGTTCTTGACCTCTGTGACCCGAAACGTTTCTTGAGCAATGGTGAGTTGGCTGTCAGTGTCCATGATGAAGTAAATGCCAAATGTAGAGTTGTGTCCTGGATTGTCATATCTTGCATCGCCTGATGCAACCAGGCTTTGTCTGACCAGAGCTGATATGATGGCCTCCGAATGGCATGTCCACATGTCCTCTATCTCTTGGAGTATGTTTGCCCGCTGTATGTTGTAGCACTGGCGGGGTGACACTGACAAAACGCATAGGTTCATTAGGTTGACCAAATTGTACACAGTGAATGAATGTCCAGTCAGGAAGAGGACGCTTGGTGTCAACAAGTTACTCTCATAAATGTTACCAATCTTGGGTTTCCGAGTGCCACATGAACGAGTGGCCATCAACACATTCTGTGGTCATAACCACTGCAAATCCAGTCACTGTGATGTTAGGCTAAGTGGTTTATTGCAGTTTGGTTTGGTGTTTTAGCAGGTGCAGAAAAGTAAAATTATGTTTTTCTCACAAATGGCAAACTTTCTCTTTCCCATTAATGTAAGAACCGCTTGAGTCATCATTAGTGATATCGCTGTCACTGCTACAACATATTCTGCATCACTCGTTTCAATGTTTCTCTTCTCACTGTTGCAGACAGAATCGTCTGAAGATGGCGATAGTGAGACTGGGACATCCGAAGGGTCGTCTACAGTGACAGAACTGCCGTGGTCAGGGTCAGTCGGAGAAAGCGTGCTGGACTGCGATGGCAACTTTGCATACTCACGGTCATGATGAATGTTCAATGGAAAACACTGTTGTCTGTATTAACTACTGCATCGACAAAGTGTCGCACTGGCGACACGACCACCGGCTTTCTGTATGTTTTGACACTACAAGTCGATGGCGTGGCAGCACTACAAGTGACATTTGAATTACCATGATGGACAATGTCATCTCGCGTGCTAAATCCTTCGCTGGATCCTTCGAAACTTGTACTCGGTATTAGGCTCTATGGTTGTTTGGATACTTCCGTCATATATTATGAACAAAATGAGACAATCTTGCAAATAGTCATTAAAATTGGAGCACAAGTGCAATTTACAAATGGCTTTTTCAACGTTTTCTTTTTAGTGGATATATGTGTGTTATCTTTAATTTTCATGATTAAAATGCATGTGCACTCAAATGTGTTTAACATTTGAACTTTGTAAATACTAAATATATATTTATTAATCTTTGTGGCTTTTTCCTGTGACGTTATTTCCTTTTTTCATTGTTAGGTTTACATTCAAAAGTCAATAAATTAAATACAATGTCCCTGTTATTAAAAGCATACTTTAGTTTTTGAAGTCATGCAATCTATATAAGAAAAAAACTTGGTATGAGAGCATGCTTGCTAAACTGTCGCCTCAAAGCTGGAGCATCAATTCGGGATCCATTGTTACAAGCCAATATTTGAGACACCAAAATTAGTATTATGCCTACAAGGTGATTAACTTTACTTGACTGATGTGAACCTACTTACTATGCCAATAATTAATTATATCAGATATGACTATAGTGTTTTGTTGTATGCTATTGACTGTATCGTAAACAAATATGTTTAAGGATTTAAATACTTGTAATGTCACTTATTTAATAATTCCAATGGCAATGCCTACAATACATGATTGACAGGGCTTGGTCCGGACTGTGACTAATATTGACTAATATATGACGACATTATTTCGCAAAACGTTATACTGGCTACGGTAGCTGACATTTATTTTTGTAATTACTTTGAAGGTTATTTTCCCCTTATTTCCACACATTTCTTATTACATTTCAATTTCGCATACGTCATATTTGTATATATGCAGACTTTGAAAGAGAACTGCAGGACTATGTAGTAGTCGTAATGATACCTAACGGAACTCGTGAGTGCCGAGTCACCTTGGCAACAACAAGCTGGTTTCGGCTTGTCATTTCCTACGCGCCGCTTCACCCTCCAAATAAGGCAATAATAATAAATTTATTCGTACTAAAATTGTACAATTCGACTAAATCAATGTATATAAGTTACTGTGTACATAAAACAGTAAGCAATGAGCGCAGCTCGTCAATGGCAAAAAAAAGAGCTACCCACATTATTTATATTATGTAATACATATTTTGCAAATGAGACTCTACATACTAGTTCATCATCCAGCCCCTCCTGGTAGTGATCTTGAATCATACCATAAAACTGATTAGACTTCATTCGAAAGAATGTCATGGCATGAAGTTTGAATTTGGACATGATGTCGAGCTTCCAGGTCGATTTCGCTTAATTTTACTTCATCGGTGCATAGTTATATATATATAAACAAATCAACTGGAGATGGACCTGTGGCTTTAACCAAGAATTATGTTTTGGCGTTCAATGTCTTTTTATGCTCGTCACTTTCGTATTTAGGCTTGCAATCGGCGTTCGAAAGTGACTACCGCAGAACACGTCAAATTCATCATCTATAACTTGTCTTTTTTGTTGGAACCCTTCTGTGGAAGTATGTGAAAAGTTGCTTACTAACATTTATAGTATATCCAGTAGCCACGCAGTGCAATACATTGTTCTGTTTGTATGTGTTTGTATGCGTTTCGTCGGTTTTTCTGAGAGCTTTGGGAGACATCTCGCCAATCAAACCGGATGTACAACCACACGCTCCTGGAGCATGATGGCGGCGCCCTGTGCCGATAGTAGCTACGTTTGAAACATTATTTAAAATATACCGTGACGCTGTACTTGTCAAATCATGGTGACTATACTGTAAATGGTATGTTCTTATGTGTGGGCTGTGGTTGTTCAATCATTTCATTCCCCCTTTAACACTGTGGTAACAAAGTACGCATATGCATTTACATGCCTCGGTAGCACTAACGCACATCCAACAATGCCCGAGCTATCTTGTTCCCATAGCGTACCAAAATAGGAGAGATGCTTGGTTGGTTTTATGCGCATCTAAGTGCAACACATACATAACTGCAAGTCTACCTGAAGTAATTGCCCTCACCAATGAGTCAAGTCTCAATTCACAGGACGCAACTGATTCCCTGGATATCCATACGTGTAGACCGTCGTATAGTTCAGTAGTTGAAGATCCAGGTGCATTTAGCCATTATAAGTAGTTCACGTATGTCACTATACAATCAATGTTGCTTGACTGCGCGAGAACTCCATGACAGTAGCAGCTAGATACGTAACATTTTGTATGACTACTAATTGGATACCAATAGGGCGCACCTGGGTATATTCTTAAATTTGCCGATAAATAGTTTATTTACATTTTACGATAAATAACAGACGTCGATGCTGGTCGTTCAACTTCTAGCTGATAGCTTATAGAATCTAGTAAGCCTTCACAGGATTTCATCAGAAATTTTTCACCTTTCATTTTGTCAACTGTAATATAATTTAGGATATAAGCCTGAGTCATGTTCGCCTTATGGACTACTTGGTTAATGAGCTAGCTGTGAAGCCGGTTAAATATGTCATGCTCGGAACTCTGTACTTTCGAATAACAGTTCGGCGCGACCAACCGCCGAGCTACGGCGCCTCCTATATGTAACATTGCACATTTTGGCCTGCGCATACTTCGCACCTACGCTACTCCACCGAGAGTGACAGGTGATCATTAGATCCAAGTGCACAAGATGTATTGCAGAAACAGTGTTTATTAGTTTCAAGTGCGCAGTCTGTAGGACTATTGCGAAAACAGTGATAATTGAATGCAGGTGTGAAAGCTATACTGCGACATCAGTGATCATTAGACCAAGGTGCGAAAGCTATACTGCGACATCAGTGATCACTAGACCAAGGTGCGAAAGCTGTACTGCGACATCAGTGATCATTAGACCAAGGTGCGAAAGCTATACTGCGACATCAGTGATCATTAGACCAAGGTGCGAAAGCTGTACTGCGACATCAGTGATCGTTAGACCAAGGTGCGAAAGCTATACTGCGACATCAGTGATCGTTAGACCAAGGTGTGAAAGCTATACTGCGACATCAGTGATCACTAGACCAAGGTGCGAAAGCTGTACTGCGACATCAGTGATCATTAGACCAAGGTGCGAAAGCTGTACTGCGACATCAGTGATCATTAGACCAAGGTGCGAAAGCTATACTGCGACATCAGTGATCATTAGACCAAGGTGCGAAAGCTGTACTGCGACATCAGTGATCATTAGACCAAGGTGCGAAAGCTATACTGCGACATCAGTGATCATTAGACCAAAGTGCGAAAGCTATACTGCGACATCGGTGATCGTTAGACCAAGGTGCGAAAGCTATACTGCGACATCAGTGATCACTAGACCAAGGTGCGAAAGCTATACTGCGACATCAGTGATCATTAGACCAAGGTGCGAAAGTTGTACTGCGACATCAGTGATCATTAGACCAAGGTGCGAAAGCTATACTGCGACATCAGTGATCACTAGACCAAGGTGCGAAAGCTGTACTGCGACATCAGTGATCATTAGACCAAGATGCGAAAGCTATACTGCGACATCAGTGATCGTTAGACCAAGGTGCAAAAACAATACTGCGACATCAGTGATCACTAGACCAAGGTGCGAAAGCTGCACTGCGACATCAGTGATCATTAGACCAAGGTGCGAAAGCTATACTGCGACAACAGTGATCATTAGATCAAGGTGCGAAAGTTATACCGCGGCACTAGTGATCACTAGACCAAGGTGCGCAAGATGTACCGCGGCACTAGTGATCACTATACCAAAATGCTGGCGTGGACAGTGGCAGCGAAGTTTATTTGGGAGGTATCCTTTGGGTCCTGATTGAGAAGGTACAATGTGCCACTAAACACAGACACTCATATTTTGTTTCACACTCTTGGAGGCTAGTTGGCGGAGACAGGTTTGTTAAAATTATTCACACAGCTAAACATCGGCTTTATTAAAAACGTAGATTAACATTACGGGCATTTTAAATCATGTTCCAGTTACTCCAAGGAAGTAGTTGATTCCCATGTGTTTCTACACTTGTATAGAGATATTAATTTCTAAGCAATGAATTGAAACAACAGCTAGTGAGGAGGATGTTTCGCCATACTACACGCTATGGTCCGCTACTCGGAAGAACTGTTTACTTGTGTCAGGCCGCGAGTGGCCTTGCTATGACTAACGGCTGAGGAGCCGTGACAGGGCCGATCGCTACTGTAGCTGTGTGGTTTGCCTAATTAGGGTATAGCTGTTGGATTGTTGCGAAATCACACTATTATTGCTTCACGTTCAATACTTTGAAATGCCTCGCCCACTGCTCCAATAACAGCTAACAGATAGCGGACCCACATGGCACACAGGACAATAGAACGCCAAGCAAACACAGCACAGCGCGACTCTGGTCTTATAGATACTAAGCTCGCGGCATATTTCACAACAGGCCCCTTATCTTAATCTGATCTACAAACGGATCGCTGAGAAAGATACGTAAGTGTTCACACGAGTTGACAATGTGAGCACGTGACTGGTAATAATGCAGATACGTACTTAAACACGTGAGGGTCAACTATCAACGATATAAATCACTGTTGAAATAATGACCGACGGCAAAATCTACTTCTAAGACTTCACAGATAGTCATGATGTACGCATACACCACGAGTAGCGTTGTCAGTGAGTCGTAGTTCAGTGAACCGCAACGCTGCGTTCACAAGAATGCCGTAAGATACGTTTCACGTCATACCATTGTCGTTTTTTTCTTCATCACGATCGCGGCGCAGTAAGCATTCAGTGACCGTCAGACCTACACACATTTCGATGCAGAGATATCGACTTCATTAACGTCACACGACCACAGCCATACCATGCCTACACCTTGCTTCACGCCCGCACAAACTGAAGACAATTCCCTTCGAAAATTGCACCTGCGAACATATTCCTAGTCCTACAGACTGCGCACTTGAAACTAATAAACACTGTTTCTGCAATACATCTTGTGCACTTGGATCTAATGATCACCTGTCACTCTCGGTGGAGTTAGCGTAGGTGCGAAGTATGCGCAGGCCAAAATGTGCAATGTTACTTATAGGAGGCGCCATAGCTCGGCGGTTGGTCGCGCCGAACTGTTATTCGAAAGTACCGAGGTACGAGTTTACCTACTGGAGTTTAAAAATTTGGAACCCATTTCGTTCACCCAACTTTGCCTGCGTTTTCGAATGAGACACTAAAATAACTAGTCCACCCTGTATGGTCTCTATGCTACATGAAATAAAAGATCGTATAGGAATGAACAACACTGAGTGAAGTCGCCAATGGTCGCCATATACAAACAACAGTGTTGTCGCGTTAGTACGCGGTAGGACCATTACAATGAATACACGATCACAAACAGGTGAAGACTGTCAAGATATCGTCAACTCTCTTTTTCTCAAATAATTCATCCAGGATTCTTCACAAGCCGTTGACAAAGATGATCGACCAGTTAAAGCATATTTCTCATTTCAAATCACATTAATTTATTAGCGATTCTGCTTTGTCCTTCCTGGTCACAGTTTCCACCACAGTGTGTTCGGCTTCTCAGTCGCACATACGTCAACTGTAACTGTAGCAGTGCTTTCTAGCTTATTCTTACGACCGTTGGTGCACCTGGTTAGATGAAATGATAACTTATGTTGGCTATATTTGCAAGTCGTAGTGATTCCTGTGTGTATTTTGGCAACAAAGACCATTGAGACGCAGCACCAACCGTATGGAGCTGTGGACGCCAATTATCGGATCATTGTTGAAGGCATTTCATGGATGAGTGATCAGCGTTGTAATATGAGACGGTATCCATGCCGGGTTTCTTTTTTTTGTTTAGCCACGAATACCACACAGCATGACGTCGACCACAACGACCAACCGACCGACCGACCGACCGACCGACCGACCGACCGACCGACCGACCGACCGACCGACCGACCGACCGCCAGACCAACCGACAGCCAGACCAACAGACAGATAAACAGACACACATAATGCATAGATCAGGTACTAAACCTAACCAGAAAAAAGGAAGAAAGAAACGAACGAATAAGTAACGAACGGACGAACCAACTAACCACCTAACCAACGAACCATCGAACCAACGAACTAACGAACCATCGCACAAATGAGCCAAAGAATAAACAAATGATCAATAGAGGACTGAATTCACATATGAATGCCCAAATAAATTAGCAATAGAAGAACGGACGACGGAATGAATGAACGACCGAATGAACGAACAAACAAGCGATCAACAGAAGAACAAACGAATGAAGGAAGGAACAATCATCTAACAACGGATCAGTAGACGAACGAACGAACGAACAATACAAACGAACGAACACAAAAATATCAACACAGATGAAACGAACATACGAATGAAGAAATGAGCAACAAAAGCAAATACTATGTGTGTGTGTGTGTGTGTGTGTGTGTGTGTGTGTGTGTGTGTGTGTGTGTGTGTGTGTGTGTGTGTGTGCGTGCGCGCGTGTGCGTGTGCTTGTGTTTAAGTTACATGTATTTAATATCATCTGGCAGATTTAGTTCGTTAAGGCACAACAAATACCCGCTCTTCGACGCATGCAAACATCTCATGCGTGACCGTTTGTGTTACATTCTAATTTAGTAACAAAAGAAATCGTGACCCGGAACCAGCCGTAGCGACCTCGCTACGTCGCCCTGCCGAGACAGACGTCGTGTTTGATTTGCATCGACGGGGGCGTATGCAGCCGTTACGCTTCTTATCGTCTAGTGTGGAAAGCCGAATGCCTACATCATTTGGAAGGTAAGCTTATGTTTCTTGCGAATTTTGCCAAGATAAATATTTGCTCATACAAACTTGTCTGCGGAGAAGTTAAAATGTTGGCCAACTAAAACCTGAATGCTTCGGTTAATGTTAAGCACTCACTATATTAAGAGACTCTTGTGGCATATTTTCTGTTGAATTTGGGATACTATTGTAGACCAACTGGTGGAGTACTTGACGAAGAAGTCAACTTCAAGTAGTTAGATTTTTGGATATGTAAAGTAGAGTTGACATTTAGCCTTCAACTCATTGACTTTGTCAGTGACGTCGTTCTTGTGAGAGCAAATCAAGTTGACAACATCAACACAGAAACACGGACACGATCGTATTGATTGCATATTTATACCCATTTTTCATTTTCGAGAATCATTTAACTGGTATTTGGTCCAACATCAAGTAAGTTAACAGTGTGTTTGCTGGTTTCACCAAAGCAACAGGTTGGAGCCCCATACGTTGGTGTGCACGACCGAACTGCGAGTTACCATTTTGGAATCAGGACCGTTTCCAGATGTCGCCTCACTGAACACCAGTGCAGTGAGACAGGGACGAACAATGCCAAATTGGCTAAAGCCACATTTATATAAACTGGTTCAAACCACGCACCTAGAAATATACACCCTCGAGTTTATAAAAGTGTTTTCCTAAGAACAAGAACCTAAAAGTGTTAGTGGCTACTAAATTACAGTGTACAACGAATTGCAGAACAACGGCCTATTGATTGTGCGACTTCACAGTGTCAGTGGAGCTGCGTAGTTATTTGTGGGGTTGGGTGCGGGTGGAGTTGTTCGGTTGCGGCAGTGCTGCCTTGTGTGGCTTCACACATACTTCTTGCTTAGCTTAACTGTTTATTAACTGCTTAGCTTAATTGGGTATTATTTGTGAGGGGGGAGTGACCACCTCTAGTGGACGTGTATACAGCACCAGAGCTTCACATTCCATTTTTTAGGTTTTTTGTACTTTTATTATTGTTGTTATTTTATTACTAACATTCTGCAACACGTCATGAACATTTTCCATCGCGCATTTTGTTCATCCTACACACCTTCCATCCACGGAAAACTAAAATACAAATTAAAAATATGCACTCATCTCATTTGATTGGCAAGATAGAGGAGTGTAACCGCCGGTAGCTACCCTTAGTCTTGTGCAACTTATGCATTCCTCTGTCAATATTGGTAGATTACGCGCACTCAATTGAAGTTTTCGGCTAATTTCACATTAATATTGCAATAAAGAAAACCTACATATTATCCACTGCGATACGTTAGCTCTGTTTTGTAAATACCATTGTAGTTTTCGTAAAATCGTCAAACAAACTATTAACGTATTTCATTCTGAACACCGAATCACTTCGAGTGATTCTCAAAATTTGAATATTCGCATGAACGCAGATATGTATTTCATTTACACATTTAATTTGTTTGATTTTTTGGAATAAACGCTTTTGATTTCTGTTATCTTTTGACTGCCCGATACGATTAAGCATGTGATTCTCTGCTGATGTTGCCGATTTCTTTGCTTTCTCAAAAGCAATGTGACTTAGGGGATTGAAGGACAATTGTCGGCCCGGCTTTGGCAAGTTACCAGCATAACGATCAAATTGGCCGAATTCCATTATTTTAACCAATGAAACAAAATGTACGCACTTTTTTATTAAGTCCAACACCGCGGATATTATGTTTAACTATTCACACAAATTACATATTTGGTCTTCGAAGATCCGGATTCGCGAAACTTGCTTGAGGAAGCAGCTATAAAGATTGCAATACACGATATATGCCAGCAGCACCAGTGTGTAAATTATTTGAGGTAGAACTGATAACGAGATATTGCATACTACAATTACCCTTTTAATTAGTGTAACCGATGCCGAAGATTACCAATACCATGGGACGCCGCAAACAGTAGGCCCGAATATATCTATAGAACAAATCCCTATAGCAAAACAAGTTCAACTGAGATAACTATCACGGAGAAGTATGTCTTTGTGTGCATATGTGTTGGCTGAATGCATCGTCAGTCCCAGTGTGCAGTGACCGATTTATAATGAACGTCTTTGCTTGAAAAAACCGTATAACTCGCAACGTCAACAACTCTGTGACAGCTGCCATTATTGACTCTCGCTCTGCGTTGTATCTACAATGGACTGTGTTGTTCAGAATCACTTCGGACCAGTTTGATTCTACTAAGCAACGAATTTGCCTAGTTGAATGTCTGAGAAAAATACGACTCATAATTATGTGAAAGTGCGTCATTGCCCTTATTTGGTGTTCGGTCGTCAAGATGATCCGCCATTATGACTACACACAATCGAATGATGTGTATTGTTTACTGTGGAACCGAAATGATGCAGCAATATTTTGATTCTAATTCTAGTTGTTTCCAGCGCTCGGAACGTTCTATTAACTGACTAGTCTGTCTTATTGTGGTTACAATGTAATGGTCTTATGAGGTCTCATTCAACTAGTCAGCCTTTTTCAGAATATTATCGCCAAACCAACCTTTACATGCTGGCACTGAGGATGGTCACTGCCAGGGTGTTTGTCTTCCTCAGTGGTTCTTCTACGTCCTAAATTGAGACGGGACCGACATTAACGTGAGCTCCGAGTCACGACGGATACACAGTCTCCAATGTTGAGAACCAGGTTTTTACACCAAATATCATGCCTGTCCGGTCTTGGTTTCGAACTCCGAGCGCTGGCATGCCAGGCGGATGTGCTAACCACTACACTAGCCGCGCACCCTACTATTGACGGATAGTGACATATCTAACTCTTGATTGTAATATACTAGTCCATAAGGTGACCGGCCAAATATGTGCAGCTGAAAAACTAGTGGACTGCTCCCTCGTTTGATTTCAATAGACGCTGATGCGCGTTCTTGCAGCTGTTGTGTATAGCACGCCAAAGGTCGTTGCTAAAATAAGCGGCCGGATGTCAATTAATCGCTAATTGACTCAATGCGGTATTGTATCATTTACAAACTAGCAGTATGTTGACCACAGGAGGACAGTGTTTACAATGAAGTGACAGTGCTGTTTTCCACTTCACATCTTACAAAAATAATTAGGAATGTATTTACTAAGATAATAGTTGGATCGTTATGTTAACCTTTCCTTACATTCTTCAAACTGTTCTACCTACGATCGCAAATCAAGCGAAGACGTCATACTCTAAGACTAAGATCTAACTATGAAATCGATCACATTTTGCTGGCAAACAACCCCTGGTATGTCTGCATCACCCAAATACAATTTATTGAACTGTTATACTATATGCGTAATTTAGTCTACGTAACAGTCCACGAACTTAGAGAACGCCGGTGATGACAGGAGTGCGTGATCGTGTTTGTAAATGATGTAATTTTTCTATATTACGACACCGTTAAAAATAATTTGGTTGGCAGTCTAAATAGAGTGTATCCGTTTTGCAGAAAGGAAGCAATAAAAGTGATGGACGGGAAAACCGGGAGATTATGGAAGCTCGGATTAATCGTGTTGATGTTGATGGCACGAACTTCCGGGAGGACATTGACGTATTTCACTGACACAACGACACAATGCTCCTCTCCGACAGCACGGATAGTAATCAGATGTGAAGATCCTACGACCACAACGACCGACACAACCGCGGTGACAACAGAAGGGCCAAAGACCAACACCAACTCGGTGTCAAAGGAAGTACCAACGACTGACACTACAATGCTGTCAACGGAAGGACAGACGACTGAAACTACGACGCTGTCAAGGGAAGGACCAACAACTGAAACTACCATGCTCTCAACGACTGACACTACCACAGTGACAACGGAAAGACGAACGACTGAAATTACCACGCTGTCAACGGAAGGACCAACGACCGACACTAATACAATGTCAACGGAAGGATCAACAACCGACATTACCACGGTAACAACGCAAGGACCAACAACCGACACTACCACAGTGTCAACGGAAGGACCAACGACCGACACTACCACGATAATAACGGAAACACCAACGACCAAAACTACCACTGTGTCAACGGAAGGACCAACGACCGACACTAATACAATGTCAACGGAAGGACCAACGACCGACACTAATACAGTGCCAACGGAAGGACCAACAACCGACATTACCACGGTAACAACGCAAGGACCAACAACCGACACCTCCACGGTGACAACGGAAGGACCATTGACCGAAACTACCACGGTATCAACGGAAGGACCAACAACCGACACTACCACGGTAACGGTCACAAAGGAAGGACCAACAACCGACACTACCACAGTGTCAAGGGAAGGACCAACGACCGACACTACCACGATAATAACGGAAACACCAACAACCAAAACTACCACTGTGTCAACGGAAGGACCAACGACCGAAACTACAACGGTATCAACGGGTGGCCCAAAGACCGAAACTACCACGGTAACAACAGAAACACCAAATACCGAAACTACCACGGTGTCAACTGACCGAGCAACGACCGAAACTTCCATGGTATCAACGGAAGAACCAACGCACGACACTACCACGGTGTCAACGGAAGAACCAACGACTGACAAAACCACTGTGTCAACGAACGAACCAACAACCGACACTACCACGGAAATATCAACGACTGAGTCCGTCAACGTATCAACGGAAGGTCCAACAACCGACACGACCATGATATCAACGGAAGGACCAACGACCGACACTACCACGTTGTCAACGGAATTGCCAATGACCGTCACTACCACTGTGTCATTGGAAGGACCAACGACCTACACTACCACGGTGTCAACGGAAGGCCCTACATCCGACACTAGCATAGTGTCAACGGAAGGACCAACGTCCGACACTACCACGGTGTCAACGGAAGGAACAAATACCGACACTACCGCGGTAACAACGGAAGGACCAACGACCGACACTACCACAGTGCCAATGGAAGGAACAACATCTGACACCACAATAGTGTCAACAGAAGGACCTACGACCGATACCACCACGGTGTCAACGGAAAGACCACCGACAGAGACTGCTTCAGTGTCAACGGAAAGGCCAACGACCAGAACTACAACAGTGTCAATGGAAAAAATAACGACCGACACCACCAAGGTGTCAACGGAAAGACCACCGACAGAGACTGCTTCAGTGTCAACGGAAAGGCCAACGAACGACACTACCACGGTATCAACGGAAGGACCAACTACCGACACTACCATGGTGTCAAAGAAAATACCAACGACCGAGTCCATCAACGTGTCAACGGAAGGACCAACTACCGACACAACCATGATGTCAAAGGAAGGAACAACGACCGAGTCCGTTTCGGTGTTAACGGAAGGACCAACTACCGACACTACCATGGTGTCAAAGAAAATACCAACGACCGAGTCCATCAACGTGTCAACGGAAGGACCAACTACCGACACTACCATGATGTCAACGGAAGGAACAACGACCGGGTCCGTTTCGGTGTTAACGGAAGGACCAACAACCGACACCACCACGGTGTCAACGAAAGGACAACCGACAGAGACTGCCACAGTATCAACGGAACGATCAGCGACCGAAACTACCACATTGTCAATGGAAGGACCAACAACCGACACCATCACGGTTTCAACGGAAGGACCACCGACAGACATTGCCACAGTATTAACGGAAGGACCAGCGACCGAAACTACCACAGTGTCAACTGACGGACCAACAACCGACACCATTACGGTGTCAACAGAAGGACCACCGACAGAGACTGCCACAGTGTCAACGGAAGGACCAACTACCGACATTACCACGGTATCAACGGAAGGACCAACTACCGACACTACCATGGTGTCAATGGAAGGACCAACAACCGACATTACCACGGTATCAACGGAAGGACCAACTACTGACACTAACATGGTGTCAACGGAAGGACCACCGACAGAGACTGCCACAGTGTCAACGAAAGGACCACCGACAGAGACTGCCACAGCATCAACGGAAGGACCAGCGACAGAAAATACCACAGTGTCAATGGAAGAACTAACGACCGACACCACCAAGGTGTCAACGGGAGGATTACCGACAGAGAGTGCCTCAGTGTCAACGGAAGGACCAGCGACCGAAACCACCACAGTTTCAACAGAACGACCAACGACCGACACTACCACGGTGTCAATGGAAGGACCAACAACCGACACCACCACGGGGTCAACAGAAGGACCACCGACAAAGACTGCCACAGCGTCAACGGAACGACCAGCGACCGAAACTACCACAGTGTCAACGGAAGTACCAACGGCCGACACTACTACGGTGTTAACGGAAGGACCAACAACCGACACCACCACGGTGTCAACGGAAGGACCACGGACCGAGACTACCACAGTGTCAAAGGAAGGACCATGGACCGAAGCTACGACAGTGTCAACGGAAGGACCAAAGACCGACACCACCACGGTGTCAACGGAAGGAACAACGACCAACACTACCATACTATCAACGGATAGACCAACTACCAACAGTACCACGGTATCAACGGAAGGATCAACGACCGACACTACCACGGTGTCAACGGAAGGAACAACGACCGACACTACCATACTATCAACGGAAAGACCAACTACCAACACTACCAAGGTATCAACGGAAGGATCAACGACCGACACTACCACGGTATCAACGGAAGGAACAACGACCGATACTACCATAGTATCAACGGAAAGACCAACTACCAACATTTCCACGGTATCAACAGAAGAATCAACGACCGACACTACTACGGTATCAACAGAAGGAACAACGTCCGACATTACCATAGTATCAACGGAAAGACCAACTACCAACACTACCACGGTATCAACGGAAGGACCAAAGACCGACACTACCACGCTGTCAAGGGAAGGAACAAAGACCGAGACTACCACGGTGTCAACGGAAGGAACAACGACCGACACTACCATAGTATCAATGGAAAGACCAACTACCAACACTACCACGGTATCAACGGAAGGATCAACGACCGACACTACCACGGTATCAACGGAAGGAACAACGACCGACACTACCATAGTATCAACGGAAAGACCAACTACCGACACTATCACGGTATCAACGGAAGGATCAACGACCTACACTACCACGATGTCAACGGAAGGAACAACGACCAACACTACCATACTATCAACGGATAGACCAACTACCAACACTACCACGGTATCAACGGAAGGATCAACGACCGACACTACCACGGTGTCAATGGAAGGAACAACGACCGACACTACCATACTATCAACGGAAAGACCAACTACCAACACTACCAAGGTATCAACGGAAGGATCAACGACCGACACTACCACGGTATCAACGGAAGGAACAACGACCGATACTACCATAGTATCAACGGAAAGACCATCTACCAACATTACCACGGTATCAACAGAAGGATCAACGACCGACACTACTACGGTATCAACAGAAGGAACAACGTCCGACATTACCATAGTATCAACGGAAAGACCAACTACCAACACTACCACGGTATCAACGGAAGGACCAAAGACCGACACTACCACGCTGTCAACGGAAGGAACAAAGACCGAGACTACCACGGTGTCAACGGAAGGAACAACGACCGACACTACCATAGTATCAACGGAAAGACCAACTACCAACACTACCACGGTGTCAACGGAAGGATCAACGACCGACACTACCACAGTGTCAACGGAAGGAACAACGACCGACACTACCATAGTATCAACGGAAAGACCAACTACCAACATTACCACGGTATCAACGGACGGATCAACGGCCGACACTACCACAGTGTCGTCGGAAGGAATGACTACTGTCACTACAACGGAACCTTCGGTGACGTGCTACTGACCTGATGTGCCTGTGATATATATTTGTCCGTCGACTCGAACAACAGCACCTATGACAACTGAGGAAGGTAGGCCCTATGTTTGTCTTGTATAGCCCTCTCTCCTGTTACACTGCTCGTCTGACCGCGTAAGTAAGCGCAAATGTGACCCATGCGTGTATGTTAACCATTGTCGTTTCTCGTTAAGTATCATAGACAATCACCGCAAGGGGTAAGATGTAAGAACGTGGAAGAATACAGTGAGGATATACAAACAATTAGACATATTCCACCGGCGATGCCTTCGGTTCATGTTGGGCGTATCATTGAGAGAGCACATCACCAATGAAGGAGTGATGAGGAGAGTAGGTCTAGAGAGACTGCATGACATCAAGTGTAGGCGAGGGAGACTAGCCAGGCATATACTACGTCTACCGAGGGAGAGACATGCCTATGTAGCGATGGAATGGGTCCCGGAAGGTGGTAACAAGAAAAGAGGAAGGCCGACTAAGGCTTGGCGCAAGACATTCATGGAAGACTTGGCAGAAATGGGAATCACCTGGAACGAGGCCAAATAAGTCACAAATACCGTACCAAATGGAGGAACCTCGTACCCCGATATCCTGAAAGGAACAAAAGGAACTAACTCTAAATAAGAAAAGGTTTGCTACCGTGCCATCTCAATTACTATATTGCGTCATATAATATGTTGCCATAACATAAGTTGTTTTATTTCGATCAACTTGGAAGTTGGAATCAATCGACAATAATTCAATATGTCGGCACATTATCCGATAAATAAGTCATGCAATCCGTTGGAATCTTTATATAAATTCGGTATAATTTACCATTTTTCCTCCTCGCAGGGTTACATTTTCAGTTTCGTTACCATTCTATTCTTAAATGCTTCGGCTGGTTGCAATGGCTGCCAATAAGTAGCATTGCTTTCATTAAAACATATTGTATTATTTGAAGTTACGCAAGTTATTTAAATTGATTGGTTTATTGAAAACTGTGTTGTGCTTAATCGTATCAAATTGTCGTGCATTCATGTTTCCGTTTTCACTTTCTTGTTCACACTTCAAATGTGTTTATGTTATGCTTTGTTTTATAAGTTAGCGTTGTGTTTATAATGGCAGAATAGAATTGTACAAAAATATAACTGACTGTGTGAATTGTATACAACTATTCTCCGAAATCACTCGTGTCATAGCTGCTTTATTATGTAATGAACACATTATATCATCGTGTATTTCCAGGCTTAATATCAACCCTGTCCCCGTCGAAGATAGCGCGTCTGGCTCTCACCTTGAGACTAGTCGACACAAACTTCACGCCTGTCCTCAAAGACAAGTCTTCACCTCAATACATAGCATTGAAGAACAAGGTGGTGGACGCGGTGAGTGACGTCAAACCAGGAATAATGCTTCAACGCGTGGACTTGCAATTATTATTAATGGACCTATCCATCACGTGAATCGTTGCCTAAAAACAGTTCCGTCAAGCCTTGAAGATTGGATGGCGAAGTCGTGGAATGTTCGGACATTCCGTTATGTATTTCTCAACCCAAACGTGTTCTTCATAACAAAAACAGAAGGCAAAGTTTTAAAGCGACAACTGTATGCTGGAGTGTTTGTTTTAGAAGATGTCATGCCGCCCTAGTAATGCAATGCATATAAAATATGTTAATGCTATCAACATCGATGGCAAGTCGAAACTTAACGGGTGATTTTCAACAAGAAGTTATTTGAAGAGAAGCTGTTACTGAATTAACACACAAAGTCCACCGATTTAATATCCAATGCTAACATATTTATTATTGACGAGATTTGCATGATATTTTCTGTAAATAATCTTTTGTTTCAGCTTAAACTAATTCTAGGCGGACAGCTGGCAACTGGGAAAAAAAAAATTATGGATGTGACTTTCAGGTATGCGTAACAATATATCTCGATTGAATGCTAAATAGTTAGTAATTAAAACTGGTTTAGTACGAGATCTCTACAAATCTAAAACTCACTTATGGTAGCTACCATAAATTACAAAAATACCTGCTAGTATGCGTGCTGGGGACATTGGGTGCTTGTCTGTGTCCGTGACTGTCAAAGCGCATGCCTGCATGTTTGTGTGCGTTGTGCTTGTCTATGTGCGCGTGCGCGTTTGTGTGTGTGCGTGCGTGTGTTTGCATGTGCGTGTGTGCGTGCGTGCGATGGTAAATATGCGTGTGTTTGCGGTCCTGACTGACCTTATCTGCACCGTATTTACGAATGTTCCTGTGCATGTCTGCCTACCAATATGATTGCCAAACAGTTTGTCGATTATTCTTGTTATTACTAAGTAGGGTAACACAGTGTCGAACTGTATGACATAAACTTTGACAATCTGTGCTATTTCTGCAGCTCCGGCAGTCTCGTGGTTACGTACGACCTGAATCTGCCAAAAGACAGCGTTGTTGAGATGCAGGCAACCGTTCTCAACGCCATCAAGACGTACAAAGGCAAAGTCGCCGGATCTAGCATAGACCCAAACTCTGTGAAGACATCAGGTGGTGTATTTCGCATAAAGATGCAGTCAAAATAAAACTGCAATTAGTGTGGATGCAATAATTTCGACTATGTTTAACCATTTTAGACTCAACAACGAACGTCTAGCGCATCGTCTATCATAATATATGTATGGCAATTGTAAAATGTATGCATAATAAACATTAATAATAAACGGAACGTTGTGTGTTTTTTATAGAGAAAATGGCAGTCAGATACTATGGACAGTTCAGAATATCGAAACTGAAGATCTTGGCCGCCTACAACGAAGACTCCTCGGCCGAGTAGGTGGAGTTGGCAAAAGACGTCAAGATGAAGGTTTGTTGACGACTGCATTTGATGTATTCATTATTATTAATATATATTGTCATATATTAAAATAAACAATAATAATTCAAGTGGCACAACAATCATTTATATAATTATGAATGTGTTATTATTATTAGTGTTTGTTGTTGTTGTTGTTGTTGTTGTTTTTGGTTGTTGTTGTTGTTGTTGCAGTTATCACAAATTAATGTATAAACGCTTACTTGTAGTTAGGCATTTACAGGACACACATTAAGTTACAGCCTGTTATGTGAAAACTGTATTGAGATAATCAAATTCTGGGAAAACAACTTGATGTATTAACGTGTCAAATTGAGTTGATATATACCACAGTCATACAATTAGGTTCAGTTGCTTGTTAATAATTTGTTTTCCGTAACTTATTATAGTCATTTTTCACATCATGTTAGTACTCATACTGTAGTGATTGTAGAGAACCAGTAAATGAACATAATGGAGATGTATAATATGTAAATGTACATATTTGATAACTAGTCATACTGTTGGTAGCAATTATGTAGAATGTTTGTTTAAGGTTGAACACATGTACCGAGAGAGCGACAGTGTTGGGTCTAAGCTGATCGGCGTGACGGTCATTAAGTTCACGTACGTTTACGCTTTTCTCTCTTACAATGATGACGTTTTTATCTTTTTCATCTTACGATGATACTTATAATAGTGTTTATAAGTATTTACATGTAGTTGGATTTATACATGCGTTGTTAAGGTAATTATTACGATTGTTGCATTGGTGTAAATCTGTAATAATAATAATAGTAATAATGATAACATAAAATATTTCTGCGCCTTAAATCTGGCTACAGTGGTGCGCCTACATAGGCTCATCACATGACAGAATATATGTTAAATTATTAAAAATATTAATACACCTTCAATTTGAAATAGCTAAGGATACACACCAATTAAAATACAAATTAAAACGCAAGTTAAATATAACTAATAATAAATCATGAAAAATATTGTTAAGTAATAAATATTTTTGAATTAGTATCTGCAGTCACATTTGATTTAAAGGGAAAAAGCTCTTTTAAAAAGAAAAGTCTTAATTTACTTATTAGATGGATTGTGGCAGTCTGTAACACATTTTCACTCACTGTTACACTAATCTATGTTCTTGCCTCAAAATTGGAAAGAAAAAAAAACGTTGGGTACAGCGCCATGACAACAGCACGTTGTGTTTTACGTACACCAGAAATGGCAGTGTCATTGTCGACTTCTCCCTGTGGCTGGATGCAAGTCTCCAAGACGTGCACATGTTGAGGGAGATATTCACCAACCGGAAGTCGCTCACGATCGCTGGTCATACGGTCGACGTCACTAGTTTCAGGTTATGAGGTATGAAACTTTACATACAAGCTATTTCACGATAACAGGTCGCATAGGCAGAGCCTAAATGTATTTTTTTTCTCAGATATCTTACGTTATTGGGTATTGGTAATGTTACAGGGCAAGACATAATTTACAACGATTGCTTATGTATTAGGTAAGATGCCTTGAATCCAGTAATTTTACATTAGTATTGATTATGAACCGTTATGAGGCATTTGCAGCGTGAATCTAATGGACATGGTTTACTTGGTTCTGTTCGTGGAAGTTATGGGATACTACCCATACAAACTAAACTACAATAAATGATGGTGTAATACAATGGTAGCAATGCGGCTGATGGTCGGTGATTGGTTTACACAAAATAAGATGGGATGGATAACTAAAAGTATTCTACACTACTCTAAAGTATTCTACATTCTGTCTTTCTCGTGTGTCTATCTACATAATTGCTTAGCAATGCACAGTATACACCAATACATATCATTGACATGTTTTATTTTGTTCAAATGCATATGTTTCAGATAAACCAATTGGAGACGCAGGTAATATATTCATAGCGCATTCCAGTCTGACCTAGAACTAAACTGATACTAAACTAATATTGTGTCTAACGACTACTTAAATGCCGTCGTATTAATTGTTCATTAATCTAGGCATTTGTTTATATAATAGAGAGTAGGAGACGGTGCCCACAATCTCTGTTATTTATTCTGGCCATTTTATACAAATTAACATGCTATCATGTCGACAGTTTAAGTAGAGCAATTTTAAGAATACTACCTTAATTAGAAAATAATTGACCGTTGTCCTGACAATTATTATATATATATGAGTATTAGAGATATCATGTCTAGTTATATACTTGCTACTTACCAGGTATACTGTTGCAGATATGATGGCCATGTTTGTGTACTTGTTTTGTTATTTCACTCATATGCGGCTGTTATATTCGTAGTTATTGCTATCTTTGTCGTTGTTCTTTTAATTGTATCTTTCTTTGTAATCGTTTTTGTCTTTTTCATATTTGGCGGTTTTTCTTTGTTGTCTTCTTCTTCGTTGTCGTCGTCTTTGTCGTTGTCGTCTTTGTATTTCTCTTTGTCGTCTTCGTTTGCACAGTCGTGTCGTTGTTTAGGTATCTCTTGTTTGGGAGTGATCCTGGGCTCGGCCGTCGGTCTTGTGTTTCTCATCCTCGTCGTCATCCTCTGTGTCTTCACTGTCCGCAAGTGCAGAAGTTATCACAGCGTCAACTCGTCGGAAGAAGACGCCAGCACAGTCTACAGGTAACGCGTTACGGGATGTGCCACTGGCTATGCTAATGAGCTTTACATAGTGGTCCAGTGGTCCAGGCCTAGTGTCTGCCTCATGAACTACAGATAGCAACATCAAATCGAAAGTTACAGTTAAGTTGGAAATATACATTTTTGATGAGACACTACCAAATGTAGTAAGTCTATTGTATCGTATACGTACCAGAAGAAGACGAAGATAATCCCAAGGTCTAATGTGTTTTGGACATTCGAACGTAGGAAGAAGGTTAGCTATACTCTGACCCGTTCACTTGGAGCCGACGGACCTGTTGCAGTTCCCCGTTCCACGGAGGCTCCAGGTTCTGGCAGGAGCGCACTCCCACGATGCCCAACGACCCCGCCCCGACTCGGCAGCAACAGTATGACCGGATGCGGATGAACATCGACAGTAACGCCGTGAAACGCGCAACAAAGATTGTGAGCTCCTTTTGTCTTTTCCATCTTCCATTTTTATATGTTTCTACATGCCAATCTCTTTTCACAGGTCTTTCATCTGCTTTTTCATCTCTACATCCCACCATTTTTGTTAACCTTATCTAAACAAATATTATTTTAAAAAGCTGTCTGCTCAATTCCACGCTTCGCTGATCCAGTATTGTATTGTATTATATTTATTCAGTTTCCAACAGGTTCAGTGGACCCAGTAATAGGACTGATAACTGAAACAATACATATAAATAATAAAACAATAATAGAATAATAAAAACAATAAGTGTAGTTGTAGTTTCGTAGAGACCGTGAAGGACAGTGAAATTGGATAGACCCTATCAGATACAACGAGTCTAGTTGGGAGTGCACACACTTGTGTAAAAACATAAGATCTGCAACTTGCCTACGATGTTGAAGGGAAGGTAGTCTAAAATGATGGCAAAGCTCAGGATAACTTTCAGAGGAGTACTGTATTTTGGATTTTTAACATAGATATTTAACGAATTTCTTTTTAACTCTTTCGATTTTGTCAATAAACCTACGTTGCCAGGGATTCCAGATAACACTGCAATACTCCAACTGGCTTCTGACTAGAGATATATACAAGGATTGCAAAGCCTCTACATCGGTAAATGTTGTGCAAACGAGCTTAATAAAACCACTCATCTTAAAAGCTTTACAAACACAACGATTAATATGATCTTTAAAAGTCAAACTGTCAATCAATGTGATTCCGAGATCTTTGACAGCGGTGACCTTGGGCAGAGACTGGCTTAAAACGTGTAGTCATAGAGTATACGTTTCTTTTTGTTAGTGAATGACATTATGCAGCATTTTTCAACGTTAAGTTTAAGGTGCCGTGTCTCACACCAAAGACATACACTGTCCAGATCTTTCTGCACCAACTGGCAATCGGTAACCGACGTAATTTCTTTAAACAATTTGGAATCATCAGCATACAATGACATTTCACATGAATCAACATGATTAGTAAGATCGTTAATATACAAGATAAACAGAAGTGGTCCAATTTGTGAACCTTGTGGTACACCAGACAACACTGGCTTCCAGTCAGATGTTTTTGCTTTCGAGGACAACGCGTTGTTTTCGGTTGACAAGGTAAGACTGCAACCACTATATGCATTGCCCGGAATAGCCATATTATCTAAGCTTGTGAATTAACAATGGGTAGCATATTGAATCAAAGGCTTTACAGAAATCCAAATAAACAGAATCAACCTGTTTCTTGTTGTCAATAGATTCAGAAATGGCGTTCAAGTAACAAGCTAGATTAGATACTGTACTTCTACACCTCACAAATCCGTGTTGGCTGCCCGAAATACAATGAGTCGTATATATTTCTCAAAAACTTTGCTAAATAGCGGTAAGAGAGAGATAGGTCAGTAGTTGCACACAATTCGTTTATCTCTCTTCTTGTACACAGGAACAACATTTGCTCTTTTAAAACAAGTTGGAAAAGTTCCACAGTTTAAGGACATATTAAAAAGTATAGTCGGTGCACCTGCTAATTCGGCAGCACATTCCCTAAGGATTACACCTGATATATTGTCAGGACCGCATGCTTTGTTTACATCGGTGGTTCTTAGTACTCCGATGACATCATCATCATAAGACACATTGATATTAGTCATTGAGTCTGATTGATAGGAGGGAATAATTGGATAACAAGGTTATCTACCAATGCAAAGACAGGTTCAAAGTGGTCAGAAAATAGTTCTGCTATGTCAGCTGGACTGTCTGCCTCAGTGCCTTTAAATACCATTGTGTTAGGAAGTTTTATATTAGCTTGTTTGCTTTTGGCAAAACTGAATAGACGTTTGGTGTTTTGTTTGACGGACTTTTCAATTTCCGATATGTAGTCACAATACCTTTCTCTCTTAAGTTTCTTAAAAGTGGTTCGTAGTTCAGAAAATACTTGGTAATCAGATAACGAATGTGAGCGTTTCCACGCTTTGTGTGCGGTGTCTTTCTCGTTCAAGGTTGCGATCATATCGCTATCATACCATACTGGGTATTTACGCCACGAATTCAGATACGAGGAACGCATTCGTTTTTTTGCAACATACAAAATGTCATAAAATGTATCAAAACGGTCGTCAATGTCAGTAGTGTCCGTGAGAAATGACGACGGGATACAAGATAATAGGTGTCTTAGGTCACTAAAGTCCGCTTTGCGATAGTTATAAACAAAACGTTTAGCGGGTTCCTGCTTTGGTCGGTTGGCACATAACAGTAGGAGACTCGCTTCACAAAACCCAAACCTATATATTGACATGTGGTTGTTTGTGCAAATTTGTTATATCATTTTGATGACATCATCGGGTGAAGTATTAACATCGTCTTTATCTGGCCAATACGACGTTCGGCGAAAAGGGCAAAGTTTTTGTTTGTTTTTATATCTAAAAAACAACTGCGCAATCTATAGAGCCTATTTGAGCACCACCGAATCTACTTCGTAATGTGGAGGCAATTTTAAATGTTGTTAATATTAAAGTTTTATTCACGTTGCAGGATTGGAGCATGATGCAAAACTTTGCTTGGCTCAATGTTGGCCCAAAAGACGACCTGTTGCACCCGGACCACATGAGAGGGTAAGTACACAATGCAATTCTAAAATACTAATGTCTGTAGGCAGGGGTTGATCCAGAGAGGGTAGTCTGGGGGACCAAAACCTCCAACTGCACCCCTTGAGGCTCGCAAAGACACTGGCGGCCAAACCAAATTAATATTGGATGGGCTGGACCGGAGCTTCAGTACGGCGTCGCTATCGGAAAACGGGAAAGGGTGCAGTTGAAGATTGTCACCGGAATTTCGGCACCACTCCGCCGTCGTTCTGTCGGATCATGACATCGGATTTAACAACGGTGGGAGGGGGTGCTGTTGAAAACTTTTCGCCGGGGCTTCACCGCCACCACTCCGCCGTCGCCTTTCCGCCGCGGTGCTGTCGGATCATGATGACATCGGATTCGGAAGACGGGGGGTGCTGTTGGAATTTGTTGCGGCTACGTTCATAATTTCAGAATGTCTACGTCTAAGAGGAACACGTAGCAGTGACACATTCAAAAGGTCCACGGGGCATGTGCCCTCCAGCCCCTCTGGATCCGCCTATGGTAGGCCTACGTCCGGTACTGTGAATTGCACAGCTATTTCTCCAGTTCATCACATGTGTTCATGTGGTGCTGAAGCGGAGTTCGAGTGGCACAGTAGCAAAACTGAATTTCCAACAATTTGTAACGATGGGTACCTAATAGGCACAACGCCTAATTTGGATGTTCGAATAATGTTGTCCATTTCGCAACTGTCTTGTGGCTAGCATTTTATTAAACAAATTAAGGGAAAATAATAATGCCGGTCTCACATCAAAATCTCAAGAATAAGATAATAGCATACAAACTTTTATGTGTTCATAATTCCATAACTTTGAACAAAATCGCCACCATAAGAAATAAAACCGAATTTAAGCTGCATGTAGGCAACAGACAGGACAGTAGTTGAGCTGCATGTAGGCAGGGCAACAGACAGGTCAATAGTTGTGATGCATGTAGGCAGGGCAACAGACGGGACAGTAGTTGAGCTGCATGTAGGCAGGGCAATATACAGGACAGTAGTTGAGCTGCATGTAGGCATGGCAACAGACGGGACAGTAGTTGTGATGCATGTAGGCAGGGCAACAAACAGGACAGTAGTTGAGCTGCATGTAGGTAGGGCAACAGACAGGACAGTAGTTGTGATGCATGTAGCAAGGCAACAGACGGGACAGTAGTTGTGATGCATGTAGGCAGGGCAACAGACAGGACAGTAGTTGAGCTGCATGTAGGCAGGGCAACAGACAGGACAGTAGTTGAGCTGCATGTAGGCAGGGCAACAGACGGGACAGTAGTTGTGATGCATGTAGGCAGGGCAACAGACAGGACAGTAGTTGAGCTGCATGTAGGCAGGGCAACGGACAGGACAGTAGTTGTGATGCATGTAGCAAGGCAATAGACGGGACAGTAGTTGTGATGCATGTAGGCAGGGCAACAGACAGGACAGTAGTTGAGCTGCATGTAGGCAGGGCAACAGACAGGACAATCGTTGTGATGCATGTAGGCAGGGCAACAGACGGGACAGTAGTTGAGCTGCATGTAGACAGGGCAACAGACAGGACAGTAGTTGTGATGCATGTAGGCAGGGCAATATACAGGACAGTAGTTGAGCTGCATGTAGGCATGGCAACAGACGGGACAGTAGTCGTGATGCATGTAGGCAGGGCAACAGACATGACAGTAGTTGAGCTGCATGTAGGCAGAGCAACAGACGGACAGTAGTTGTGATGCATGTAGGCAGGGCACCAGACAGGACAGTATTTGAGCTGCATGTAGGCAGGGCAACAGACAGAACAGTAGTTGAACTGCGTGTAGGCAGGGCAACAGACGGAACAGTAGTTGTGATGCATGTAGGCAGGGCAACAGACAGGACAGTAGTTGTGATGCATGTAGGCAGGGCAACAGACAGGCCAGTAGTTGAGCTGCATGTAGGCAGGGCAACAGACAGGACAGTAGTTGAGCTGCATGTAGGCAGGGCAACAAACAGGACAGTAGTTGTGATGCATGTAGATTTAACAAGATTTAACAAGATTGCCACCCAAATAATTAACTCTAGGTAGCAGGTGGACAAGGAAGCCTTTGGCTTATCGAGAGTCCGACCCTTTTATCTATGTGTATCCCGCCCGTATGAGGTATGTGTCGATTTTATTTTTAAACATATTCACACTAATAGCACCCACACAATCAGCAGGTAATCTGTTCCATTCATTTACAGTCCTTTGTGAAAATGAAAACTTTCTTACATCCAATCTATTCTGCTCCTTTGCTAATGCAAGATCATGTCCTCTAGTCCTTCTATCTTTCTTAACTGAGAAAAACATATTTCTATCAATATTTTCATAACCCTTCAATATTTTAAACACTTCTATCTGATCTCCTCTCAATCTCCTGGTCTCTAGTGTTGTTAAACCGCATTTTTTTAGGCGTATTTCGTAACTAAGATCCTTCAGATTTGGTATCATTTTAGTTGCTCTCCTCTGCACTCTTTCTAGCATATCTATGTCCTTCCTGTGATATGGCCTCCACGCTTGAATACAATATTCTAAATGAGGCCTAACTATTGTTTTGTACAGCAGTATTATTAGCTCTTTTTCCTTATACGTTATGTTTCGCCTAATTAATCCAAGGATTTGATTTCCCTTTGAAGCTGCAATTCCGCACTGCTCTGAAATCTTCATATCAGCACTAACGGTTAACCCTAAGTCCTTTTCTTTTACAGTAGTACTTAGTACAGTACCCCCCATTGTATATTCTAATTCTTCGTTCCCATGTCCTATGTGGAGGCATTTACATTTCCCAAAATTGAACATCATTTGCCACTTTTCAGACCATTTGATCAACCTGTCAAGATCATCTTGTAAATGCTGTCTATCTCCATCACTTTTAATCCTTCTAAACACTTTTGTATCATCCGCAAATTTCAACACCTTGCTTGTTATTTCATCATCCAAATCGTTGATGTATATTAAGAATAATATAGGACCTAATACTGATCCCTGTGGTACCCCACTCAATACCGATTTCCAGTTTGAAGCCTCCCCATCAACTACGACACGTTGTCTTCTGTCAATCAGCCATTGTTCTATCCAGTTTATTATACCATTTCCTATGCCATGGGCCTTTAGTTTAAGCAGTAATCTTTGATGTGGTACTTTGTCAAAAGCTTTTTGAAAATCTAAGTAGACGATATCTACTGGTGATCCCTCATCTACCCACTTAGTGATGTCTTCCAAAAAACATAACATATTTGTTAAGCATGACCTCGCTTTAAAAAAACCATGTTGAGATGGGTTTATCAAGTTTTGTTTAACAAGAAAATCCACCATGTGATCTTTAATTAGTCTTTCTAATAATTTACAAATCACCGATGTTAAACTAACTGGTCTATAGTTCTCTGACTTGTTTCTCGAACCTTTTTTGAATAACGGTATAATGTTTGCTTCTTTCCATTCTAAAGGAACCACTCCCTCTTCTAATGACAAGTTGAAAACTGTTGCAAGTGGTATGCTAATTTGTTCTACAATTTCCAATAGTAGTTTGGGTGGAATACCATCCACTCCAGGTGGTTTCTTAGCTACCATTTCCGGGGTTACAATTAATTGTCCTAAATAGTCTGAATCTGCCCCCTTGAACTTAGCCTCTGGTATTGGCAGTGAACTAATATCTTCCCTGGTAAACACTGAACTAAAGTACTCATTCAGGTCTTCTGCCATTATGAATCCCTCTGATATTATATTTCCAGCACTATCTTCTAGAGGACCGACCTTATCTTGAACTTTCTGTTTGCTTCGAACATACGCATAAAAACTCTTGCTGTCATGTTTTATATTACTAGCTAATTGTTGTTCATAGCTTCTCTTTGAATTTCTAATTTCAGCTGTAGCTTGGTTAAGTGCTTCTTTATAATTGTTGTAGTCTTCATCATTTCCAGTACATCTATCTAGGCAGGGCAACAGACGGGACAGTAGTTGTGATGCATGTAGGCAGGACAACAGACAGGACAGTAGTTGTGATGCCTGTAGGCAGGGCAACAGACGGGACAGCAGTTGTGATGCATGTAGGCAGGGCAACAGACAGGACATTAGTTGAGCTGCATGAATGTTTGGGTACACACAAACGAGAACATGATGGACCCTCGATATAAGCCAATGACTGTCCTGTCCACTTGCCATCTGAGTTGTATTGATTTGGGCTGCAATCTTTTTAAATGTTGCTAAGTATGACAGACACGTTCATTTTCTGATCAATCCAATGTGTTCTTGATATGGAATATCATAATTATAATATTATTATTTATATGTGTTTAATATTGGTTCCTCTGAGGCAGGACGTGCAAGCGAAATGTCGGTTGGTTATGTTGTGTGTCTGGCCTTCAACACCATTCCGTGCTGTTTTGCAGACGTAGACCAAGACTGTGATTCGTCGCAACGATTCGTCACAAGTGAATTAAGCAAACAACGCCAAAGAACAAGATGTTGCGTCAATTAATTAATTAATTGTGACACTTGTAATTAGTACTGACATATGACTCGTGTGCCAGAATAAACCATACATTTTAGAACATTTTCAACTCAGTGTGAAAATCACTTCAACTTCAATAGATGCGTTGAATTTTAGTTCAGACGCATAATAATGGTCATATTATGTAGCTATGTGTATTCTAATCGTCACAGCGTTTAGCAGTACCTGCTAGTGCAGGCCAAATGTATTTTACATCACTATAGCAATAGGTATATAAGTATACATATTTGTTAATGCATTGCACATATCGAGGTATTGTACGTCGCAATTGCGGTATCAGTGGGTCCTGGCTTTACAGAATTTTAAATATATTGTTTTTATCGATGTATTAATTTGTATACGGATATACTGTTTTTATCGATGTATTGTTGTTTTATATGAACACATTGATTGTTTTTCCGAAATAAAAACATTGTTATTATAACTATTATTGAGGAATGGAAGTTATCCAAAAAGATACATTGTTGTGGCGACATGTGGTATTAGCTTAGCTGCTGCCAGACAAGTTTTATGTAGCGCGTTATCTAGTTATTATCACTGCACAAAGCTTTCAGCCACGTTGTTATTACTGAAAGACTATCCGTTGACGTATATCCACCACTGTATGTAGCCACATACTCATTTGTACAACTGAGTGAACTAAGGCAACATGGAGTAGACGGAATTGGCTAAACATCCAAAAGGCAGCAAGAAGCTACCAAGTCGAATTCTAAACACGGAGCTCCAACGCCCTGGCGTGAAATATGTACGATCCGGTCAAGACAGTTTCATGCAATTTCATATAGATATTACTATTGCAGTGATTGAATTTGTCTAAAATACCAATTTACTACCGAGTTGTTTGTTGCAACAAAATGATTGTCTTCAAATTGTTTGTACCAACGTGTCATATATGACATTGGATAATGTTAAGTTTTAATATTATTGTTTCACTTTATTGTATCGATTTAATCGTATGTGCATTTCGGCACTGCATGGCAGTTGATATTTTGTTGCCTATTAGCTTTGTGTCATTAATGCAAATTAAATACTGTAACACATGTAATATGTGACGTGACTGACACATGTACTGTCTTATTGTGTGAATATCAAATAAACATGATTTCTATAATACATGCATCATCGTCATTTACGGAACTTGAAGGCTACTGTCCCGGTCAAAACTGTTGCACTGCGTAACCGAATCGTCTTTTCAGCCTAGGGTATTGCTTTATTATTATAAATAGTATAATTATCTAGATCAACACTCATAAAAGTGCAGTCTCGGTTCAAGTAATTGTGTCCACTTAACTCACCAATTTACATGTTACAATCCACGGTATAGTGGATACTCACGTTTCCAAACGTCTCACAAACGTCTCACAAACTCCGGACTCTTGACCTATAATCCAAGAATTTTAGGTTCAGACCTTAAAATTGAAAACAAAAAGCTTATTTATGTCTTGGCAACTTAACATGTCATGTTTACAATTGCAGGTTTTTAGTAGAATTCTGTTTGGCGTTTTTACATGTCACATTGTATATGCATGTTGGATATTTGTATAGAATGTTTGTAGTTATAAGGTTTACATTGGTCAATTCCAACTGACCTCACGGGCGTTTTCTGTTATTCATCTCCCTACATGAAGTAGCGAAGGGGTTTTGGGGCGCTTTGACGCTTTCCCCTTCTGCATAGGGTTATAGTTTGGCAATTCATGGGTGAGTTCCACCACCTGTGTGTGGTTGGTTCCCCTCACCTTTGCTGTAATTTATTTATTAGAATTATATAGGCTAAGGCACTTCATGTATATATTGTATTGTATGGTTTAATGTTTGGCTTAATACAAAGCTCTGGTACAAACTTACATCTGCCTTGTTATTTACAGCAAACTAGCTACGATTCTGAGTCAGTAACACCACTACACTAACAGGGAACACTGTCCCACATAAAGCTTATTTATGCAGAAAAACAACACAAGTCAAGTATAGATTGAAACAGGCCAAGTTAATGACATTTATTACAGCACTAGTAATTGTACACAACTATAATAAAATCAAATAATCACAGCAAGCATGCCGGCCCCTGACTGCTAATTTAAGACAATATGTATAATTCGCAAATATATTGTGTGGTCACACCATTGATAATAATATGCCTAATAAGTAAATGACTACTGACTAATATGCGACATTCACCATATGGGTGGGGGTCACTCCGCCCATATGGGTGGGGGTCATTTTTGTACCGCAAATCCCTGAAAGCGTCCTAAATAACATACTAAAGGTCCCCAAGAATCCTCCTTGAGCTAACTGCAGAATTCAAGATGGCGTCCCGAAACTGATGAAATTCGAGAAAAGATCTGCCAAACTATTAGAGATAGAAGGCATACAAAAATATCTAATGGGGGTTTTCAACCATGATCTATCCAATGGACACAGTTAAAATATAATTGAATTAAGATAACATACTTTAAAGCAATATTTCACATTGTTCAAGGTCAAATGGGCAATTAAATGTTCAAATATCAACATCTTAATTATGACACTAGATAGCATAGGCGACATCAGCGTCGTATACAGTCATGTACACTGATATAAACAAACTTGAAAGCAACTGCACCAACCCCAGACAGTCTACGTGTGCGTCTATGCTTCGACCTGCATGAAGGATGCACACATGGGAGTGTAGTAGAGTCCCACCTTCCGGCAGTCACAGGCCTTCCCACACTGGCACGATACCATGCGGAGGAGCTTGCTTGGGCTGGGGCTTTCTCGCTTGTTAGAGTGCTCAGTCCGTCATCTTGCAACGACCAGCTCCGTAGAACCATTCAGGACAAACCTATGTAACCGACTATACCTTTGGCGTCCCAATTTCAATCAAAATTCCAAATTAAAATACGTACAGCAACATATAGAATTAGAACAGATAAACTCATCCAGTCAGTGGGAGGCAGGGTGTTTCCACTCCATTGCTGCACTGTGTGGTACGTGCGGAATGAATGCTGCCGGGCAGCGGCAGCTGTCGGCGGCAGCGTCTCCAGGCGAAACACCAAGGATAATTTGTACTTCCTGATGGCTTTCCCATAGAGCTATCAACACATTTACAGTGCGTAGACACATGTTGCAACGGGTACCAAGTTGAAGAACGGACACATGTGTAAGTACAAAGTGCTTTGAACAATCCCAAGAACTTAATACAGGGCTACATGTGAACTTACCTGTCCATAATAAATATTCATACAGTTATGATAATGATTTACCTTATATCTCAGGGCATCCAGCGTGGTATTCTGGTGACCTCCATACAGGGTTTTCAAAAACCGGTCACCAGCACATGCGATTTAGTGTGATTGAACACCTCCAGGTAGCCTATGTTATCCATCACCTTATTCAGCACGGTCTTTTTTCCCTTGCCGAAGAGCGCAGACACGCTGTCATACCCAGAAACAGCATGGACGAAGAGCAGGTGGGTCGCAGCAGTTTCGATGTTTTCCTGTATATCTAGAACTTTGACACAGGAAGACAGACATCGCCCCGTGTATACACCTCGTGTGCCATTCTCCTGGTTCACTAGCATTACTTAGGATGTCAGTGTCGGTGGCAACAACGAGGACTGGGGTGGAAGCCTGTCCGCGTCTCCTTCGGGCTGCTTGCAGTGGACACACTCGTTTGCAAAACATTGCATGATGATAGCTATAAGGCGCGTCTTGTTGGATGCATTCCTGAGAAAGCTGTGCTGAGGGACGAACGGTTTCATGTTGGTATCAAACAGTATATCACAAGAAACTGTTTTTTGTGGGCCACGGTAACGCGCAGGTTACCGTGAGCATTTGAACGCTGGAAACTACTTGCAAGGAAATGCAATGTTTTTGTAACTTGTCTGCGAACGGTGGTTATAGATGATTTTTAAGTAATGAGATGTTCATTCCACCTACTGTGGAAGATAGCACGCATGCTCATGGCAAGCTCGGTTTTAAGAGCAATCAGGGTATGGGTAGTGCAAGCATCGCACGAATACCCGTCTGAACGCATGCACTCGGTGCAGGAGGACATCGTCAGTCATGAAGGAGTTAGTGATGTCACGCAGTCTGAGATCATTCATTGAGCATGGTGTGCGCGTCGTCAGGCGCCTTTTCTCTCCAACTTTGCGGACGGGGGAAGCCGAGCAGTGCGAAAACATGATGAATGTGCCATTCCTGTCTGGTGGCTGTGATTTTGGTTGTAAGTTGACTGTCAGACTGCGCCAACGTATGCCAGTCACAACAGGTTCAGTTCAGAAGGTGTTGGCATATCTGGCTTGTACGAGTCCACACTTTACGCAGACCGAAAGGATCGTGAGCCATCACAACCTCGTGGTCGATAATCACCGCACCAGTGTGAATGAGGACACGAGAAATGCACGATTCGTGGTGACATTGAATGGTGTGCGCACCGTCTACTAAGACCCTCGACCCGCTGTCGTCAAATTCTTGGAGAAGACAAGAAGATGTTGGGCTCCATACTGGGACATCTACGGACAACGTGAATTCGTTAGGAAATTAACCCGCGAAACGGGACTCGTCTAGTCAAATTGAGGCAACTGTCAAACGTTCTGACTTGTAGGATACATATCATGTTCCTAAGACTACTGGATGTATTGGTTTTAATAAAACATTTTTTCTAGGATATATGTGTAACATTTATTTTAATACCAAGATGCAGTCGTCACTCGTCACTGTAGGCCCCACAACTAGGTGGATACAAAGATAATATCACATTATATTAAGCTTTCATACATGCCCCCCAGGGAAAATTAAATAAAAAACGCCATGTATTTATGTTGTCGCTGGATTTGACTTTTTAGCGGTAATTTGATCGGAATTTTTGGAGCTACGTTTTTATGCTCGTGGATTTATAGTGCGATGTTATTCTTATATTTGTGCTACTGTGAAAGCAGGGGGGAGTGTGCGTCCGGCATTGTAGAACACAATTCAATGACGAACAAGCAGTTAAACCAGACCAGTGGGGGAGTTCAATTCAGCCATCTGTGACGAAAACGGTTTGAGTGTTACGCTTAGCTTATTATAAATACCACTGTTTTACCTATGTCAAGCTACATTTATTAAGAACATCATAGTCGTCGTAGAATTATACAAGACACTGTTTTCTCAGGTATAATAAAACTAAAATATACGTTTCACCAGGAAGCACTAGGTTTTTGATTCTTTTCATATTAAACAAAAGAACAGTAATTTTGTATTTCTAATATATAGATACATCAACTAAAATGTAATGTTACCGGTACTAGAAAGAACTGCGTGAAACAAACTGTACAACAAGCAACTCAAATTAACCGCCAAATGTAACTGGCATAATAACTTCATAATCACGTGGATCAGAGGCACAATATTTATGTTTCACATCAGTACATAGACAATTTGGGGATCATGTTAGTACCAGAATCACAACTGTGTGTACTGAGGATTAATCTTGACAGTAATCAACACTACGAGCCTGTTATCGATGTCTCCATGTGGCATCAATTAACCATTATTATGGAATGGGTTAATTGATGATACTATCATCTCTGGTTGGGTTTTTTATATGCAAATAATAGAATTAGTTTTCTAACGCTTATAGTATATACACATGAGCACTTTCTTTACAACTCGGTCTAATATTTGTTCTCGTATGCGTATAAAAAAAAAACTATGTACAGCATCTGTTAAATGCCACTCTAAACGACCTGGCTAGCTTTAGCTTGCTCGATCCTTCTCTTAATTCCATTGAGATTTAGGGTAAGTTCGGCGTGCTTCATCGTCAGGTCTTGTATTCTTTGTCGCAAGTAGTCCGACTCGTCTATCCGCTCCTCGTAGTCTCGCAGCAGAGATTTGTTGGCGAGGAGACCACATTGGCCACGAAGCTTCTGGTTGTCTATTCGCAGGCCATCTCGTGCTTGCTTCGTTCGGGAGAGGATGTCGCGTTTCTGAGAGAAACATTGTGAAATGTTAACATAGCTCGTGACAACAGTATTAGATAATCCATATTATGTAAGAGAATCTAACACTAAATAAAAAGTATATACAGCAACAGAATTATCTGTCTCGGCCCTGTCATCCGTATTCTTCATCTGAGTTTAAACAGCAGGACCTTCAGCTTTAAAGTTGGTGGTCCCATTAAAACATTAGTGGTCTACATATCAATGTAACATTTAAACAACATTTGCAGTGTCCGTTTTGGAAGTCCGAATGTCGATATTTGTGGAATAGATGACAGTCATGCGGGCCGGCACTTTTTGAGAATTGCTGTCGCATCCAAGGATTTTACGGTGTCGGGCCTCCTAGCCGACAATAACTTTTTTTAAATGGAACAAATAAGATTCTAAAATGTCAATACATTTCAGTGTTTACAATTTGATTACATTAACTCGACATGGCACAATGTTGCCAAATATCGTATAGTTGAAACAGAGAACTTTCTACAATGGAAACTGGTGTTGTGTATTCACGTTTGTTTGATTAGAATATGCACCTGTTATGACAAAACAAGTTCCATATATACCAATCTTTAATGTAAATAATTGTAAAAGGAAGTTTATCAACACGATTTTTTCTACTAACTTTTCTATACAGCAATTATCGCCACTTTGCGAGCATCTCTAAAACACATCCCGAAAGCACTACTGGTAAATATAACAAAATCACTCTGGGGCATGCCATACCTGTATACTGCACCAATTATCAAATTAACTAGACGTGATGACAAGAGATACGCGTGATGTTTTTACAATACATTTGAGAAAAGTTTGACATTTTTCGAAAGCGGTAACATCTGAGAGTCAGGGTTTGGATTTGGGATTTTCCTGGTATAAACAAGAGAGTTAACAGGTTGTCCTGTCACTTACCTTGGCTGCGAGTTCCTCCACGCTCTGAAGCTTGCGTTTCTGTATCTGGTTCTCCGCCTGCACGAACTGTAGCTTCTCCTTGAGGTGTGTCAACACCTGCACCGTGCTAGTGATCTTCTTGCGCAGCTTTAGCAATTCCTGATGTATGTAATAATACAACTGTTTAATTGTGTGTGTGTGTGTGTGGTGTGTGCGTGCATGCGTGCGTGCATGCGTGCGTGCGTGCGTGCGTGCGTGTGTGTATGTATATGTTCACACGCATGCCCGTATCTGTATTCACCCCCTTATTTTTCACATGGTATTATATCAATTATGACAATATAACAATATGGTGATACTGATAATGCAAGATAATGTGAGGACATATACACACACAAGCACGTACACACACGCACGTACACACACACACACACACACACACACACAGAACGGTGAAATGTAATAGTAGAAATATGAAAACCATTTAAAACTATGACTTGGTCATATGGACATCAATATCCACTTGCCTCATTGCGCTCTTCAATTTTCTCATTGTATGTCTGATTTTCGATTTTGAGTTGCTCAAAATCTATCAAGTGTAGTCCCTCAGCCAGTTCCTCCTGAAATAACACAACGGTGGGGAACACAGTAGCACAACGGACATAACAGTTAGACTACTTAGAGGACTTGTATTGAATACCTGAAAATGTATATTCCACTTTGTTTTTACTGGAATCTAACTATAATCATATGTGTGCATGTATGTATGTTGAACGTTTCCTCATAGCTGCCTTGCATCTAGGGCATCAAGTTGTCAGAGGTACACCTACGTTCCCTTGGAAGAAAAGTATCACCTTCATTTATTTTTAAATTTGCCGTTGGTTAAGAGTTTTAACGGTTTTGTGGTTCATACCGGATGTTAGACCGACGTTAAGTGATTATTCACAACGTTACTCGTGCTTTCTGCGATTGTTCCGAGCTATGTCAACCACCCACCAATCAGTTGTGGACGTCTTACGCAACTTGCGTTGCGAAAACCTGCTCATATTTACATCTTAACATCCATTTTGTCCATTTTGTTAGTTAAAATAAAACACAAAGAATTAATACAAAATATAGCAATTGTATATGTGAATTTAGTTTATGCACAATGCTGCTAAAACAACATTTACAGCAATTCAAGTAATCAACAAATAGCATGTACTTATGTAGCCACAATAAAATTCAACAAATGAAAATAGTTGCGACACCCAGTCCCATTGCCTCTGTACCTTGGACTTCAGCTGTTGTTCTTTCTTCTTCAGTTTGTTCTTTAGTTTGATGTTTTCGAGTCGCACATTGGCAACGTCCATCTCCTTCCTGCTTTCCGTCACCATATACGACTCCACATCCTACAGCAACAGATTAGTTATCGTTATAAAATAATACGTTTTATCCTGGACTTATAAAAATATGTCATAGAAACAGCTTGTAATAAAACATTTGTCCATAATTTATTACATACACATTTAAGATGTTCTATCTAGTATAGGCGAGTAATTATTATTATAAAATTGGATGTGTCGGATTACTACGAGAATATATATTAAGGTCACGTCGTGGTCATCGAGTATATAATAACAATGGCGATGACAACAAAACTATTCACCATTTGTTAATATCATCTTTGACTTGTACTTGCAATTATATTGGTCTAGTGAAATGTAATTAATTTATTCATTCTAAAATTTGACTTTTCTTGAATAGGTCAACTGTGTCGCTGTTGTTGCTGTTGATTCATTCGAAAACAAAACATAATAAATATAATAATCCAAGAAACTGGAACATTGTCGTTACATTCAAGGAACAAAACTATTATTGATGTCAGCGCATGCACAACAATAGTGGAACAATTGAATTGTTTTAAAATTGATTGACAACTGGCTACAGTGACAGAGAACATAGTCCACGATATTGATTTTGCTCAAATTATTAGGCATGTAAAGTAAATAAAACAATGGTCTCTTTGAAATCTGCATAGTTCTGCATTCTGCCATAGTTGTACTCAATGGGTGTCAGAGTAGCCAAAGTAATCGGGTGTGGCCGGTGACCTTGTCCTATTATGTTTGCTACTCCACCACCATCTCGTCCGATTTCATCTGCATGCAATTCTCAAAGATACCATTTTATATACGTATTGTATGTCTTAAATTTCTTAACTCAATGTACACTGTCATTAAATTTTACAAGATTTTGACATCAATCAATTGTGTGTACAAACCTTTGGCGAAATAAACTTGCCAGACCGACTGTTGACTGCATTTAGTGCTATTTGTTTCTTGAAATCAACGAATTCTCCACGTTCTTCCTCAACCTTTTCCTGTTTGAATTCACATTTTTTCTTGACGTCTTCTATTTCTAACATGTAGTCCTCCCGCTTTTCTTGCTCCTGCCTCCGCAGATCGTCCAGGTTGGCTGTAATTTAATATTGTGATGTTTTATATATTGTAGCATCAGTATTGTCCAACCATGGTGTTCACAGTGTAGAGAGAGGGTGAAATTGTACACTGCAATGTTAGTTTACACAACCAAGGTGGTTGTGTAAACTAACATTACAGTGTACAAATGTCAGGTTGTGTAACGTTTACGTGCATCAATGAACTTCATTCTACCTCCAAAGGATGTTGCTCTTTTGTATAACGATTCCTCAATTCCATCATTTCGCTGATCTCATTTCAAAATAAATTTGCTCGTTTGTGCCAACTGCGTTTGTAGTTTGGGAAAAAATTTCAGACAGGCTTCTACCTTACTCTATTCCTGCCCAAGATTTGGTTATGCACATGTTTCTGTGATGATGTTGTAGACTTTCCTTGCTTCCTCAAAAACCGTCACTGATAAATTCAGCAGGATGAAGGATAGGTATCAGCCATGCATTTGGAATTGGCAAGTTACCAGATGTAGCAGCTACATTTTATTTTAGCATTTCAACAAATGTATGCACTATTGTCAAACCAACTACGGATATTATTTAAAATGTTCTCATATTGCATGTTTAGATATCAAAGAACCGGATTTGTGATGGATTCTTATCTACCAATTGGCAATGCATTTTGTAAAATACAAGGACAGTTTTAAAAGTTATTTACTAACTTACTTTGAGAAGGAATTTCTCTTATGTAAAAGAAATGAGTTGTGGTAAGATCTCCAGATGGCACCACTATAATGGTGATAATTGATGCTGTTTTCTGTTCCTCCACAGGTGGACGTAGGCTAGTTTATAATAATAATTAATGAGTTTCTATCGACATTAATGTATACTTTAAAACAGATAGTATCATGCCCCTCTCACCCATGTATTTGAGGTAGCGCTGCTCCTGGTCAGATACATTCTTGTTCGTCTCCTGTCGCACCTCGTCTGACTTCTTCTTGCGAAAGTAGTCGGCCAACTTGTGTTGCAGCTGGTAGTTCTTTTCCTGTAGCTCATGACGCCCGTGGAGAGCTTTCTGCATAACCACCATCGACACTGCATGAGACCATTGTATGAGACCACTCCAGGACCTTCCCACAAAACCACCACAAGAGACCACAGTAGGAGACCATCCCAGGACCTTCCCATAATACCATCAAAAGAGACCACAGTCGGAGACCATCCCAGAACCTTTCCATAATACCATCACCAGAGACCACAGTAGCTAGGAGACCATCCCAGGACCTTCCCACAACATCACCATAAGAGACTACTGCATGAGACCACCCCAGGATGTTCTCACAAGTACAAGCCTATTTACTAAAGCAGTACACCAGACCAATATAAGGGCCCATTCCCTAACAGCTTTACATGAAATAAATGCGACAAAACCACAACAAGGCTTCGTCACAATAAGACCAGTGCATAAATAAATTCCATCAGTTATACAAGACCTACAGGTAACCACTGAAAGAGATTGTTGTAAACATGCCTTGCAGATGACCTACACTGTAGGCTTTCATTTGAATCCACTATGATATGTGTCACCATTTTACCATACACACTATAATTCAAATTATTACTTTCTAAATGAAATTTTTTTCAACATGCTTGCAAAATACCAATGTGCTGCCATGTAAATGTCATAAGATAACCTACTATATTAAACAAGTACCACCATAAGATTTCAATATCATGATCTAGCAAATATTACGTGGCATCGCATCGACAGGCTTTCGTGAAGGCTTTCAATGCGACTCGCATATTTCATTTTACAAGTGTCACATATTGGACTATTTGCATGAAACATTACAATGTTTAACATTTACTTGGCCATAATGGCATAGGTGTGGGAATGGGGGAGGGGGCAGCTGACCTCTAGAATTTCTCTTGGAGAGCAGACATATGGTTCTGCCCCCCCCAATTAAATGTGAGTGTGAATGTTTGTTTTTGTGGCAAGCACCAATGGCGGGTGGACAATTTTACGAGACGTTTAATGTGTATTTTTGCCGACTGTGAAAGGTGTGTGCAGACATTTGGAGGGCAGACATGGTTTTCTGCCCCCCTCCTAGTAATAGGCAGCGTAGCAGAGTATAATTTCCAACAGCACCCCCCATCTTCAGATGTCACAGTCGAGCCAACTAAAGCAGCCACAAGGTGAAGGAAGATGCTAAGATATGTGGTAGCGCAGGGGCAACAAATTTTCATTGGTGCTGAAGCTCCGGTAGCCCCCCGAAATGAATTTTGTGCCCGCGCCACTGCATAATGGTGTTTTGTATAAAAATGGAATGGCCATTTACGTGATATCTCTCCAGGAGCTCTTCTCTGTCATACTCTGGGGCAAGCAATGACTCCTCTACTTCTTCCACTTCCTTCAATGGTTCTTCACCTTCGTACAATTCACCCATTAAGTGTGCTTGTGTCTCGGGTCCGCTCAGCAAAGAAACTGTCAACACATTTGTGATCACAGAGATTAGTTACTGTACAAGAAGTACTATTGTATGCTATAAAGGTCATATTCTGTCATAGAATAATGCAATGTGTCATTCACTGGACACACAGTTTTAAAAAGGAATTTATTTGATATGTCATGTTCACATTATTAGTGACAGTTGTTCAGAAAACAAAAACTATACAGGTTTAACTAACTGCAATGTTACTCAATATTTTTTCACCAATAGAAGAAATTACTATTTCTTAGCAAAATTTTATGTTGATAAATATATTACATGGAATGGCATCTGGTCCAATATTCAAGGCACAGTGAATCATCAATGTTTTCCTGATTGATATACTAATGGTAGTTATGAAATTTTGCAGAATAAGAGTAAATCAATATCTAAACAAACTGATTTTAAAATGTGGTTATATTAAAACAACCTTTTATCTTGCTCATTTATAACTAATTTCTTAACACTAGAATAAATATGATGCAGTACCTGCAAAAATTACATTTAATAATCCTGAAACATGCTTCACAATTTGAATGTGTGATATAAAAAACAATGCATATACTTGAAGTGATCCTCATACATGGTTGTGAATCATGGACACTGACACGAACTCTCAAGAAAACACTTGACAGCTCCGACACAAAATTACTACATAAAATATGCAGTGTCACCGTGTCCTGGTGTGATTACATCTCCAACCAGGAGACGTATGGCGTCTACCACAGATCTCCACCACATTGAGGCAATGACATCTACGTCTGATGGAACACGTGATGCGCTACATGAAATTGCAAACCGATTTCTCCTTAGGAAATACTGAGGCCCACTGTCTTCCTGCAATCCAACTGATAATATAATATATGCTGCATTAGCCCAAGACAAGACTGTTTGGGGATAACATCATAACATACACACGACCAAAACTGTAGATGCTAGTGCAGTCCAAGACAAAACCTTGTATTCGTTATATCAGTTGCGACTCATCTTTCATCTCTCGTTGTTCTTCTTCAAATTCTGCCTTAGACAGGTTGTGTTTGTATGATGAATGGAACGGTTCTTTTTTAACAATTGATTAGATATTTCTTTTGAAATGGTGGCTGTAGCTTTTCTTTTAAATGGGACTTGGCAGTGTACATAGTTCAAAAGGCCAGCTGATGCATTTCTAGATGTTTCCATACTTTAAGAGGGGTTGAGGGGGGCAATGTATTAGGGTTTGGCTCTTGTATAGGCATGGAATGTTAATTTATAGCATCCTTTATAAAGGCCTTTAACAAAAACTGTGTTGACATTTAATGACCTTGAACCAATGTCAAACATGTTTGTTTGCCTAAAATCCTTCTACTTGAGAGTGGAAATGATTGCTTGAAGCATTCAATTATTGTGGCACACAGACACACGTTATTCCTGGTAAGTTGACACATTTGGCATCTTTATGTTGGTGCATGGGTTGATTTTATAGCCAAAACACTACACCACCCTGTAAGGTCATGAGTGCCTGTTCTGTCAAACAAACACCCATCAAGGTCACACTATAACCATGTAACTGCATAACATTGTTTTGTTGCTACCGTGTCACCAATTGTCTATATATTTGGTCATCTAATGCTATTTGACACTTCTCATTGAGTACATATTACATTTGGCCAAAAACCTCCTTCATCCTTTTTTGTTATGGCCAGCCAGGTGCCTTCTTGTCAATGGTGAAATAAGTTCTAGTCCAGAAAATCAACATATGCAATCCACGGAAATATAAGAATAACTCTAAACGACCAGAAATAATGTTCATGGATGACACAATAACAAAACCTGTTTTATCATAATTTTATTATACATAAGTTCATCTATATATAAATATATAGGATTTTGCTTGCTAACTTTTTTTTCTTTCTGATTTATTTCTCTTAAATGCGATTTTTCATTTTATGTTTCTTACATATATGCTGATTTTGTATAAAAAAAACTGTGAACGAGCATTACCCAGGGTAGTCCTGGATTTTATGGTGTATAAAAAAGTTTATTATTATTAAAGGGTTAACATTGTGTTTTAATAAGTATGTATTTGACAAAATACGTACCCGCAATTGATCTAAATGTGACAATACCAATTTAGTTAGACTAAGAATATTTTTGAACAATAGTAGCATTCATGGAGGTATGTTTTTGCCAAGAAATCAACACCTGCACATACGAAGAAGTCCAAAATAGCTCCATCTACTGGTGGCACATTAGCAGAATATTAAATTCACTGTGTCAAAGCTATAGAATGATGTCTTAATAAGTATTTTGAGGACAGCAAAGGCACTCACAACTTTACAAGGTAGGGTGTGTTTTTGCCAGATTAAAAACAATACATATGCACACAGAGAAGCAAAATGGCTTGAAATGATTTGGAATCAACGTCTAGACGTGCTACAGCAGAACAATATAAATGTAGTTTGGCAACACTGTACAACTGTGTTTGAATGTGTATTATGTGGACCAAATAGGGCACTCTCAACTTATGAAGATGGGAGATTGTTTCAGCCAGGAAATCAATGTTTGCACATAAAAAAGGTGCAGAATGGCTCAATATGACGAGGTTAATGTCTATGATTGCCACGTACACCAGCAAAATACCAATATGATTTATTACCGCTTTATGTTAGTTTTATCTGATGAATGCTTTGCACTGTTGCTTTAACATGTACAGTGGGAACAACAAAGGCACTCGCTAGATTACAGGGTGGGATACCGGTTTGCCTACAAAATCAATGTTCGCACTCACAGAATAGTATGAAATGACTCAATATGGCCACAAGTATTGTATCAAAAGGTGAGTCTTAGGTGCATTAATAACAAAAGCTATTTCATTTGGCTAAAGGTTTTCACTGGTGTTTTAATATGTATTTTAAGGACAACAAATACACACTCCTACCTCTTGTGTAAGTACATATTTACTTGTTCTTATATACTTGCCTACATAACTAAACATCACATAACTATAAGCATAAGTACACCAACCTATACCAACCTATACCAACCTATACCAACCTATAAAGGGTAGCCTTTATTTAAACACTGAGAGACAAGCAGCCTGATAAGCTTATACAGCTCAAACTATGAGCAAGCAAGATTAACAAGATTAGCAGGCCAATAATCCTCCTCCACACATTCCAAACATATGCAATGGTTGACAGTAACTGCTGTGATACAACTGAACAATTATTGTACACTTTCTGATATAATTTCATGAACATGTCATGGATTAAATTAAGTAAAAAATAACTTTCAAAACTGGTTTCGCTATTGACACAACAAACTTGTATTCCACTTACAGCACTACAGCAAGGTATATATATATATATATATATATATACATATATATATATGTATATATATATGTATACATATATATATATATATATATTGACAATAGTAATAGATTACGAATAATGGTGAGAATGTTCATCAAGTTCGAAGAATAATTCAAATCAAATTCTTTAGATCACAACATTACGACTACCATTGGTAATCTTCATCATGATAATAATTGTAATACTAACAAATATAGTAAAACACTAATAGATCATCTGCTACTTGAGTATCTACCTAAACCTACGTTTCCACCTCCATTCCTACCTCATATCCATGTTGCTATCTTTCCACACTTATCAAGGTAATTATTACAATTACGTAATTGGACCCAGCCCTGCTCATACATACTGCTATATGGTTTCTGGAACATTGCAAACTTATCCGACCACATCTTATATGCCTGAATACCTACGGACGACTTCATCAGTGGTACTGCCCTCCTGCAATTGAACTAACATACCACATGCTGCATTAGCCAAAGACAAAGCTGTTTGAGGCAAAACTTCATAACATACACACGGCCAAGAATGTAGATCCTAATGCAGTCCATGAAAAAATCATGTATTCATTATACCAGTTGAGAACTGTCTTTCCTCTCTCACTTTTTCTACTTCAAATCCTGCCTTAATTAGGCACGTTGTGTTCAAGGTCAATGGAACAGTTAACAATTAATTAGATATATCTTTTGAAATGATGGCTGTTGTTTTCCTTTAGAAACGGATTTGACAGTGAATAGAGTTCTATGTGACTTCTACAATATTGTACATTATGTTTAATTTTATACATTCTACATAAACATCAATGTTGAGAGAACCAGGATTTTACATGAAATGTAACATGCCTTGTTCTGATGAATTACCTTATATTGCCCCTATTTACTGTATCTTATGTGTAGCCCACTGACTTAAGGCTACTCTAGCACTGTCAGACTGGTATATTCTGCCAGAAATTAGACACTGTGTCTTAAAGCTATATATTAGTATGTAACATTTATAGAGTACACATTACATAATATCAATCATAGATTTTTTTAATCACGAAAGAAAACCAACAACATTTACATGGAATCATGCTCATATACCATGCAACCACACAAAGGCGGCATTACTGCAAGAAGATTTTCATGATGCGCTAGATGCAATGTATAAATAGATCGTTTGTATCTATGCCTGGGAGGTAATACAGTGTTAGGGTAAGTGTTGTGTTTGTTGTGTGAACTACTTACAGGTGTCGGGTGTTGTGGCAGCCAGTGGACTGTGTAAAATGTCCCCCTGGCTAGGAGATTCAGTGGGAGTGAGAATGTTAGATCCCATCTGGAAAACATCCACGCAAACTAACACCAGGCTGAAAAATCTTCAAATGGTTTAGACAGAAATTTGTGAAAATATATCAAGTGTTGTTATGTAGCAGCAGCCCAGTTATCAGCATTAAGTGAGATTCCATGCGCTGCATGATCTAGTGGATTATTTACTTGGTGTGTGTGCGTGTTTGTGTATGCGTGCGTACGTGTGTGCATGCGTTTATGTGTGTATGGTGTGTGTGCGTGTGTGCGTGTGTGCATGCACATGTGTGTGCTCACTGTGCTGTGTGTAAAAACTGCATGTGTGCATGTGTGCGTGCATGTTTAAGTGTGCATTTGTGTGTGCGTGCATGTTTAAGTGTGCATTTGTGTGTGCATGCATGTTTGCGTGTGTAAACATTAATGTGAGCATTACTGTTTTGATGACATTATAAAGGGCAATTTATAAGGGCAATTGACTTATCCATCATGTGGCCTGTTGGCTAACAATGTCCATCCATCAACAATTGAATGCTGAACAAGTGGAACATGCCAACATTCCATTATATATTTTGTTGAAGTGATTTTGCTACCCCCTTTCGAAATATCTTTAATTCTTATATATTGTTAGCGCCTTTGTGCAGGATGTTAACCTGGATACATGGCAATTTATAATTTATCCCAATAAATAATAGAAATAATAAATGTTCTCAATTTTGTTTCTGTATGACAAAAACATAAGACAAAGTGTTAATGTGAATAGTATGCGGGAATATTTGATCTATGAGAAGCATGCAGCAATATTAATGTTTTACACATAAATATCGGTTGTCACGTGCATACTTTTGATCATGACGTAGGCAAACCGAGACATACTGGATCCATCATGAATTAACCGATCCCCTATGTCTCCATTTGCATACATCAGAATATGTCAAAATTATGCGCATGACCTCCGTCAAGCTTTGCCTTTCCCAGCAATGTTGATAATGGTTATATATATGTGAATTACATTACTATTGTGGCACGGCATCTCATAAGTCAAAAATTCCCACATATATAGTTGTCACTTAAACAATTTTGCTTTACGTTTCTGTCATAAAGAAACACTTTTCAGACTAGAATTTCAACAAAATATACGAAGGAATTCATAAATGCTCCACCTACATGTTCAGCATCCATTTTGATGGCTTGACAGTCCTTTTGTCAGGCAACAGGACACATGATGGCTACAGTCTGAAAAGCAGACACCAGCCAAACCAATAATGTGATGTCATCGGAATCATGACTGTGACTGTGAGCATATCTAGTGGAAGATATACTTTAAATATAGATTTGGAAGGAGCCTAAGGCAGCTACATCGTGACCATGGGCAAGCAGGGAGGACAGAACTTACAAATGTAGGTGTCCCACTGACTGCATCCACCTCGTGCCCCTCCTCCTGATCCTTCAGATCCAGTTCAGGCTCTTGGATTTCTACAAACAAAATCGTCACCCGTGTCACAATCAAGTTTGCAACACTCGCAACAGTGGCAGATTAAGACATTCATGGGCCTTAGGCACCCAGCATTTCCGTGGGCTCTGTGTAGACCTTTGTTAGGTGGGGGCAACACCTCCAATTGCACCATCTTGAGGGTTGCCAAAAAACCTCCACTGTTGCCGGAATGAAATGAATGTTGGGTGGGCTGAGCCAGGTCGAACATCAGCATGACTTCGCCGGAGGATAATGACATCGAAAGATTGTGGGGGGGGGGCTGCTGAAAATGTTTGCCAACATCTGAAGATGGGAGGGGATGACATTGAATAGTTTTCTTCTTTGTAGTAAGTTATGTAATAATACTATTATAATGTATGTTAAACATTCAAACATATAGGACCTACATCAGGATTACTTCCAGCTTGCAAAACTCATTGGGCCAATGAAGTAGCAATGAAATTGATGCAGGAGCCATCATTAACCAAATCTTGCCTTGCTAAGCTGGGTTTTGGGAATATTCAGTCTACAAAAATGTGCTCATGTATTTTCGTGGGCCCCCGGCCTTCGTGGGCTCTGGCATGTACTTGTAGTGCATATTGGTTAATCCGCCACTGACTCGCACCACAGTACATCCTGTATTGGGTGATCTTTTCCTTGGGTGATATCAATCCTAGGCATGGATTGTTTCCAGCAATACTGAACCTGCAATAAGCAACCACTTAAAGCAGCCACTGGTCTGTATGACTGATGACAACTCAACCAAGGCACAGTTGTACGTCTCGCTGAAGGCCAGTTGTTGATCTTGAGGCAGCCAAAGATAACAGTACAAAGATGTGTTATAATCTACACTGAAATCCTGTTCCATCTCCCATAATACATTGGAAATGTCACCAGTGGAATGCCACTTCTGGTATCACACCTGCACCACTCGATTGTCCGACAAATGTTGACAACTGCTAAAAGATAGAAGATTGCAGCCGAAGAATGATCAACCTCTGTTGGGATCATTGACTACCCTACTACTAACATTTCTGGCTGTCAGTGCATGTTATGCACTGACCCACTGGTATACACCAAACTTTTAGTATCACAGTGACGTAATGACCTTTGCGTTTTTACCAATTAATATATAAACAATTAATATGTACAGCATTCTTGAACAGAATCAGTTATTTAACAGCTACACACATGCGATACCATAAATCATTACCAAACTTAGACAAAAAGTTATTGAACTCAAAGCAGGTTATACGTTCAAATAATGCAACTGCTATATAATACTGGCAGTTAGTTTAAATTCGTTGTTTAAAGATAAGTCAAACAAGAAACGCAAGTAGCATTAAAATAGCATCAGTAAGTGTAACAAACTAACAGTGTACACAACCAAATAAACACAACAATGAAACATAAAGTTCCTCTCACACTCAGACAACTTTCAACAAACTACAAACAGTCTTAACTATTTACTACCGTTGTCGTCATCAAATAAATTGAAACCATCTAAAACAGGTATGTCAAGTATTTTATATCTAACATCTAGAACATCATGAGATTAAATGTGGACACTGAAATAATGAACAAATTTAAGATAAATATTTTAAATTAACACAGCACAAAAAGTAAAAGTTTCTTGTTGTAATTCAACAATAAATATAACTATAACCCAAAGAAAGAGAAGAAAAATTGTGAAGGCATTTTCATAATATTTACACACTCCACTCTATTAACCTAGGCCGACTGTCACAACCACTAAACAAGATTCTCACAATAGCACTCAATTAGGCTAATAGTAAGTAAAACACAGCAACACACTAAGTAACACACTAAGTAACACACTACAGCTACAGTCAGTGTTGCTACTTCTAGTGCTACTGCAAATGCTAGCTATAACAACAATACTACGTCGCAACTTGCAACTACTGGTAAACACTAGTAACACTAGTTGTTACTATACTGCTGGTACTGCACTGCACAGAGAGTTCCGTTACACCCACACACAGTTTCTTGGACCACCAAGTTAGCACAAGCAAACAGCAAGAGAACCCCCCCCCCATATACGGGATTTCAATTTTCATGGCAGGAAGATTTTTCAATGCTTAATGAATTAATATTCTTCTTCAGATTATACAGATTTGTTTTACGTCTACCCCTCCCAAAAATGTGATGATTTACAACTGAAGAAATTTTCAGGTTTTTAGCACTACTAGGATTATCTGCAGTTAAAAACCATTAAATGATATCGTGCAATCTTGTGTAAATAAACCTGGTCCAGCAAAAACCTGAAAATCAACAGAATGCAAAATCAAATACGACAAATGCAGGAACTTTTTTTTAAATGTGGGAGATTGATCGGGAGAAAGTTTGAAAAATGACCAAAACGTGGAAGGTCTCCTGCTGTACAGGGAGATTTGGAAGGTGTGGGTTTCTGGGACTCAACAGAGTGCATCGAAAAAACAGACGGAAACACACAGGGAGTGGAGATCAACACAGGAGACCCGACACGCGTGGGAATACATGCCTGGTGTGGTCGTCCCTTCTGCAGCTAACTCTGGTTCTTTGTCACTTTGTGTTTTTTCACCACCAGGTGTCACTACGTCACCATCAACCGATGCCTTCCTGACATCTCCACCCTCAATTTCACCTCCCTCCTCTGTAGCTGCGGCTTCTTTGTCCCCCGCTGGGGTCTCATCCTTCGCAGGCTGGTCCTGGTCCCCAGGGGGCGTCTCCTGCTCTTTTGTTCCTTCTATTTCATCACCAGGTGGCGCTTCATCTTGTGAAATTATAATTGATTGATTTGTGTTATCCGTTGTATGCATCTGTCAGTCCTTTATCTGTCCTGAAAGCTGTCCTGTTGTTTTTGTGTCGTCATTTGACAGTCCACGATTATGTCTGTCCATTGCCATCAGATGGCGCAGTCATACACCTCTCAGTGTTCTGTATTCTCTACGTCAGTGGTAATCTAGATACTCACGATTGTCAAAAAACTATATATACCCGCTTGGCTGTCTTACAGTCAGTCAGTCCAGTTCATATAAATGAAACACTTTGTTGAAAATAAAACATTTTGTTGAAGACAAACATTCAGTTGTGAAAGCAGAACATTTTTGTGAAAATAAACTACCGGTACATTGGATAAAAGAAAACATTTAGGTGAAAATAAAAGGTTTAATTTTTGTGAAAATGGAAATTGTTTAAAAATAATTTAGATGAAAATAAAACATTCGGGTGAAATTAAAACACTGGTGAAAATAAAACATGTCAGTAAATAAAAATATTTTGGTGAAATATAACATTTAGATGTAAATAAAACATTCTGGTGAAATTAAGAGTTTAGTGAAAATAAAAATAATTTTGTAGACACAAATCAATGGTGAAAATAAAACATTTTGGTGAAACTCAAATATTTTTGTGAAAATACAATTTTTTTTTTAAATAAACCCAAGTGAAAATAAAATATTTTGGTAAAACTAAAACATCCACTTGCCATATAAAGCTTAAAGAAGTTTGTCAGTAAATGGCTATGGTGATTCCTGTGATTCAACCTCTCATGTTTCACAAATCTAAGCACAGTGTAAATGTTCTATGACTGCCTATTCCTTGTGTACCTGGTATGATGAAGTTGCCCGGGGTGGTCTTGCCTTCTCCCTCCACTCCAGCAGCCTCCGTTGCCCCATCTCCTTCACCCGGAGAAGCAGTTGGTTCAACTGCAGGCTTTGCTGCATCTTCTGCTTCAGGAGCTGGCGTTGTTGCTTCTGCTGCTGGTGTTTCTTCAGGAGCTGGCGTTGTTGCTTCTGCTGCTGGTGTTTTTTCAGGAGCTGGCGTTGTTGCTTCTGCTGCTGGTGGTGTTTCTTCAGAAGCTGGCGTTGCTGGTGCTTCTGTGGGCAAATGAGAGAACTACCATCAATATCATGAGCATCCTTCTGGTATCATGAGAGGACTGATCTGGTGTTGATGTGCCTCGGTTTAAAAATTACACAGCTAATATATGAGTGCAAACTTCTTATATAATGATAGGACAAATCTGGTGTTGGTGGTGCCTTGGTTGACAAATGAGAGAGCTGCCAAAAGGACTACCGGTACCATGAATGGTGACCCTTCTAGTATCATGATAGGAAAGATCTGGTGTTTGGTGATGCCTTGGTTGACAAATGAGAGAGCTGCCAGAAGGACTACCATGAATGGTGACCCTTCTGGTATCATGATAGGAAAGATCTGGTGTTGGTGGTGCCTTGGTTAACAAATGAAAGGGCTGCCATGAGTGCATGCAAACTTCTAGTATAATGATAGGAAAGAGCTGGTGCTGATGGCTTTTTGTCAGGTCAAAGATAGTAGCTACCTGCGAAAACTAACCCATTTTATGATGAATTAACACAATCAAGTCTGCCTGTTATCCACTACAACATGTTTGCTCATTCATAAAATGTTATATTTAGTTTGGGTGAAATCGCCAAACAAACTTGTAAATTATTGTTTAACTGGGACATTAACAATTTGACAAAAACGAGTGATCTTGTGCAGTAGATGGCTTTAAATACAAAAACATAAGACTGTTCACACTTACACAAGTTACCAGGTCTAACATTCAGTGTACCAGGTAACTTCTTTTGGCAACTTATTTATGAAACTGACCAAGCGAATATTATAACTATTACTTTAATTAGTTAATTACTGACCTGTATCTCAAATGAGTGTTGGCGCAATGAGACTTATCAAAAGTAATTATGTGGTGGAATGTCACAATTGTTACAGGTGTCAAGACCACCACTGCATTTCCTTCATTTTTTGAGATAATCTCATATGGTCTACTCCTTTGGTGCCAAGATCTACCACTGAACTGATATTTTACAGTTCAAAATCAACCATCTTATTTGTATTTATTGCTTACTCCTGTAAGAAAATCTATCCAGCTTCGATCATCTAGTTCTGACCTACTTTTTGTTCCTAGAGCCAACACTAACATTGGAACTAGGGCTTTTTCTGTTGCTGCACCAACTCTTTACAATATACGTCCTCTTAGTGTTAGATCAGTTGAAAATATTACAAAATTCCGTCGTCATTTAAAAACGTATCTTTACAACCTTGCTTATCCACCTTAGCTCCATAGCGCCTTGACCCATCTGTTGACAACTGGAAAACTACTTATGGACTTTGAGATTGACCAACCCTTTTGTTTTGATGTGCCTCTGAGCTTGGTTTCCAAGGATTTAGGCGCAATAGAAGTTATCTTATTATTATTATTATTATTATAAAATACTCACACTGAATCCATGCACCTATACTGCCAAACCAACATTTCATGAAGAAAATGGAACAAGTAAAATTTAATATATGCTGAAATTGATAAATTATGGAATGGTTCCTTTTTCTGCATGCACCCCCCCCCCCCCTCCATGATTGCAGTGCAAAGTTTTACAGAAACATGGCAGACCTTTCAGTGCAATATTACTTGACACCTCATGTGTGCATGCATTGGATGGATGAATGGATGGATGCATGGATGGATGAATGGTTGGATGAATGGTTGGATGAGTGGATGATTGGATGGATGGGTGGGTGGTTGGATGGATGGATAGATGGATGAATGGATGGTTAGATGGATGGATGGTTAAATGGGATGTAATCATCACCTGTGGGCTCAGCTGTGCCAGGCTCCGCAGCAGCCTCCGTTTCAGCAGCGGGTGCCTCTCCAGTCTCTTCCTCAGGTGCATTCACTGTCTCTTCAGGTGCTTGCTGCAACAGGAATGTACAGTGTGCATCTAACTATAATCAAGCTGGCGTCCATATGTACATAATACTGTGTGCTGGAAAATTAACGTTTTCCTCCTAGATGGTGTTTTCAGTGGCGATTGTTCTGAGCTACGTAAACCATCCAGCCAACATGCAGTTCTGTATCTGCATATTCATACTGGCAAAATGTCCTAAGGACACGTCATGCCAGTGCGCATGTTGGCTCGTACGGTTTAATTTTTAGGTGTTTGTGTCTTTCAGATAACACACCAGTACAAGAAAAGATCTTTTGCCTTCTGGAAGAGCAGTGGCACACAGCAACCTTCATACGAGAAATTGGAGTCACAGTCTGAGCAAACAACAAAGAAGAAATAAGACACCAAAAATATTCTATGGTTTGTTTTGTCACCCTGTTTAAATGTCACTATATCAAACCTCAGGGCCAGGGAAGTACTTAACTATCCCACTCAGTCTCAGGGAAAACTTCTTGTGATCTCAGTCTCTGATCAAACAAGTGTAAAAAAAGTAATAAAAATTATAAACAAAGAAAACCAAAAGCGAATCTAACTATAATATAATTGAGCTAGTGTCCGTGCATGTGCATATGTTTACGTGTGGATTCTGCATCCCAAGCATCAAACTTTCAGGGGTTTATCTACGACCCCTCGCAAGAAAAGTAACACCTTTTTTTTTAATGTACAGCTGATTAAGGGTTTTGGCCAGTTTAGGGTTTGTACCAGATGTAAGATGAAACTGTATTCTGCATATGTATGTAGTGACATCCAGAGGATTAATACAGTAGTAAAGGTGTTCTTAATCATAATAATGTATATTTAGTTTAACACTGATCATCAAATCTAGGAAATTTAGTGATGCACAGGCAAACTAGACATTATAGCCAACATTATTATATACAGAAACTTGGCAACCTTGGTGGTTGTGAACGCTGTGTATGGATGTTAATTCACATCTGGACTGGGATAATATATCGCAGATTTCTGGAGAGATTGGACTCTCTCTCTGATCTTTTGCATCTGCAGTCTGAGGATAATTTTGGGCTCCACCTCGACATACAAATGCCATTTTATGGTTGATCTGATGCACAAAAAGAGTTAGGTTTATGGTTTTAGGGTTAGGTTGAAGAAGGTTTGGTTAGGACACCAGTTAGGTTCAATTCGATTAGGGGATATTGCCCAGTATTGGGCTGCCCATGATACATTTGAGATTATATGAGAAGGTTACGGTTAAGGTGAGGTTGAAGGTACTTTTGACAAGATTGACATCAGGTGTTTACATGGGCTTCTGTAATCTGTGGAACAAGGCAAAACTGATGTAACATCTCTCTAGTAATCAATATGTGTTTTGCATATAAGATAAGATAATGATTTATTGTCTCAACTATGGAGTTGAGAAATTTGTCTCAGGTGAGAACAGACATGGCTGCAATATGCACATAAAACCATTCGATAAAAACAGCAGATAAATAATAAATAATACGCATTCTTATTCTAAAACAACAAGTGACACTGTGGCAGCAGGCATCATGAATTAAGTTGTTTAATAGATAGTGGCACGAATGAGTGTTTGTATCTATTAAGCCTGCACCAAGGAGTTATATGTCTGCCAGATGGCAGGAGCTGAAATTCATTATGCAGAACATGTTTAGTATCATAAATATTCTTGACTGTCTTCTTAGTGTCTGTTCAAAAATCTCCTGAAGGCCGGGAGATCACGGGAGATTTTCATGGCAGTTCTCATCAATCGAGAAAGCTGTGATTTTAACTGAACAAATAGATTGCCAAACCAAGCAGTAATCCCATAGCGCAGTATGCTTTCAATAATGGAGCGATAAAAAACAACAAGTATTTTCTCATCGACACCGAAATGTTTCAGTCTGTGGAGAAAGTACAACCGCTGGTTGACTTTGGAGCACACACTGTGAACATGGACATTCCAGCTAAGTTTGTTATCAAGATGGACACCTAGGTATTTGTACTGACTGACCTGGACAATTTCTTCACCGTGGATAACAACAGGCAAGTGATCGGCAACAATACATTTAGCATCAAAAACCATCTCTTGAGTCTTGTTGACATTGAGTTTGAGGTGGTTGTTGTCACACCAATGTACAAAGCTTTCAATTTCAGACAGGGATTTATGCGATTACATTGCATAATAAGTTTTACGCGAGGCAACCAAGGCAACACTAAAGTCCTAGAGCCAGCCTGCAGGCTAGGTAAACAAGCTGACACTGTACCTTGACCAGGTCAGAGTCCAATAGCCTGAAGGCGTACCGGCCGTACCGGCCGTCCCGCCCAGGTCAGAGTCCAATAGCCGGGAGGCGTGCCGGCCTTCCCGCGCTTTAGCGTAGTGATACAGTAAAACCTAGTCCGACCATTCAGGACATAAAAGGTCACTGCACCTCCAGCGGCGGCCACATTTGAAATTCCTCGTGTTCAGTTGTTTATCGAATATCGTATCAGTTTTGATTCCACCTCCCTCCCCTCCTGCCATAAGACTAGTTATAAGTATGTATGGGATTTTCACAACACGCACATGCGTTAATTTTAGCTTTGCTGACGCTTTTCCCTGTTTCTAAATGGTACACGAGGTTTTGCCTGAAGGCTTTTTCCTCCTTCAAGTGTACGCAGGGTTTTTAGGGCGGTAATTAAAGTAGGATTAATAAACGGTGTGGCGGAAGGCGGAATGGCCCCACCTCTCTCTAGGATGTGGTAATAGTTAGTAGTTTTAATCGTCTAAATGTCTGGGAGGCGTCTTTTTAATAGTTCTGGTGTATAATTTAAATATGGTATTCTATAATGTGGGCCTTGTTTTTAGAATGTATAGGTAAAATAAATGGGGCAATGTTTAAGACCTCAAATGGCCCACATTTGATTGTATTGTGTTTTAGCTAATAACTCATCCAATTATCGGGTGAATAATAAATAAATGTCAGAAGGTTATTCTGGCCACATTTCTTCCATATCTGGTGTTGTCTTGTTGCAATGCGTAAATGTATGTACTGATGTCAGAATGAACATGTAACAGACCAAGAATAGCCGAGTCATCAGAGAAATTGATTATGTAGTTGTTTTTACTGCTGCTGGTAGTCATCTGTATACAGAGTGGACACAATCGGCGAACTGACACAACCTTGGGATGCACTAGTATTTGTTACCACAGTTTGGGAAAGAGTCTGATTTACCTTAACAAGCTGCACTCTGTCTGTTAGAATAGAATGATACCACTTGATGATTTAATTATTGACATTCATTTGTTTCAGCTTAGTGAGCAAAATGTGAGGTTGGATAAGATTGAATGCTGAGCTAAAGTATGTGAACAATAGTCTAAGTGTTTCAAAATTAAATGGACAACAGTGTTGACAGTGTCATCTGTTCCTCTGCCATGTCTGTAGGCAAATTGGAATGGGTCAAGATAGTCCTGATTGTCTAGCTGCAGTTTACGAACCACTATTCGTTCCAAATATTTTATTTAACAAGATTTAACAAGATTGCCATCCAGAGAATTAACTCTAGATGGCAGGTGGACAAGGAAGCCTTTTGGCTTATCGAGAGTCCAACCCTTTTATCTACATATATCCAGCCCTTCTGGGGTATGTGTCGATTTTATGTTTAAACATATTCACACTACTAGCACCCACACAATCATCAGATAATCTGTTCCATTCATTCACAGTCCTTTGTGAAAATGAGAACTTTCTTACGTCTTATCTACACTGCTCCTTTACTAATGTAACTTCATGTCCTCTAGTCTTTCTATCTTTCTTAACTAAAAAAAACATATTTCTATCAATATTTTCATAACCATTCAATATTTTAAACACTTCTATCTTATCTCCTCTCAATCTCCTGGTCTCTAGTGTTGTTAAACCACATTCTTTTAGGTGTTTTTTTTAATTAAGATCCCTCAGTTTTTGTATCATTTTAGTCGCTCTCCTCTGTACTCTTTCTAGCATATCTATGTCCTTCTTGCGGTATGGCCTCCACGCTTGTATACAATATTCTAAATGAGGCCTAACTATTGTTTTGTACAGCGGTATTATTAGTTCTTTTTCTTTATATGCTATATTTCGCCTAATCAATCCAAGGATTTGATTGCCTTTTGAAGCTGCAATTCCATGATGCTCTGAAACCTTCATGTCATCACTAATTGTCAACCCTAAGTCTTTTTCTTTTACAGTAGTACTTAGTACAGTTCCCCCCATTGTATATTCTACATATTCGTTCCCATGTCCTTTGCGAAGGCATTTACATTTCCCAAAATTGAACAACATTTGCCACTTTTTAGACCATTTGACCAACATGTCAAGATCATCTTGTAAATGCTGTCTATCTCCATCAGTTTTAATCCTTCTAAACACTTTTGTATCATCTGCAAATTTCAACACCTTGCTAGCTATATCATCGTCCAAATCATTTATATATATTAATAATAATATAGGTCCCAGTACTGATCCCTGTGGAACCCCACTCAAAACTGATTTCCAGTTTGAAGCCTCCCCACCAACAACTACCCGTTGTCTTCTGTCAATCAGCCATTTTTCTATCCAGTTAATTATACCATTTCCTATGCCATGGGCCTTTAGTTTAAGCAGTAATCTTTGATGTGGCACTTTGTCGAAAGCTTTTTGAAAATCTAAGTAGATGATATCTACTGGTGATCCATCATCTACCCACTTAGTGATATCTTCCAAAAAACATAACATATTTGTTAAGCATGACCTCGCTTTTAGAAACCCATGTTGAGATGGGTTTATCAAGTTATGTTTAACAAGAAAATCCACCATGTGATCTTTAATTAGTCTTTCTAATAATTTACAAATCACCGATGTTAAACTAACTGGTCTATAATTATTTGACTTGTTTCTCGAACCTTTTTTAAATAACGGTATAATGTTTGCTTCTTTCCATTCTAAAGGAACCAATCCCTCTTCTAATGACAAGTTGAAAACTGTTGCAAGTGGTATACTAATTTGTTCTACAATTTCCAATAGTAGTTTGGGTGGAATACCATCCACTCCAGGTGATTTATTACCCTTCATAGCCCTAATTTTCTTAGCTACCATTTCTGGGGTTACAATTAACTGTCTTAAATATTCTGATTCTGCCCCTTTAACTTAGCCTCTGGTACTGGCAGTAAACTAGTGTCTTCTCTGGTAAACACTGAACTAAAATACTTATTCAGGTCTTCTGTCATTAAGAATCCTTCTGATATTATATTTCCAGCACTATCTTCTAGAGGACCGACCTTATCCTGAACTTTCTGTTTGCTTCGAACATACGCATAAAAACTCTTGCTGTCATGTCTTATATTACAAGCTAATTTATGTTCATAGCTTCTCTTTGAATTTCTAATTTCAGCTGTAGCTTGGTTTAGTGCTTCTGTAGAAATGTTGTAGTCTTCGTCATTTCCAGTACATCTATATATCTTCCACATCATTTGTTTATACTTAATTTTTCTAATGACTTCTTTTGATAAGTATTTCTTTCTGGTCTGTTTCCCTTGTTTTTTGAAGGGAACAAATTTATCTTTGATGCACTCTATTTCATTCTTTAAGATATTCCAGCATTCTGTTGCTGTCTTATTCTTCAGTGTGTTATTCCAGTCTATCTTTGCTAAATATTTCCTCATTTCCTTATATCTTCCTTTGTGGAAATTTCTCCTGAACTGTTTTTTATTATTTCTTTCTGATTTAATTTTTATGACAATTGGTGCAACAGGTCTGTAATTATTGTTTTCTTTTGGGCAAGGTTTCTTTGGTACAGGAGTAATATGTGAGGTTTTCCAGAGTATTGGTACCATGTGGCTATCAACAGAAAGTTGGAATATGGGACACCAAGCAGGTGCAAGCTCCTCAGCATGTTTTCAATAAAAAAGCCGAAATGCCATCAGGACCTGTTGCTTTTCTACTATATACATGTTGAAAGACTTTGGTGACATCATCCCATGATCATCTACATCTATTTTCTACTATATACACGTTGGAAGACTTTTGTGACCTCATCCCATGATCATCTACATCTATTTTCTACTATATACACGTTGGAAGACTTTGGTGACCTCATCCCATGATCATCTACATCTATTTTCTACTATATACACGTTAGAAGACTTTGGTGACTTCATCCCATGATCATCTACACCTATTTTCAACTATATACACATTGGAAGACTTTGGTGACCTCATCCCATGATCACCTACATCTATTTCAAACCTATCTGCATTACTGACAAACACATCACTGAGCACAGAATCACATCTACTGGAAGAGTCCCGAGTATCAAAACATATGTAGAAATCCTTAATTTCATCAGCAAAAGCCTGTTCATTCGTGGTGTGTACTGGTTTCCTGGTATAGTTCATGTTTATGGCTGACTTCATTGTATCCCATAATGTTCTGTTGTTCATGCAATTAAAATGTTTCTCCATTTTGCCTTTGTGATGTTGTTTTTCCTCTCTCATTTTGGTGTTGAGTTCCTTTTGCACCCGTTTCACCTCATGTATGTCTTTCCTTGTGAACACCTGCTGCCTGTCACCGCCATTTCTGCTTCTTTTCATCTGGCGGTTTTTTTGTACGTTGTTGTTGTAATGGTTGTCTCTGAGTTGGAGGCATAATGCGTAGATTAATGTACATTTTAATGCGATGGAATGTCGCAGAATGACCATAAATTTTGCTAGTGATTGCCGGTATCGCCGGTATAGGTGTCAATCATTCCATCGATGTTCTGTCTCATCAGAGTGTAACTTAATCAAGATATTATGCCATCATATTGTGTTACATGGAATTTTAACTAAGCATGAAGTATGAATCTGATTTGAAGCGTACAGCAAATGCTAGGGTCATATAGTCTCATAGACGTAGAGAGATGTACATCAGTTCCGCCACGTTCCGCAGTTTATAGAGGCCCTGTTTACATCCATTTGATTTGTATGTCTACATCTACATTGTACGACACTCTGTCACATCAGACAATTATGTGTCGGGGTGACCAACAAAAGATTAAAAGTACTTTAAAAATAAGTTACATATTAAGGCCAGACACGGCAGGTAGATAGGATTATTTTTTAATTTGTGCAAACAGTTAAATTTTGTTTGCCCAATGCATGAAATGGGTCCTACTGAGTAAAATATATATTGAACTTTTTTCAGCCAGACCCCCGTTTCCATGGTAACAAACAAAATGGCCACCATTTTGAGCAAATATTGGAACATTTTGAAAAGCTGCCTTTTTATTGAATCCATATATAGTTATAATTCTTGCATTGCATCTATTGTGAAATGATCAGAGCATTTTTTTGAAATGTTGTTTTTTTTTTTTTTTTTTTTTTTGGTAAAATACGAACAAAAATCTTGTTTTTTGGCAAGAAATATGGCTGTCTTTCAAATTATTTATGATTTTTAAAAATGACTGATCATTGCACACAGTAGAATATGCTGAATGCAACACTAAAAACATTATTTATATATCTTAATTATTCCAAGAGATATCCCGTTTCCAAATGCAGAAATTTGAAGAAAAATGTTTTTGAGAAAAAGGCTGTCAAAGATTGCATAATGGATTTTATTACATGGTATCGACATGCTTGATCCATCATTAAAACTCACTTAGAGGTTCATAATTGTCATAGAAGTGAACTTTATTGATAGTATGCATACAAAGGTATAATAATCTGGCAGAAAACCATTTTCAGTCTTTTTTTTCAAAAAGCATAATTTCACCTGGGGTGTCTGGCCTTAAAAAGATGGATTTCCCAATTGCTTTATAAGCAAGTGGGATGACAAGATTAAAACTTTAATTTAGAAAGCTCCTGCTTGAAATGTACCAAGTTAGGAGCCTCAGCAACTGATGCTGGAAGACTATTCCACGCAGATATTGTTCTAGGGAAAAAGCTATATGTAGAGATTTGCATACATTTTAAACCATGCTTAGCATGTGTTCTGGATGATGCAGTGTCAAATAAATGTTCCTTTCAATATCTACCAAGTTGTTAACAATTTTACAGAGCATAATTAATTGTAGTTTGCAATGTCTTGATTCAAGAGTGTCCCACTGTAGATGATCTACCATTGATGTTACTGAACTGGTATGTTTATAATCATTCACAACAAATCTAGCCGCTCTACACTGTATCATTTCTATTTTACATTGTTGGTCAGTTTTATTTGGGTTCCAAACAGTGCACAATATTACAACTTAGATTGTATCATTGTTATATAATTACAAGCATTTGACTGAGTTTTTTCACTTTTGATTCTAAGATTACCCCTTAGAAAACCTTATATACTGTTTGATTTATTTGTTAATTTATTAATGTTGGATTTGCAATCAAGACTGAAAGATAAATCTACACTCAACCAACATTTGGCCTTTCAATATGTAAGGAGTTTTAATTGGATTTTTAAATTTGCATAACATTACATTTAGATGGATGAAAATCCATTTACCAGTTTCTTTCCTATCTTTCCAGTTCATATAAGTTTTAATTAAGTCTTGTTGGAGAAGCTTACAGTAATTTATAATATTATTAATTTCCCTATAGACTATGTGGAAGGGTAGCAAAAAGCCACCACCGTAGTGCTCTGTCTGAGAGTGGTATTGGGAATCTCATGGGCATGGCCCTGGGTGATGCATGATGCTTCTGGTGGGTCATGGGCATCATGGACTGAGTGATGCAGTAATACTAATAATGGGCCATGCCTGGGCCGGGGAAACCGGGGAATGGCAGACGTAAACTTGTACGTCTAGATAAAACGCCTCATAGCGTGTAGTGTTTAAAATACATTTTATGCGATTTATATAATTTTACAGTTTTAAAAACTGTGTTTCAAGAATAACACATATCGAGGAAAACTACAAAATAAAGTCTGCCTTATCTGCGTTCGTAAAACAAAACGTACCTCGTCGTCAGCCATATTGGTTGTCATGTAAACAAATGAAAAAGCACAGCGTCGCCCTCTGGCGGACTATCCGTACCGTCTAGCGCGGGAAACGAGGAACTTTAGGAAAAGTTTAAAACTTAAAATTGTCGTTTTATAGACCAGGAGAGCGTTTAAAAATGATGTCCTGTATAACAGCATATCCAGTGTCCGCCATAAGGTCTAGCGGTCAGATACAAGTAAGCCTTATTAATAAATTTAACTTTCAAAAACTGTCTAATCTTAAACTTGCTCGGGACCGTCCGCCATTTGTGTCACTGCAGTGCAGGCTGTGTGTGTAGGCGTTGTTACTGACAATGTCTAATTTGACCAACTTTCAACTTGTGTCCACGCATCGAAAATATTGGATGTATTTTTTTAATAGCATATCAGTATATATCACTACCTTATTAATTTGCTTTTATTTGAATATTTGGCCTATGCGATGGACGTTATGTAACTTGCCTATCTATCATGTCCCGGGCACTTCAAAAAAAATATATATATCAATCTAGAACATTGAGAATGTGCATAAATTAAAGGCAATAGCTTAAGGATCACATACCTGTTTATTTTATTAAGATATATTTAACAGATGAAAAGATATTGCGATTTTAAGACGGCAAAACAGCATGCCATAATTTTTTTGTATCTCTTACAATGGCAAAATGGACTAATTTTTGTGTTTTCTGTGGATAAATATTTGCTTTAAAATGTCAACTTTTTTATTTACACAGATATTTAAATACTATTTTCAGGGTTTTCAAACACATTGACCAGAGTAATAAATTTACAATATTTAATATTTTTAGTAATAATTATAACAAAATTAATTAGTTAATTTTAGTAATGTAGCTTGCAAACTCAACAGACCGATACGTTCTAATTAAAGGCCATAATGCCCATGATTATGAAGATATTTATACATATTATGCAATGTGTATAACCACATTAATTATGGTAATAAATATATACATTACCCAGTCATTTCACATTAACAGTAACTTAATTAATAAGTTAATATTGGCTAATATTAGCACGCTAATGACTGACCGCTACATTTCGATGAAAGGCTGGAATGTCTATAATTTATGCAATGTTTACAACCACATTAAACATTATAATAAATATACATTAACCAGTCATATAGCATTAACATTGGATGACTGCTGCAGGCTCTGTACAGACCAGTAATCAATTGTTACTGCTTCATAATGTAATGTTCTGCATTTTAACATGAACTTGATGAAATAATGTTTATAAATTGTTCACAGTATTCTGTCGCTGAATCCAAATGCAAGATTGCTTTCTGTATTACTCCCCATGGCCCATGGGAGTCAAGCCATGAAAAAGTCTGCTCTGCTCATAATAGTCTTTTTTGTAATATTGGAAGTTGATTGTCTCATAATTTAATGCCAGTAGGTTGCAAGATTTGTGCGGCAAGGTTCATATTTCAGTATCTTGTAAAATAACGTTGTGTTCTTCAACATGATGTCTATAAGTAATGTTCATATCGTGTTGAATGGACACTGTTCAGTCTAGATATCAGATATATAATCAGTCAGATTAAATGTGTACGTATGCAGGCAGGTGATGGGTGTCATATTCAGACGACTCTGTGGCTCGGTACCTTCACAGTCAAACACAGATCAGCGCAAGATCAGTGTCACTGCATGTAATTGCGAACAATATCTTAAATAAAAAGGCAATCGTGTATCATATTATGATAACTGTTTTGATTCTGCATGCAAATCTTGTGAAATAATTTCCACATCCCTGCCTCTGTTACTCAAGAGAGCAGTGTGAAATTCTATTATAATGCATTATGTCACACATAAATTCATAATAATTGTGATATTTGAGATGTAAAATTGTGGTGTTTAATGTATTACATGTTTTACACAATTTTGTGCAGTGACTGTTTATCTTGAAACACTTTTTAAAACAAATTAAGTCAAATAATTTACGTATTTGATCACAAAAACAACTTTTCTAACAACTTATTGGTAGGTAACAACAATTAATTAAAATTATTACATAATGAAATTTATATTATTTCTAAGTCTAAATAAAGCATAACCATAAATAATGGAATAAGCCATGCTAAACCCAAGAGTAAGCAGTAACCAACCCTGGCCTAAGGCTAAGACTACCATGCTTGGCCCGTAGTATGGGCTGGCATGGGCCATATTTCTACAGCTAGCAAACCTAAATATAATATTCTGTATTGCAGAATTGACAAGGATATTATTTAAATATGATATAAATAGTATTGGTTTTGTAGAGATTTTAATTAAAAGAAATAGGTAAAGTCACGATCTGCATCTGGCATTGCGCTCCAGTGACGCGCGCAAGACACATAACTTACAAATTCCACACAGGGATGAAAAACTAAATTTACATACATCTGTGCGTGCAGGAAGCTGACGGAACTTCAGGGAATGATTGGATCTAGTTCTTGATGAGGCAGGGGAGAGGTAAGGCTGAGGGTCGATATCAACATAGTTGTGGATGATCTTGAAGAGCATGGTCAGTTGTGTCTTGGTGCGTCTTGATGCCAGAGACTCCCACTGTAGATGGTCTAACATGGATGTTACACTGCTGGTGTTATGATATCTGTTGGTGACATATCTCGTGGCCTTCCTTTGCACAGCTTCAACTTTATTTACCTGGTCCTGATGGTGAGGATTCCAGATGGCACTACAATATTCAATGTGAGGTCTTACCAGGGCTTTATAGGCATTAGTTTTTGTGTCTTCACTGGCCGACTTCAAATTACGCTTACTACATTGTAAGAGAATGATATAGTAAGTTAATAATCATATATATATACATTTTTGCTGTCATATTATCAGAGGCCTTATTCGAGCCAGTAGGAACTGAGCATTCACAAATATTGAACATTTATTTTATAACGGTCCTAAAAATGTTAATGAAAAGTCATACTTTTTATCCCAAAAATGTTCTTGAATGTTCTTGAATTTGACTTTGCTCGTTCTATACGAACCCTGGGTGCAATAGTGACACAGCTATTGTATCGACTATAGGTGCAATATACACTTTGTTTTTTAGATTAATTTTATTACATTTACAACTTCTTGTTACTTTCTGAAACATTCCTTTCTGATTTCTTTCAGGTCATATTTGGTCCAATGTTTTCTGGGAAAACGTAAGTAATTTCTATATCAGTTTATTAATAAATTAAGTTAATTTTAATCCATGGCACAGTTCTTTTTACTCTGCATATCCAAGGCAGCAAGTTCTCTGTTTAAACAGTTAATTGGTGTTTTTGCAAGCAGTTACCAACACGTGGCTGAGGGTCCATACTGTTGTATGCTAATTTCTAAAACATGTAAATGGACTTCCATTCCAATGGTTTATTTTATTATGAAAGACCATATTTAGTAATTAGTTAAGGCCAGATACGGCAGGTAGATAGGATTATTTTTTAATTTGTGCAAACAGTTCAATTTTTTCCGCCCAATGCATGAGTAAAATATATATTGAACTTTTTTCAGCTAGACCTCCCGTTTCCATGGTAACAAACAAAATGGCTGCCATTTTGAGCAAATATTGGCAAATTTGGAAAAGCTGCCACTTTTTATTGAATCCATATATAGGTATAATTCTTGCAAATCCATGTTCTCTATATGTGACGAGTCCTGACGAAATGAGTCGGATGTACAGATTTGTCGAACGTCAGGAAATGCCAAAATGTGTTGCAGCCGCAACATTTACGATTGTGCGTTTTTTCAATAAACTTGGTCCTTAATATGTCTGTTATCGACTGACGTCGCTATTTTTGTTAAATGTGCGTTCATTTGCTGTTTAAAGAGTAGTTTTGTGATAACTGTGTAAAATGTCATGCATGAATTCGCTAAAACAAAGCCGAAAACGCAACATTTGTAACGCAGGTTTTCGCGGAAATTGTGGGCTGTCCCTCAACATTTTGATACCGCCAGAGAGCGCTAGATGTCATCTTTCTAAATATAGTGAGGCCGCCGTGACCTGGTTTGAATTTAGCCAATAGGAGGGCTTGACGTGCGAGCTATAATGTAAACATTCGAAGCCTTGTTGCTAGCCGCGTGACTAATGCTACTGCTGTCATTGGCTGCGCAGCTGCGGCGCATGCGCATTGCGGCTTTCTTTGCCAGTCCCTTTAAAAATGGCACTCGAGTTAGCGAGGTTGATTAATTGCAATGTGGCGGATTCCGATAGAGAAAAGATCGATAGTTTGTTGGAGGAGTACAGTGTGGCAAAGGTGACGAACCAGACTAAGATTCAGAAGTTTGTAATAGCAGGTCATCCGACGAGGATGACCATTTTGATGACCGAAGGAATGACTTCGACGATGCCATGGAAGTGGCTGCCGAGTCTGAGGACATAGTTTTTGACTCGGTGGACGAAGAACTGGCCAAAGTTTCAGGTATGCATGCTATCGAAGTGTATATTATATACACTATGAAATTATTATTTGAATACCGTCTCACTGTCTGTGGTTCGTTATATTTATATGAACAGTGGCACAGGCCATTGTCATGATTGTATCTGGGTAAATGCATGTGCACGTTATCAGGCCATCAGGGTGAGATCATGACAGATTACTAATTAATTAGATCGTTACTATAACCAAGCCTAATAGACTATGCTAATATGAGTTTCATTAAACTGGTGTTAGTCAGGGCTTGACATAAAGAGTAAATTAAAGTTGTGACTTTCTGTGATATGGAGGAATGATGTCAGACATACTGATACACCACTGCACTGATAGTAGGATAGGTTTATTAATTCCTTATTATTATTATTAATGTAGCCTAAATTTCCATTTGTGTCTACAATAATGTTTTTGGCATAACTCTTAAAAAACAGATACTTTACGCATTTCAAAGGGACATAAAATGATATTGCACGTCATGGCAATGTTTTTTTAATGTGCATCATAACAAGGCACTGGACTATTATGATTGGCCTTTTTATAAATGCTTATGAAATTATATTTGCCGTTTGTGGACGTGCCTACCATAACTGGTCGCATTTTACAGGAACACCTGCGAGTTGTTGACATGGCCAGGACATTCTACAACGGGATGGTGACAGCTGCCAAGCAGACCTGCAGCGAGATGAAACTGGTGGAGTTCAGCAGGAGTGCTCCCTGCAGCCGGCAGATCTCGATGCACTACAGTTTCGACTTTGCGCAGCAAGTTCACCTGCCGAGTGACCCTCTCCAGCCAGGCCCCATGTACTTCCTGGTTCCTAGAAAGTGTGGCATATTTGGGGGCTCCCGAAACAGGTGAACTTCCTGATTGATGAGGCCCATCTCATTTCGAAGGGGTCGAACGCTGTTGTGTCCTACATACACTACTTTTTAGAGTGTTTTTGGACTGGGTGAGACCACTGCCGACCTTCACTGTACAAAACAAGAACTGTTTTGTCCTGTGGTATTGTGCATGGAGGGTCGCCATTGGTCTCCACCAGCCCATCATACTCAACTTTCTAGTTGTGGTACACACAAAGTTTGCCCCTTACGCTTGCTTTGGGCTTCTCAAGCGGGCATTCAAACGCCACGCAATATCGTCGCTGACTGAGCTCGAGTCTGTGGTGAATGGGAGCGGCTGTCTGAATTCCACCCAGTTGGTTGGCAAAGAAGACGGCACATCCCTCGTCCCTGTGGCAGACTGGCAAGCACACCTCCATCCCCACTTCAAGGCACTGCTAGGCATCAAGAAGTACTTTCACTTCAGGTACATTCAATGCTATCTATTTATCCCAGTAGTATCCACAATATCGTTTAATAACATAAAATTAAAGGAAATAAATGCTATGAATGCTAAATAAGGCTTTATATAAAGGGTTATCGTCATAGGTGAGTTGGTGTGTTCATAAAAAATGTTTGTTTATCGTTACTTTATTTACACGATTACAATAATTGTGTTACTTGACCCTTATAATGTATGCACGGCTGATACATTGATATTTTGCATCCATCTTTTTTGTGTTTGTCTAATATAAAACCAAGGAAAACATATTTGCCTGTTATGACAACACTCGCAGGTGTTCCTGTGAAATTAAACCATTATGCCTGTATGCAGTGAAAGATGATAAACAATTATTTTAACTGTGTTAAACACTGTTCACAGGTTTGATGCAGCCAGCCCAGGCATGGTCTTTGTAAAGACAACATGCGGCAGCCCCGAAGAGCGCTTCGAGTTCCTGGTTTGCAGTGATGCCTTGCTGCCTTCTGCACCACCAGTCGCCATCAAGCCACCCGGCCTCAGTCACGACCGCCAACACTACCTCCTCACAAACATTCGTCCATTTGTGAAGGACCTGTATAAGGACGTGCTGTGTCCAAGCCCCTCTGAGAGGGAGGATGCCCCCATGGCGGGGCCCTCCACAGCTCCCGATGCTGTCACATCCACACCACGCAGAGGAGGTATTCGTGGCCTAGGTCGCCGTCCTCACCAGCCTTCGCCATCGCCTTCTCCGACCGAGGCATCTGAGAACTCGTGGTAGTGCTGGCAGGGGACATGGCAATGCTGGCAGGGGTCGTGGTGGTGCCAGTGTGGGAAAATGAGAATAAACTCACTGACTGTTTTTGTGAGTCATATAAATTTGCAGCAGTTTTCTTTTGCAATTTTCTTTTGTTTTTGTTTGTAGCAATGAGCTTCACTATTAGAACAATGTCAGTTTATAAATAAATGCATTTACCCGACAAACCAGACTGTTTTTGTGTGTGCTGTAAAATTCCAAAAAAACATACCACTCCAATAGTATACATAGAAAAGTCTTTTGCTCATAACTTTTTTAATATCCCATACATTTTGTTCATATTTTCAGATACTTAACAGGATATCACTATCTAAGATGGTGCATAATTTCAAAGAAATCCGTTAAGGGTAACTAAGGTACTTTTCAGTAAACGTACCAAAACTTCAAACGGCTTTTTCTCAGTTTGAACATTTCTACCCCATATGTGTTCATTGTGACATAACTTCAGCTAGGATTACGCTACGCCCACAATATATGTACCATGTTAAAGCTGATTATATGCTCTTTCCAACGGTATATATAACTCAATATTTTTTAATTTGTACATGTGACTCATTTCGTTAGGACTCGACACATAGTCTATTGTGCAATGATCAGAGCATTTTTTGAAATGTGTTTTTATTTTTAAAATAATTTTTTGGTCAAATACAAAAAAAATGCAACAAATATGGCTATATCTTTCAAACTATTAATGATTTTAAAAAAGTGTCTGATCATTGCACACAGTAGAATATGCTGAATGCTTTATTTACATAGCATAATTATTCCAAGAGATATCCCGTTTCCAAATGCAGAAATTGGAAGAAATTTTTTTTTGAGAAAATGGCTGTCAAAGATTGCATAATGGGTTTCATTACATGATATCGACATGCTTGATCCATGATTAAAACTTACTTATAGATATGTAATTGTCATAGAAGTTAACTTTATTGATAGTATGCATACAAAGGTATAATAATCTGGCAGAAAACTATTTTCACGTTTTTTTTCTTCAAAAAACACCATTTCACCTGGGGTGTCTGGCCTTAAAGGGAAACAAAAGGCATCTTTTTGGGCCTATGCTTCTGAGAGTTAATAACAACCAACCATTAACAACTATACTTGTTTTGTTGACAGTACAGAGCTGATGCGTCGGATGAAACGGTACCAGATGGCAAGCTACGAATGTCTGATCATCAAATACGCCAAAGATGAAAGATACGAGAAGAATGGAATTGCTACACATGATAAGTAAGAGCGTTCACTTTATAAAATGTTCTATAACATTATTCACATCACACCCGAATTGGCCAACTTTTCAAATATGTTGTCGTTTACAATAACCACACAGATTTACACAGGTGTAGACCGTGCAGCCATAATACTTGATAAAGTAAGTCAATATATATTTTACATCACTCAAAAGAGTGTTATGAGAACATGTAAAAGAAAAACAGCATTACAATTATTATTATTCGAAACAAAACAGTTTTTATAACGGATTAATACATATAGAAGCAGTATGTTGTAGGAAAGTCATGTAACTTCCACCAGTTTCCTATGATTATTAAAGTTACAATATTACCCCTTTGCTTCAGACAAACCTTACCTGCGACGTCCGCTGTAGAACTGCACAGCTTGATGACAATGGCATTAGAATGCGATGTGATTGGCATCGATGAGGGCCAGTTTGTAAGTAATAGTGCATTAGCCAAATGTGGCTGACTTGAAGGTGCAGGTCTTGTGAAGCACACGAGGGGCAGAGACGGTGGGGGGAATACTCGTAATGTCTGTTTAGTCTAAGTGTACACATGACCTGCCACAGCTAGTTGTAAAATTGTGAAATTGAGTTTTTGCACCTTTTTAGAATCCACGGATCACGAGCTTTAAAATGATACCTCATTTGTTGAAATATATTCAGTAGTTTTTGATTTATTGCTAAAATTTAAGCAATGCAGCATACTTTTTTGCCGCATGTGCCCAAAAGACGCATACGAAAACGTGTCTGAGAAATTAGAGAAAATTGAGGGCAGTTGTGTAGAATCCGGGCCCACCTCAATTTTGCCATTATTAACTATAGTTTTGCCTAAATGTTGGTGCAATAATTAAATCATTCCACATCATTCCACACATATTTATGCTATAAAAAGATTGTGTCTTAGTGCATTTTGAGGCCCAAATAGCACTCCGGTTTGCTCCAGTCTGCACCCGAACACAGACAACAGCCGCGTGGACAACAAATTGAACAATGACCTGAATGGAGTTATTTAAATCACATCTTACACTGTGACTGGACACTGAGAACAGTCCAGTCTATACCCTTGTGCCTTGCCTACCCCTCGTCTGTTGTTGACATTGCTTATAAGCTTTAGACAAGCACTGTGAACAGTGTTTGTTGCCGCCAACACCATATTATCGACCATTGTCAATTTTCAAGTCTTGCTGAACAAAGAACAATCTGTTCAGAATATAATATTTTAGAATCTCCCTATCCTTGGAGCAGTAGACTGTAGTAGCATGACCAGTCCATAAAAAATGGGGCACACCTACCCAGATGTAACGTTTCAGATTTTGAAAAAAAATCAAAAACTGAGCATGTTGATATTGATGGTTGTATATTATGTACTTAGAAATATGTCGCGCAGGCAGTCCTGAATTATTCAGTGAATAGAATTCAAACAAGTTAAATAATAACATGATTACATGCCTAATATTAAAAAGTTGTAATGGTCACATTTATCAGGTTACTTAAATGATCACACTATCATACAATTGAAGTAATACAATTTTAATCAACTGATTTGGGGCACATAACATTTCGAAAAGGCACATTGTTTCTCTATGATGTGCCAGAAGAGCACACGCATGTCTTTTTCCAGATCGATCCCTATGTTAGTGAAAGTGAGTTATGTTGTGTCATCTGACTATTACATACATGTATTGGAATTAAATCGAACATTGTTTCCCCTTTCAGGAAATATAGTTTACTTGGTGACACATGCCCACAAAACACAAAAAAGTCTAACAAATCTTAGTATTTCTTGTGCATCTGCACAATTTTGGCTGGCATTGAAACGCGATAATGTTTCTAACTGTTGTCTGTGCTTCCAGTTTCCTGACATCATCGAGTTCTGTGAGACGATGGCCAACAAAGGCAAGACTGTGATTGTTGCCGCCTTGGATGGTACTTTCCAGAGACAGGTGGGTGCAATAAGGTCAACGAACACCTTCGTACAAACACCCATATGTGAGCCAATCCTGGCGGTGATCACGTGATATATCATGTGATCTTCCTAAAAGGCAAATGACAATGGGTGAATTCAAAAAACGATGTGTGTTCGAATTATGCATGGATGTGTATTTTGGAGCAAGTATCCACAGGTGCATATTCCAGGTAAAAACATTAACCCTTTTAGACCAGTGTTAACCCTTTACACCCAATGGCATTTTAATTAATCCACTCCAATTCCCCCAGTGTTTGTACACATACAGCTACATGTTTTCGAATGGCAGTAACTCAAAACTTCCAATGTAAAGCCATACAAGTATCCCTAGTGTATAACAAATATACTAAGCTTTAAAATTACGTTGTCCAACAGATGGCACAACGTGTTTTTATTATCTTTCCCTGTGTGTTGGGCGTGAATCTGTCCTCAATACTGATCCTTGTTTTCTTTTGTTTTTCTTCCCCCTCAGTGTTCTTCAATAGCTGTCACCCCCAACTGTCTCCACCCCCCCCCCCCCCCCCGTTTTTCTTCCACTCTTTCTCCACCCCTTCTAATCCCTCAAAATCTCTCTTGACACAGTCTAGGTCATCCTCGCATATATGAATCGTGAAAGTCTAGCCCATCTGCGGGTGGTTTGGTACCCAGGCGGATCGGCTGGTTGCAGATTGAAGGGGTGTCGATAAAGGGGTGAAAATATTGTTGTTCTGGTGACATGAAATTGTTTTCACTAGCATAAAGTGATACACAAATATCGTGTTTCTAGGGTTTTGGAGACATTCTGAAGCTGGTGCCACTGGCTGAGAGTGTGGTGAAGCTGACAGCCGTGTGTATGGAGTGTTGTGGAGAGGCATCCTTCACCAAGCGAAAGGGGTCGGAAACAGAGGTAAGTAAAGCCCAGTACACGCTGCAAGAGTTTTGTCTTTGTGTGACACTTGTTGGACTAAATACAAACGTTTTTGTATCATGATACAAAGACTGGATTAGCACACTCCGCATAGCATCAGTTCAATTAATGCATTCATGACTGTGTTTTATTAATTTCATAAATGCATAGATAAATATATTTAAAAAATAAAATTATAAATTACATAAATATTTAAATTAGTACAATTTAAAATTATAACTAGAAATAACAGAGATTAAATATTAAATAATTTAAAAGAAATATATATTTCAGTTTTTAAATTTAACTCGGTGCATATAAACAAATATACAACATTTATCAATTAAATTGTAAATAGATATATATTTAAATTAGTACAATTGAAAATCATAGCGATAAATACCAGTGGCTAAATGTTAAATAATTTAAAAGAAATAAATATTAACGTTTTCCGTGTTACTCACGTGAGTATTTCTGTGCCAGGTGGAGGTGATTGGTGGCGCTGACAAGTATCTGGCAACCTGTAGGGTGTGTTACAAGTCCCCTGTGAGGGTGTCTCCCTCCAGCTCCCCCAATGCCAAGGGGGGCAGGAAGAGGCAGTTCAAACACGCCATCGACTTCAGCATGCGATAACTCTCTGTGCTCATCACTGGTCAGTCGATGGTCACTGGTCTGTATTGGTCAGTTGTAAGGTGCTTCAGATCCTACTGGACATGGTCCGATGTGGTTGGAAAACAGCAGAAGTCTGGGGCCATGCTATGCAAAGAGTAGTAGAGTCATGAACCCCTTTGCCTCTCGAGATACAGGTCTAATTTCTAAAATTTAACTACAATTGAGCTAGTGTGTGTGTGCGTGCGCATGCATGCGTGCGTGCGTGCGTGTGTGTGTGTGAGTACCGTATTGTTTCCTATAGACGCGCACTGCCTAATAGACGTGCACCCCCTTTTACAGAAGTGAAACCATGCACGAAAACATATTTTCAAGTGAGCGTGCATTTTAATAATGGCAAATACGATATGCCCCCGATGGCGCCGCCTTGCGGATACTCTCTGTTAGTTGAGTTTGCTTATCCATTTCCGGACGTTGCAGCCTTGATGGATTGTCTATAGACAGCTCTTTCGTTTACCAGTCTCCCCACTCGCCAGACGTCTGCTCCTATCCATTCCTCTATGTCCTTCTCCCATTGTCTCCTAGGTCTTCCTCTGCTTCTGCTGCCTTCCATTATTGGTCTCTAGAGATTGATGCCGTTTCACATAACAGAAATAACATAGTTTCTGTTCCTTTACAAAGTTCAATAAAGTCCCACGTATAACACCAAGCTCATCTGCGATGGATTCGTTAGTTCTATGTTCAGTCCACGAAACTCGTAATATCTTTCTAAAACTCTTGTTTTCAAATGCATTTATACATTTAATAATGTTCTTAATAAGAGTCCAGGTTTCGCATCCAAACGTAGCAGTTGGAAATATGCGGATTCGGATAATTCAGTTTCATATCTTTGTTCATTGCCTCATGGTTCTCGACATCCCTTCACATCCACAATCCTAGTCTTCTTTACGTTTAGTTTCAATCCTTTCATCTCACTGCTCTTTAACAGTAGTTAGATAACAGATATTTGTACATTAGCCGTAAGATGGCATTACGTTTCTGCCATTTTCATTTTATTAGTCAAAGTCGGGCATTCTAACAAGGCAGAGGAATGGTCTAAATAACGTTATCTTCATAATCATGTAACCGTATGTAGACACGAGGATGGGTCAGAAGAACGAATAGCATTTGTATGTACAACTTAAAGGCTTCGGGAATCGCTCCCTTAGTGCAGCGCTGGAAGTACATTGGCGTAGTTGTCCAACGATGTCGTCTGGCTAGCGCAATGATTGTCTGTTTAGCATCACTTGAATAATCAAAGCAGTCTGTCTCTACTCGCATTTCCTGTCATGTATCGTGTTCTGTCGATCGAGTGCCGGACATTTTGGTAGATTTGCTGAATCTGTCTGCTACACGTTGTCTACCAGTGTAGTGCCATGGTGCAGTGACCAGAGCTTCGGACTCAACCGAGAGAAACCGGGTTCGAATCATGTGCTGCCATGTCGAACCTAGGGCAAGTTCATTCAGTATACGTTGCTCCAGTTCACTCAGCTGTATGAATGAGTACCTGGCTGTAGACAGTGGTGCATAAGTGTGTACGAATAGTCTTCACACATTAATTGTAGAGTGGCTGAATGCTTCCCAGAAAAGTTGAGATGGTGTTCGAATAAACAGGTCTGCCAGGGAGTAAAGCGTAAAGTGTTTTGAGCAGTCCTGAGGACTGGATACTGCGCTATATAAGAACTTAACTTTACTTTTACCTAGGAACTGCATGTGTGTGGCGGGTATACAATTTATGCGTCCGCCCACCCCTCATAGCTAGTGCTACTTCTGTCTTAAGATAAATTAATACACGCGCACCCAAGCCCTTGCACTCGTGCTGTGCGCGTCTATTGGTGATAATGCGGTATGTGTTTCAGGGAGTAATGTACAACCCTGTGGAAGAAAACTAATTACTTTATTTGTTTAAGTTGCTTTAGGTCAAGGGGTCGTTCACAATTGTCAACATTCACCTATTCATATGGAACAACTCATTTCCCTCTTGAAGTCTTCCCTGAATTAGCACAATAAAACGTAACGTTGATATTGTTCCAGAGTGAAGGTCTTATGCAGGTATGTAATTCCGACATTTTTATAATTAGTACGCACACTTGACCCACTTTCATATGCTATATACGAATAGGTAAATATCGGCAGATGTGAATGGCCCTTAACGCTTTGTACCGGTTTTAGGGTTCTTGGCATATGTTAGACTTAATTCAATTGTTCATAATGTTACATGGTATTTTCTGCAAATACTCAGGGAAACTGTCTATGTTCTTGTAGCACCATCTGGAGGATGTGCATTTTGCTAATAGAGCCAATTTCAATAATAAATCTAATTTCAAGGATATCTGATATTTTGTTTTAGACAGCTCTCTCACACTTCATAGATATCTGTGTAACAGTCAAGGAGCTCTTTACTTCTGCGTATCACAGCGGGCACATTGTCATCCATTCCTCAGCTGTTCTGGTTGAAATAAACGACTAGATGACCAGTTAACGAACTGCTAATGAAAACTATTTATGCCAGTATTTAGATTGGTGCTATTTAGATTGCTGCTATTTAGATTGGTGCTATTCTTGAGAGAAATGTTAAGGTGCAGGATTTTGAGTGCATTGGCCCACAGATGAATATGAAATACATCTTTCGTTGGTTTTCACATAACAAACTTTGTACATACTTAGGGTTGCTGTACTAAGTATGCAGTCCAAACAAACTTTGTACATACTTAGGGGTGCTGTACTAAGTATGCAGTCCAAACAAACTTTGTACATACTTAGGGGTGCTGTACTAAGTATGCAGTCCAAACAAACTTTGTACATACTTAGGGTTGCTGTACTAAGTATGCAGTCCAAACAAACTTTGTACATACTTAGGGGTGCTGTACTAAGTATGCAGTCCAAACAAACTTTGTACATACTTAGGGGTGCTGTACTAAGTATGTAGTCCAAACAACAAACTTTGTACATACTTAGGGGTGCTGTACTAAGTATGCAGTCCAAACATAACAAACTTTGTACATACTTAGGGGTGCTGTACTAAGTATGCAGTCCAAACATAACAAACTTTGTACATACTTAGAGGTGCAGTACTAAATATGCAGTCCAAATTTTTTTATAGCATTCCGTATTGGTGGGTGGTGGCTTGATACAGGAGAATTTAATCACTGCAGTGGTGCCACCTATTGGGTGGAACATATATTAATACCCAGTTTGGGCCTCAAAGCCAGGGATCATAGTGTAATGTCTTGGCAACCCTGTCACGTCAGTTGAGTGACTTGAGTCGGGCAATGTAAAGGGAAAGTAGTGCATTCAAGGTAAAAGTTGTGAATGTATAATGTTCTTGAACTTAGAATATTGCAAGTTTAAATTTTATATAAAATGTTTAGTGCTTCTGTTACTGTTGTAATGTAGCTGGGGCAATTATTTTTCAGTTAAGAAAATATAAGACAAAACTATCCATATTTTATGTGCATTTGACAATTTAAAACTGAATGGCATAATTTTACTGCATGGTTAGAAAAATGTTCATGTGTCGCTTTAATTGTTAGGGAATTATGTCGAAATAAAGATATTTACAATTATTTATTGATTAAGTTGAAATGCATGTTGGTACATTGACTTTATTATCCTGTTTAAATGAAATGCTATTAAAATATTTGCATGTTTACAAATGTAATTATTCCTGTACAGTTGATAAGACAGATAGTTTGCTTTGCAGTAGCAACAATTTATACACACAGACATTAATAATAAATCACATTTTATTAATGATGCCTTTGTCCATATTGCACATTTTGATACAAATATAACATATTCAACATAAGACATTAAACTTTTATATTGTAAAAATATACGTTACAAGAACATACCATGTAACTGCATTGACTTGGTGAGGTGTAGCACCATCGTCCATAATATAGTAGACTCGGTAAAAGGAGAATAGCATGCATGTGAAATAATCTAGTAAGCTATACACCCGTGTCGTACAACTGGTCCCTGCTAAATGTCGGCATACCCATCCTCCAGAACTGCATTTTTCCAATGACAGCATATTTGTTATGCTTACTTATGCAGAATTTCCTTGGTAGTTACACAAAAAACGCCCAATATCGACAAAACGTTGCTTCATAAGATTGAAAGGTTCCGAGGAAATTAATCGACTAATATTTGGTGGCCGATTAATTCACTATCAATAAGATTATAGAGAATGAAGCATTTTAAGGCCTTTTATACAGTTTGCTCACATGAAATTCTGCTCTGTCCTTACAAGACTGATATGAAATATTTACCGACTATCAGTAATAAAACTGATAAAACCTGCTGAAAAAACCATACTACTTGTATGAGTTGAATCTTAAAATACACTACTTATAATACTTGTATACAGGAGAAATTGTGCGATTTTCTTCAAAACATTACAATATATGACATACCTGCATGTGGTTTGCAGTTTTGATATTTTGTTAATAGAAAATATGGCACCATTTTTATGTAACTGTTACACATTAATTACTAGTGTGAAACTCGTCTTCTTTTGACTAGCCGAGATTGGCCTTTGACCCAGCTTCCTGGTTGGCCAGTTCCTGGAGGACGTAGGTGATTTTGGTAATGGCTGCCTGGATGTCCTGTGTGTCCACACTACTGTGGACAACCAGACGCGTCACTCGCTTTGAGAACGGATATGACAGCACCGTGATACTCTCCCCAACCGCTTCCTGTTCCTGCTTTGTCACCTGGAGGCAGAAGTGTCTATGTACAAGCACGCTGCACGGTTGTTTCACAGGTGTCAACGTTACCACTTTCAAGTGGGAAATACAGCTTTTCACTATGATCATACTTTTTGTATGTTTAAAAAATAAATAAATCGTATTCATGGTAAGCTAGATCTGTTTGTTGCAACTTGCAAACGAGGCTATTCTATTTGTTTGGTTATTGGTCAATTTATTATGCATCTGTTGCAAATGAGAATGCACATAAAATTGACGAAAACACAGCATGTTAAAAATGACAAACAAAAGAACTGTCGTGAGCACTTACCTGAGAGTGTCACAGAAGTTGACAGAACTGTCGTGTGCACTAACCTGAGAGAGTGTCACAGAACTGTCGTGTGCACTAACCTGAGAGAGTCACAGAACTGTCGTGTGCACTAACCTGAGAATGTCACAGTACTGTTGTATGCACTTAACTCAGAGAGTCTGTCACGGGTTTGTCACAGAACTAACCTGAGAGTGTCACAGAACTGTCGTGTGCACTAACCTGACAGTCTGTCACAGAACTGTTGTATGCACTTACCTGAGAGAGTATGTCACGAGTCTGTCACAGAACTGTTGTGTGCACTTACCTGAGAGAGTCTGTCACAGAACTGTCATGTGCACTAACCTGAGAGTCTGTCACAGAACTGTCATGTGCACTTACCTGAGAGAGTCTGTCACAGAACTGTTGTGCCTTGAGCCCTTCCTTGAGCATGCGAACCATCACAATGTTTGTTTGTACACGGTCTAGATTAATGTGCACCACCCCGTGACTCTTCTTCACCACAGCTGCAGCACAAACATTTACACACAGGTATCAGATATTACAAGTCAACTCATTAAAAAAAACTCCCTCCTCTATTTATTAATTAGGTAACTTCTTTTGTATCTAAATCCTTAGAAATCAAGCCCAGAGGTGCATCAAAACAAAAGAATTGGTCGGTCTCAAAATTGTAAGCAGTATTCAAGCTGTCGGATGGATGGATATGCCAGGGAGGTATGATGGGTACACTGCCACGATACACAGGTATAATGGTACATTATTTCATGACAGCACTATTGTGTAATACAGTGCACTCCGGATACGTCGAACCTCCAGGGACCCGTGGAAATACTTCTACTTATCCGAAGTTCCACTTATCAGGATCTGTGTTTGTTGAGTGCCTTATATCATACAGGCTACGGATATAAGTTGTTTGAACACAGTGTATTTTATTTTAAAGCAAACGATACCACAATAACATAGAAGAACAATGACGTAAGCGACACATCATTTATACACTCGGAGCAACACATTTATAACAAAATAAATATATGGATTGAATTGAAAATTGAACAGATATCAACATAAGAATGTGCAAAATTGTCCTCTACATTAGACAGTCGTCTAGATTAATGTTAACAACTGCAAACATTAATCAGGCTTTGCAAAAGGAGGTTATTTTAGTTTCTTTCTTTGCATATCAAATCCATGTGACCTTTGGTAACGTCACTGAATTCCAGGAAAGGCAAGAAAAGCTTTGCATTACATCTCACAGCCACCTGCTACGCTGTCATCAGCAGCAATAGAAATAAGCCAGAATATTTACTTGTCTGCCAGACAAGTAAGTTTTGAAATCTACTTGTCCACCAAAATGTTAACTTGTCCGAGTTGTTGTCAAGGGGAACCGAAGCTTCGGAAAAAACGTAAAAGTCTCTTATTTTTATGACAACAACCCAATGTTCCTGCTGTTTCGTTGCATGAACATCTGAGTGACTTGTGATCAAAGACACAATTTGATTTAATCTGCAAATTTTGATCCATTTATCATTATTATTCATCACGAATATTAAAAGTAGACACATTACATGATGTATATCAATATTTTTGTGATGCTTATATGAACGCTTTTATTAATAAGAAATCATTTTTACGATGATAGGAATGAGACAATTGTTTTTCTTGCTATTTGTTATAATGTTGCAAAAACTGTTTATGTTTAATATGATATATAACACTACTATAAAATGTTGGCATCAGTTTGTCATTGAAGATGCCACTCAACCATCAGGAACACGACCAATGCAAAGCCAGGAAATTTTATCACAAAAATAATAATAAACTATATAATCTGATATCATATTGTTCAACCTCTATGAACTTCAATATTAACAAATTTCTGTTTTTTACAAACGAAGATAATATTCAATTGAACATCAGCAAACGAATGCATATTTTTCAATGATGATAAAACAATTTTAACGGTGCCCGAATTACATTTACCAGGCGGAATATAATTTTTACATTTAGTTACGTTGTAACGTTGCTGCCACGCGCAGACCGCCGTAGTTGGCGGAAGCCGACATGTCAACGGCGGTTGGCACTCCGTCCCCAGCCGCGCGTTTTGCATAATTCGGCTTCGAAAACTCGCAATTTATGGTTAAAATAAATGTTACATAGATACAACACTTATGAAATTTCATTAATATTCCGTTTATCAACCACCATCATAGATTTACCGGACAGCCAGTTGCAAGTTTTGAAAATTGTCACCGATCTGGATAAGAAGTTCGATGACTTGGAAGACTGCCAAGTCCGCGTGGGTTAGGCATAATAGTGGTTAAAACTATATAATTATTCAAATAACAGCTAGCGATACAAAGTGTACTATTTCCAAATTTCATCAAATGTGATCTGTGATTGGAAGCAGGTTGTACGTCAGCCAAAAGATTTACGATTTTATTAAATACAGCCTCGATCAACGGTGGCTAATGCGGAGTCTGTCCTACGCGTATGACAGCTAGGTCGGTGCGCTCAGCGGATGACCCTGTTAACACAGGCACTAAACTTGGTCGAACGCTACCGCGTATAACACACTGGCGGCAGAACGACAAGACGCCGACACACTAACAAGATTGCAACGTGCACGATTGCTAGCGAACTTCATTTACATTTGAATTTCCTCAAATAAAAAGTTTGCAATGTTGCACGCATCACTATTTACTGTAAATTTGTCCACCGGATAACCATGTAGAGTCATTTTACGTGTCCGGGCCAAAAATCACTTGTCCCAGTCAAACGGACAAGTGCTATTTCGAACGCTGATCAGTATACTTTGCGTGATGTATGCGCGATCCCAATCCACACACTAAAATACACACAAATAACGTAGTGCGAGAAACGTCGACGAGTAAGAGTAACTACCCGTAAACCAGTATGTCAATACGCTAATAGCATTTTATATCTGAGCGGGCTGACGGAATCTCAATGTTTAGTAGTGAGACTTACAAAATCAAGTTAACCGAATGAAAGAAATATGAGCGCGCGAGGAAATTGAGTCGACTTAACGGAAGTCGACTTATGCGGATTATGTTGTACTATATGAGATACAAAGACATCTAGGACCAAGGAAAAAAATGTTACTTAAATGAATATCAACTAACCGAGTTCGAGTTATGTGGAGTGCACTGTATATTCAACTCTTAACACTAAAAATGAGCCGATTCCAGTCAGCATAGCAACAGAGAAAGCCCTAGTCCCAACTTCAAACTGACGCTATTTTGGATTGTAAAAATGGCGTGTCCCACACAGTGTATTGGAACCAATGATAATTTAATTTTGTGAGCTTCATACACCATCCGTGAGCACTTTCTGATAGGATCACCACAGTTCAGACTAGAAAACTACATCATTTTATAACAGCAATTCCAAAGTTTAGTGCACGCACACACACACACGCACAAACAACACCAACGCACTCGTACTGATGCCACTGTGCCTTACCTTCTGCCAACATGCGTGCATGTCTGTGGTCTGTCTGTAGTCGTGGTATCATGCCCTCCAGGGTAAACAAAGCAGCTGCTGCAAGCATCCCAGGCTTTCTCATCCCTCCTCCCACGACCTTCCGCAGCCTCGTAGCCCTGCAACAGGTCAAAGGTCATCTTCCCTTCTTGCTGGCAAACACTAAATAATCCCTGCATCCATCCTCGCAAGCCAGAGCTGTTTGCCATACAAAACTAGCCCTGGCTCATCCCTTCGCGAAGTGCGGAAGTTAGCTGAGTCAAACTAGTAATTGACTTCGCCAGTCGCGACTGCACCACCTGTGAGAACAGCGCAAATACCCGCCCAATTTGAAGACGGATAAACGACTTCTGGGAATCCCAATATATAATGACCCGTTCGCCCATTAGCACGAGCAGCTGAGCGGTATTGTGTAATCAAATAATTGCTTCTACTTCCTAAACATTGCATGTAACATGAGCCACGGTGGGGTTGGTTGAAATTAGTTTTTTATGACCACCCGACCTGCTGCCAACCACTGATCTAGTGAGCGATTTCATAGGCTGAGCTTAAATTCAGAGTTTCGCAAAGCGATCAGCCAGGGGGTACTGCTGGCTGGCACTGACGTAATCAGCAGCAGCAACCCCTGGCGCACGAGGATGCCAGCATCTGGCACAGAAGAAGTACATGTGTGTCAGGCCATAACAGTTCAGACCTGGTACATTTCCAACGTAAAAACACATTCACAGGGGCAAAAGTATCGATTTTTAGAGAAAAAAATTACTCCAACTTTTAACAATGAAATTTTGAATTATTCTCTTAAAAAGTGTTTTTGGTGCAGGTTGTGAATTGAACGATATGTTACTTGAAACCTAATTTTAATGTTGCCTGTCTGAAAGCCTGAATTCTTTAGGTTGGTCAGTTTAACCACCCATAACTTTGCTTACCAAGCTTACACTGGTACCTAATTTTTTAATATATTCTTCTTAATAGAGGAATATACACACTGAAGGTGTAGAGCCCATCAAATTGCCTGAAACAGTGTTTGTAATTTGAATGTCGCATACACAAAACGCATATAAATATTCAAATTGTAAACACAGCTGTTGCAGAGGCAGGTGGAGCTAACTGCAAGTTCCTGGGATTTGGACATAATAGGCCTGGTTTCCACAATCAAGACCAGAAGTGGGACAAAGTACAACCGATTCAGCAAATGTCTTGGTTCCGGTTAAAGGAATGGACAGACTTGCTTTAAACTTGGTTACAAATAAATTTTACACCCTACAAAATAATGAATGTCATCCCAACACATGCATTGCCTATTTAAGGAGCATACTCCTAAATGTTTAGTTGCTGATGATCTCCGTCTAGCAATGGACCTGGTAGTGACATGTACATTACTTACCTGGCAATGAACTCGGCAGACCCAGAAACTATGGAACCAACAGGTGCACCAAGACCCTGAAACAAAGGGCAACCTAGAATAAACACATCCTCTTGTCTTTTTTATATAGCACAGTATCCAGTCGTTAGGACCGCTCACACAGCGTTACACTTCACTCCCTGGCAGACCTGTTCTTATATAGCACAGTATCCAGTCGTTAGGACCGCTCACACAGCGTTACACTTCACTCCCTGGCAGACCTGTTCTTATATAGCACAGTATCCAGTCGTTAGGACCGCTCACACAGCGTTACACTTCACTCCCTGGCAGACCTGTTCTTATATAGCACAGTATCCAGTCGTTAGGACCGCTCACACAGCGTTACACTTCACTCCCTGGCAGACCTGTTCTTATATAGCACAGTATCCAGTCGTTAGGACCGCTCACACAGCGTTACACTTCACTCCCTGGCAGACCTGTTCTTATATAGCACAGTATCCAGTCGTTAGGACCGCTCACACAGCGTTACACTTCACTCCCTGGCAGACCTGTTCTTATATAGCACAGTATCCAGTCATTAGGACCGCTCTCACACAGCGTTACACTTAATAATAATAATAATAAGATAACTTCTATTGCGCCTAAATCCTTGGAAACCAAGCTCAGAGGCGCATCAAAACAAAAGGGTTGGTCAATCTCAAAGTCCATAAGTAGTTTTCCAGTTGTCAACATATGGGTCAAGGCGCTAGGGAGCTAAGGTGGATAAGCAAGGTTGTAAAGATACGTTTTTAAATGACGACGGAATTTTGTAATATTTTCAACTGATCTAACACTAAGAGGAAGCATATTCCAAAGAGTTGGTGCAGCAACAGAAAAAGCCCTAGTTCCAATGTTAGTGTTGGCTCTAGGAACAAAAAGTAGGTCAGAACTAGATGATCGAAGCTGGATAGATTTTCTTACAGGAGTAAGCAATAAATGCAAATAAGATGGTTGCTTATTGGACAGTGCCTGATATGTAATGATACAGATCTTAAAAATTATACGATATCGTACAGGAAGCCAATGTAAAGACTTCAAAAGTGGCACAGAGCGAGAAAAACGAGGAGATCTTGTAACTACTCTTGCTAGACAATTTTGGACACGCTGAAGTTTTGTGATATCCTTGCTAGCGATATTATAAAGGAGGGAATTGCAATAGTCAATTCTGCTGCTAACAAGCGCTGTTGCAATAGTCTTAGCAACAGAAAATGACATATACCGGCGAATACGGCGAAGATCACGAATATGATAAAAACAGCAGCGACATGTTTGAGATATATGTTGTCGGAAATTGAAGTTTCTATCAAAGATTACTCCTAGATTACGCACCGAGGTTGCTGGCGTGATGTACTGATTCAAAATACGCGTAGGGAAAAAACCATCCAGTTTACAACGCTGCATTCGAGTACCAATAATGATCAATTCAGTTTTATTTGCATTTAATTTCAACTTGCTGTCAGTCATCCAATGGAAGATATCTTGAAGGCAATCACTAAGTTGGTTAAGGGAGCGATTTGTATCCGGGGTAGCCAACGAAATGTAAATCTGAGTGTCATCAGCATAAAGATGATGATCTAAGTTATGTTTTTGTATAACAGAGCTTAGTGGCGTGGTGTAAAGAGTAAAAAGCAAAGGCCCAAGAACAGAACCCTGGGGAACACCAAATAAAGCCGGCAGTGCAGCTGAAAAGCAGTTCCCAATCTTTATAGTTTGGTATCTATCAGTTAGATACGAAGAAAACCAGCTTAGAGCTGTGCCAGATATGCCGTACCACTTTAATAGGCGTTCAATGAGAATGCTGTGATCAATCGTGTCAAACGCGGCAGAGAGATCTAGTAAGGTAAGTGCAGTCACTTTACCATTATTAATGTTCAAGGTAATGTCATTATGAACCTTTAAAAGGGCTGTCTCTGTTGAATGAAACTGCTTATATGCTGATTGTGACACATTAGTTAACACATTTCACTCCCTGGCAGACCTGTTCTTATATAGCACAGTATCCAGTCGTTAGGACCGCTCACACAGCGTTACACTTCACTCCCTGGCAGACCTGTTCTTATATAGCACAGTATCCAGTCGTTAGGACCGCTCACACAGCGTTACACTTCACTCCCTGGCAGACCTGTTCTTATATAGCACAGTATCCAGTCGTTAGGACCGCTCACACAGCGTTACACTTCACTCCCTGGCAGACCTGTTCTTATATAGCACAGTATCCAGTCGTTAGGACCGCTCACACAGTGTTACACTTCACTCCCTGGCAGACCTGTTCTTATATAGCACAGTATCCAGTCGTTAGGACCGCTCACACAGCATTACACTTCACTCCCTGGCAGACCTGTTCTTATATAGCACAGTATCCAGTCGTTAGGACCGCTCACACAGCGTTACACTTCACTCCCTGGCAGACCTGTTCTTATATAGCACAGTATCCAGTCGTTAGGACTGCTCACACAGCGTTACACTTCACTCCCTGGCAGACCTGTTCTTATATAGCACAGTATCCAGTCGTTAGGACCGCTCACACAGCGTTACACTTCACTCCCTGGCAGACCTGTTCTTATATAGCACAGTATCCAGTCGTTAGGACTGCTCACACAGCGTTACACTTCACTCCCTGGCAGACCTGTTCTTATATAGCACAGTATCCAGTCGTTAGGACCGCTCACACAGCGTTACACTTCACTCCCTGGCAGACCTGTTCTTATATAGCACAGTATCCAGTCGTTAGGACTGCTCACACAGCGTTACACTTCACTCCCTGGCAGACCTGTTCTTATATAGCACAGTATCCAGTCGTTAGGACCGCTCACACAGCGTTACACTTCACTCCCTGGCAGACCTGTTCTTATATAGCACAGTATCCAGTCGTTAGGACCGCTCACACAGCGTTACACTTCACTCCCTGGCAGACCTGTTCTTATATAGCACAGTATCCAGTCGTTAGGACTGCTCACACAGCGTTACACTTCACTCCCTGGCAGACCTGTTCTTATATAGCACAGTATCCAGTCGTTAGGACTGCTCACACAGCGTTACACTTCACTCCCTGGCAGACCTGTTCTTATATAGCACAGTATCCAGTCGTTAGGACTGCTCACACAGCGTTACACTTCACTCCCTGGCAGACCTGTTCTTATATAGCACAGTATCCAGTCGTTAGGACCGCTCACACAGCGTTACACTTCACTCCCTGGCAGACCTGTTCTTATATAGCACAGTATCCAGTCGTTAGGACCGCTCACACAGCGTTACACTTCACTCCCTGGCAGACCTGTTCAATCGGACACCATCTTGACTTATCTGGGAAGCATTCAGCCATGCTGTGATTAATGCGTGAAGATTATTCGTATACAAAGGTACTCATTCATACAGCTGAGTTAACTGCAGCAACAAGGAATGAAAGAACTTGCCCAAGGTTCGAAATGGCAACAAAGAGGAATCTGTGTGATAGGTGATGAATCAATCCAACGTATGACTCTTTAAAGTGAATAGGGACCAATAAAAATAACATTTAATAGATATTATCACTCTCAGAATCGGTTGCCATTCATTATGGCTTGGGACTTTATAGCCAGTGCACTGCTGTTCTGGCTGATCTACCAAACAACCTAAGATTTCAGGGGAGAAGAAAGAGAGAGAGAGATGTATTAATTTGTAAGTTTGTATTTGCTACAATCAAGGATTTCCCCAAAAATTAATGTAACCGACAAATAGAACAAATTAGAATACATTTCCATATACTCGGTACATGTTTCTTTGCTGTGACATCAGTTTAAAGAGAACATTGTTGTCAACGATCTTTAACCGGACAAAATTAGGTTCCGTGAACTGAGATAACTTTGAGTACCTTGGAGAAACACAAGCTGACTGAGTCAACATTCTCCAGAATGACCTTGGGTTCGACCTCTAGCGCTACTGCTGCGTTCATCATTCTTGCTCCGTCCATGTGAATCGGCAATTTGTTGTCATCTGCAATTTTTCGTAACTGAAAAAGGACAAAATCCAATTACGTAGTCTGTTTCAAGAAAACATGTAACAGGGCTGATTACTGGTGATAGTTTGACAACTGTGATAGTATTGCAATAGCTAAATCTACATAGTTGTTATACTAACACACTGACTTTGGTGCCTTGTAAGTCGACCTCCACTCAGGTGTCAAGGTCCATTTGACTTTCTCTCTATAAGCACTCTCTCCCTTCACCCACTGGCCTGAGCTACCTTTTGACAATTATTTGAGAGAAAAAAACACAAAGGCAGTTACTTTGAGGTTTTTACTTTTTTCATCCATAAGGAATTCCCCAGATGGTGCGAGTGGAGTTTTGTTAATATTACTATGTGTAATAAATGTAATCATGCTATAATGTTGGCAATTACTACCCTGGGTTGGTTTCTCCGTGGGAGGGTGTAAGCTAGCAGTACAATACTGTCCGATAGACTAACGCAATGTAGCATTGATTGTTCGATGTATTGTTAGTTGTTACACCCCAATATATGCCTTAAAAGCCAAATTATTCTCTAAGCACAATCCAATTTCATTCTGAATTCAATAAACATGTCAAGGATTGGTGCACGCACTTTTGCAAGGAAGTCGAGTGGCAGCACTGCGCCTTCACAAATGTTGTGCGTGTTCTCGACACATATGAGCCCCGTGAAGGGCTGGTGAGAATCATCCAGAGGGCGAATGTTGTCTTCAACGACTTCAAGGTCAAACGTACCGTCTGCTAGATTGGGGATGGTTCGCGGATGCACGCCACCTAACTGAAAGTGGTACAAATTGTGTTAATAGAAAACTAACATACCCTCATGCACTTAACAGTCAGTTTTCCATGCAATCAACTGTCATTTTATAAAAGAAAGCGTACAAAGTCAAATACGTTTGCAAGTATCCAAATTTTTCTGTTCTTTTGGTTTCCAGCCTAAGAATGTAAGAAATCAAAAACTTTCATTTTGCACATCCAAAACGTATTTTACATGGTAAAGGCTTTCGTCGAATGTGTCACATTGACTTCATCAGTACCGATGATGCTAAATGATGTCATCGAACACGTGAGGTAATTCGTAATTGCCCGTCTCTGTTGATGGGTGTTCTGGTTTTCCTGATCCAGATGGCTTCCCTGATGTGCCGGACTCTTCGGTTGGGTTCCTTGTCTACAATGTTTGCTCCCTCCCAGCCTATGATATGGTTTTCAGTTGTCACATGGTCTGTAAGGGCAGATTTATTCATTCTGCATCATCGGTAGTGATGAAGTTAACATGATATGTTCGACGAAAGCCTTTACCAGATAAAATACATTTTGGATATATAAAAAGAAAGTTTTTAATTTGAAAAAGAACTATCCTGAAGAATGTTCAGTAATCTAAGAATGTAAGAGTTTTCATAGGACGGAACTTTTTCTGAAGTTACGTACCATTGCTTGCAATGCGCAACATGCTTTTTATGCAATAAAGAAAGTTTTTTTTTTAAATAAAAACTATTCATTGTATATGTTTAATGGTGCATTTCTGTCAAAAGTTGTTGCATTTCTGATTAGCGGAGATTAACTTTTTAGGGGTCATTCACAATTGTCAACATTTACCTATATATCAGAGATTCTCTTGGAGGGTGGAAACTCATCAATGACACGTTATACCCTGGAATGCCGCATACTTTTTGCCGCATGTGCCCAAAAGACAGATACAAAAACATGTCTGAAAAATCTGACAAAATTGAGGGGCACTTGTATAGAATCCGGACTCATCTTGAATGTGCCGTTATTAACTATAGTTTTGCCTACATTTGACACGTCGATGCGATAATGAAATCATTCCACATCATCCCAGGCATAGATATGCTATAAATATTGCGTCTTGGGCCTAGCGCATTTTGAGGCCCAAATAGTGCTCTGGTCTGCTCCAGTCTGCGCCCGAATACAGACAATGGCCGCATGAACAACAAGCAGAACAATGGCCTGAATGGAGTTATTTTAATCACATCTTACATTGATGACTGGACACTGAGAACAGTCTAATCAATACCCTTGTGCCTTGCCTACCCCTCGCCTGTTGTTGACATTGCTTATAAGCTTTAGACAAGCACTGTGAACAGCGTTTGTTGCCTCCGACATCACACCAGAGTTCATCGGCACAGTCGAAAGTACAAAGTAAGAATAGCTGTTTTGGAAACACTGTTGTTTTAACATAGCTGCACACAACTACGAGAGACACAAAACAAGATATATTTAGTCAAAATAATGGGTAGCTAACGTCTACATAAAACTGACATCCCTTTGAAAAATGCAAAAATACACGTGCTCGAGTGACACCGAAGACAGGGAGCAGTCATTGATATATGAGTTCGGCGCTCTACAAATAATTTCAAATCTGGGTGCAATATTTAACCGGTCCGAACCTTGTTTTGCGATATAAAATCGTTTTATTCCTGCATTCTAACAGTAGGTTACCAGCTTATTCCAAATCCAGCAGCAGCCAGACTCAAAATGGTGGGCATTTTCTAAAATAAGCTTTGAAGTGTGCTGCTTCTAAATTCTAGCCATTGTTTACCACAAAAAGGGGTTCAGTCCAAATTACTAAGTGAATATAGCTTTTGATGGTAATGCAGTTGTTTTTGCCCTATTTGCACATTACTATGTGACAACATTTATTCAAACAAATATATATCACTTTGTACTTTTCAATTAATCAAGTAAAACTGTTTAGAACTTAAGACCACAGATGACCATATTAAAAGTTTAGCAAACTATATAAAATGGAAAATGGTGAAATTCAAGACAAATTGAGAAATTTATTCAGAACACCAGACTCAATACAAATGACTGCTCCCAGTCTAAGCTGGTTGCGTGATGCATGAGCGCCCATGTTTCAATAACTCACAAAAAATTTACTGATTAAACCATACAAATTATAGTGTCTAAGCTCCTCCATAACTTATTATTATTTACATATGTGTCATGTGACATATTTCACTAACATCATGGCTAATTTATTTAATGTTTATGTCACCTGACAGATTGTACGAGACTTGATGATCCCATATTTAAAGGGAGCATTTCATGTTTTAGTGATCATTTTAATTTTTCAATTTTAAAAAATGTTCAAGGCATATCAACTGGCTGCCATCAGATTTGGAGTCAGCGCCTTAAAATAATTCAGAATCAATCCAAAAAACCAAACTTTATAATCATAAAGGCAAGGTATACATCCGTGACTCCCTGATTAATATGCACATTCTAAAATTCATGTATGTTTGCTAAATGTTACAATTGGAGTTATAAATTATAAACGAAAAATAAATATTTTTGAAAGCATGTTTATAAATCATGCCTCCGTTACCAAGTCTCACATACAGTACATTCGTTACAAATGCCCCCGTCACCTTGGGTCATAAACTTTGGAAAAAAGACACTGCTATGTTCTAGTCGTACATGTAATAGTCTTACTGTATAGAATAATTTAATTTGGCTAATTTAATTGGGTGATTTTCCCACAAGTTATAATCTAATTTCCTTTCAAGACTACACTGATGCAATCTCAACCACAGACTGAGTGAGGCTATTCAATACATATGCTCATCGGGGTATCAATGAGTTTTTTTATGTTTAATCAACACGGTTCTTTGAATATTTTTAGTTGGTGCTCTCTCGTATGTGAATCGTTGTCACTCAGTGTCACAAACTGCTGCATCGTATTTCTCAGTTAGAATCTCCCTATCCTTTGAGCAGTAGACTGTAGTAGCATGACCAGTCCATGAAAAATGGGGCACACCTACCCAGAATGTATTTAGTTTTGTAACATAACAGATTTTGACAAAAACCTGAACATTTCTGAGCACTTTGATATTGATGGTTATATATTTTGTACCCAGAAATATGTCGCATAGACAGTCCTGAAGTCTAATATTTTCAAAGTCACCAGTTAATACAAAACAGCTCTTTATTTCTAAATTTTATATAACACTCACATTTAGCCATGCTGGCACAAACCACTCGAAGCGTAAGGCCCCAAACTCCGTACATCATCAATAATGTTGTACTACCAGGTACAGACCTCTATTTTTAAACTAACAACATTACAAATAGAATTCAACACAAGTTAAAGAATAACATGATTACATGCCTAATATTAAAAAAGTAAATCACATTTACCAGGTTATTTAAGTAATCATATTATTATGCAAATTAATTAATACAATTTTAATTAACTGATTTGTGGCACATCAAATTTCGAAAAGGCACGCAATTCTATATCTGATGTGCCTAAAGGGGACATACATGTCTTTTTCCAGATCGATCCCTGATATATATATATATATATACATATATATATACAATGCATGCTCATTGTTAGACCCCCTCCCTTCCTCCCCTGTATTACTACATTAAAAGGTCCAAAATGAAAGTCACACGCAGGTTTATAAATGTTATGACACACTACAAACATGTTTACAATCACTATGGCTAAATGCAATTCACATGCATTAATATGCGGGAATTGACCCATCATTCACATGTTCTGTTCAAATAGGTAAATGTTGACAATTGTAAACAACCCCTAAATTATCAAATTTTCTGCCTACTTACAGTGGCCATGCCCCCTTGTTCATAGATTATTAGATGGGACTGGTCTCCTAGTAGAGCCTCCAGACCACGACTATGGCAGTGACTCAATACTGCAACAGTCACAATATAATATATGTTATTGATTGGTTGTATTTGTATTGCCTTCATACTGACCTGAGGGTAGCAATACTGACCCAAGGCCGAGGGCCGATATAGCTTCCTGAAGGTCAATATGGACACAATACGAATATGATCAATTCATTAAAAAAAATTATTAATTGCCAATTTTTCATATAGTTTATTGTATTTTTTCGGTTCTAAGAAGTAGACCCAGTAACAGGACTGATAAAAAATATGAAACAATACATACAGTGTATAAATAATAAAACAAAATAAAGATAAAAACACACAATAACAACACTTACAGCATTATACACAGAAAGGTTTATCAATTGCAGATCTGAAGGTATTGGCTCCTAAAAATATACAAATACTAAATAGAAATGTAATCTATATTTAATCCCTTTAATTTAAGAGAATTGATAATTGCACATGAAGCGTATGTCCATGTTTTCCCGTGTGTTTGTAAGGAAAAATTAAGTTGGAACAAATTCATGAGCATGGTGCATACCTGATATTAAATTACCCATAGTGCCACTTGGAACAAACAGTGCAGCCTCCTTGTTGAACATATCAGCAATTGTTGACTGCAGCTCTGAAACGAACATCTAGATTTAGTTTAGATTAAGTGTAATGTTGGGTGCACTGCCCACATAAGCAATAATTATAACACGTGCACACATACAGACACACATACATGCACACACAGACACACACACAGACACACACACACATACGTGCACACACAGACACATAGACACACAGAGACACACACATAGACACACACACAGACACACACACAGAGACACACACACACAGACGTGCACACATACAGAGACACACACATAGACACACACACACACACAGAGAGACACACACACACGTGCACACATACAGAGACACACGCACACATACATAGACACACACACAGAGACACACACACACACACACACACATACACACAGAGACACACACGCACACACACACGCATGCACTTATGTATCACGTATAATGGATGAAAGCATTAATTTTTGTACTTAGAAATAACTGGACAACTATACACCATGACCATTGTTTTTAACATAAAATAAAAATATTGTATCAAAAGCATCATGTAGTTACCACAGTTCATGCAAATAATCCCAGATAAAAATACAGACATCAGCGAATTTACAAAGAAATGCGTCCAGCTTATGTAAAGATAAAACACACATTTCAAGTTTTCAACCAACTGTTAATTGTGGCATCTTCTCCAAAGACATCATCACCCGTCGTGGCGTCCATCATAGCATCCTTCATGGCTTGTGTTGGTTGGGTAAGAACGTCACTCCTCAGGTCCACAGCATACACTGCTCCGTGATTCTCCACTGCAGTTCCTCCTCTGTAGGCCCTCCAGCCCCGTGTTGCCCATCCATGCAGCCTTGGGTAGGACTCAATCCTCCGGGCAAATAGTCGCACTGCCATCTGTCTGACTATAATTAACAAATAAAGTTCTCTCTAACTTTTACGATCACACCAGAAGGGTGCATGTATTCATGTACATACAATTAATCCAGTTAGTTAATTACATGGATATTTTGAGACCCCCCACTTCGATGTCACAATCCGTAGCACTGGCATGTGCACCTACCCTAAAGTTTTCACAAAGACACCCTTTGACGCATACTTGTATTATTATTATTATAGTGCAACACGCTTATGACGAACACGGATACAACGAACTGATCATGGATATAACAAAACAATTTCTTACGTACAGATTTTTCCCCAGTCTTTTCCATTATAAGCGTTCCCGCATATTACGAACACGGGTATAACAAATTAACGGTTATTACGAACAAATTTTGCTGTATAACAAATTTCTGTCCAACTGAAAATCGCCCAGTTGTTCGCAAATACTTCCTGGCGTGACCTGGAAGCCATGCCGTGGCCACGCAGAGCGTCAGTGCCAAAGTAATTAGGTCAATGAGGGAAATCATTCGTAACAGGGCTATGCAGTCAGATGACATTGCAGCGCACTGCGACTGGCTTGAAGATTTCCTTTTGTTTGGTGCCCTAGCCAACAGCAAACAAACGTCAATGGAAGACTTCTTCAAAGCAGATTTACTGGTGTCATTCTGTATGTGCTGTACAAGAAGTAGTAATTACCGTGGCTCCATCCTGCCACAGTTCTTATTTTTGTGTGCTTTGATGCGACGTGCTCGCCATGTGTTTACGTCATACTGTGTTTCATTACTTTTTAACAAATGGTGGACTGCGATCGTATGCTTTTATATAACTACACTTAATAGTAACATTTGTACCTGTCTTATGTGTCATCTAAATAAACGTTGCACAACAAAATATCTTTGCGTTTGATAGACACCTGGCAGATAGTTGTCACACACAACACTGCCACCTAGCGGGTAAACGGGTACACGCATATAACGAATTCACGGATATAACAAACTCGTTAGCTACCCACAAAGTAGTTCGTTATAAGTGTGTTGCACTGTATATTAACTGAATTATATTAATTAAATGAACTTTTCCAGAAAGGCTAGACTAATTATATGAATTAACTTTACTAAAATGGTTTAATTTAACTGACAAATTGGCAATTAACTCTCAATTATGTGTGCAATTTAAATGTGTTATTAATGAGTACCCAACATCTCAAGTAATTGCTGCCCAGTTATTTCCTCCCATTTCCTGCTGTCATTCAATCATTTTCAATGCATACATGTGTGAATCAGAGGGAGAATGCAGCACTGTAACTAGAATTGATTGGTCATTCATCCATTTGTCAGAGGCAAGACCTAGACAATAGAGAAATAGAGTGTCCACAGTTAGGCAGTGGTAGGCTACTAAGTTGATGGCTACTCATGGCTTCTGTAAACTGCTGTCACTCTAATATAAACATTTTAGGCTGGTAACTTGCACTTGCAGCTTGGTGCACTTCCGGTCATTTGCTAATGAGTGCATAAACATGACAGCTTCAAAAAGCATAATTTTGCATGAATATGATGATTAGATATACCAACACAAATTTAATTGTTATAGAGTATAATTTTACAGAATAGCTAAGAATTATATTTTTAACTGTCACAAAACCATTTGCTGAAGCTGTTTACAATGATTTAGAATAAGCAAATGAGAGGCCATCTGGAGACCAATTAAGGGGCTTATGTCGAGAACCACCCATGATCAAAATAACTTTAAATTTAGTTTTTTGGACATACAGTTTGTGATTTATATTTGTTTATAAAATAGGTTGTTTACAAAATAAATGTGGACATTTAAAAATGGTACAGTACATTGGATTTAGATTTTATATATATATATATATAATTATATATATAATAGCTAACCCTGGTAAATATGTGCTACAGTTTATTATGGTAAACTATGATACATCCATAGTAAATCATGGTGAATTATAGTAAACCATAATATATTGCATTTTACCATGTTTTCACCATAATAAATCATAGTAAAATATGGTATTCGCTGTAATAAACCATGGTAAAATGTGATATTCATCATAGTAAAATGAAGTATTTATTATATATGGTAAAACATGGTAAAATATTCTGCAAAAACACTGTAGTTTACTATAGTGTTTACTATAGTAAATTTACTTTGGTAAACCATAGTATTTTTATAGCAGGGAAACATCATAAACATAAAGTAACACAGCAACTAGAAACATGCTTGCTCATTTAAGCCATGTGGCATGTAAAATTATGGTCCGAATTTCAATTAAAGTTTATTTAATTAAACAAAATAAATAAGAGGTTAATTTACCGTAAATTGACCTCATAAATATGTGGGGTTAATTTGGTAATCTTTGTTAAGGCATAATTAATAAATTTCTGGGTTCGTCAAAAATTTATTAACTAAATTTATTTAATTATTATAAAATTAACTTCTCATTTAAACAAATAAAATGCCCCATGCCTTGCTTGCATTTAATTTATGTGTCATGCGCTGTCAGCCTTAGCCTAGCCCTAAGCAGCCTACCCTCAGGCTCAGTACCCCTGTCCCTGGCTATATCGACTTGAAAGTTGAATAGGCTTACCACGTCTCAGGTCTACTGCTAGAGTACACTTACACTTACAGGTTAATGGGCTGATTTAAGCCATTGGCCTTTGTTGGTGCCCATATCCCAGGCTAGACGCTAGAGTAAGACAAGTGTAGTGTCAAGTGACAAGTGTCAAACTCAAAACAAGGGGCGGGCAAGGCCAAGGACCCAGGCCAAGCCCAAGGCCAACTTCCAACTGAACTTGCTGCCAAGGCATAAATTCCGTAATCGCCCAGGTTAGCATTACTTTATGTGGATGCTGAAAACCAAGTATCATCAACACACCCTGCTTATGTAGAACCACCTACGATAAAGACACGTCAACGGCTGGTTAGCCGCTGTCGACGATTAATAAATCCCTGTTCGTCGTCGAAAGCAAAGTCCGTGTTGACTTGTGCCATGTGCATATTTACTGTGTACAACCGTTTGTGATTGGGTCTCTCTTTGATATATTAACCAATGAACGTGAGTGATATATGCCCTCGCACTTCCGCTCTCGACTTGCGATAATGTGGGAAGGCGGGGGTAATAGTTGACGGATGTTGGGCGTTTTGTCAATTTTAGAGTATAAGCCTTTCAACAAGACGGTATACGATGTTTCCGAAACAAAAGGGGTGGTTTTCTGGCGGTGGAGGGAAGCCAAAAAATCCTCATTCTTTAGAGCATTTGAAGTAAGTAATGTGGGTTTGAATGACAAGAGTGTCGTGTGTGTGTGGACGGAACTGTTTTGTTTAGCAATCGTACTTCGTAGTATCAAAACTCGAAGTGTCATATGACAGCTACTCACCAATTATCGTTTTTTCGCCAAGATGTGTACGTGATATGGCCATGGATGGGTTCTCGTTAACGTTTATTTAAAACATTGGTCCCAGAGTTAAAGTTGTATAGGCCGGTAACTATAAGGCTATACCTTACATTACAATTTACATTTTATTTATTTGCTTTAAATTTAATCAATTAATGTCTCCAATAAAGGGACTATGTTTTTATTTATTTGCCCTGCACCTACATTATAATCCTCAATCTCTTCGGAAATCTGGAGAAGAAGAGTGATGCGATGTTACATTTCCTGACATAACCAATGATTCCAATGCTATGTGACGTCACTGCAACATTCGCATTCCCTCATCTTCTCAGTATGATTACCAAGAAATTACCAAATCCCATGTGGCACTATATACACACATACATTATTCACACATGATGTTTGTTATGTCTTATGATGTATATCTGAGTAGGTTTTCACAATGCAAATTACATGAAATGTACCCAACTGATCTATCGACAGTTTATGTAGCTCAGAACAGTTGCAGAAAACACGCACTTGACCGGAGTTTCAAAGAGTCACAAAGATCAATTGAAGATCTAGCCTAGGACGGCCATCGAAAGCAGATGGAAATGAGCTCATCTCAAACTTTTGACCAATGGAATCAACATTTTGGAAAAATGGACCTAGAAAATGATATCAATCTACCAACAAAGCCACACACACTCAGAATTAGAGAAAATAAGAACAAGTTCACTTAGCCATTCCCCTGCATGATAGCATACGTAGGGTCCTCTTTCTTGCCCCTCACATCACTCATTTCTGTACATTTTGTAGAACTTTAGACATTGTTAAGATCATTTTAGTTAGTTGTCTGGATACTTGGCAACAAGTACATTAGACTTTTAAATGTGACATACATATAGATCTGAATACTGTTACTTGAGATGATTTATTTAATGTAAACAAGTCAGACGACTGTGCTTGTTTGGGCACGACAGAGTTTATTGAATTGTCAATGTTTCAGCTCCCAGAGGGATACTCAACGTTCAGACCGTAGGTATAAACGAACTACTGGGCCCAGAGACTCTACCAGTGTGGGTGTATCTCTGTCGCTCGCCCAGGGCAAACTGCGCCTGATACAATAGCTGACCGGTTTAGCTCGACTAGCAGGGTGTGGCCTCTAACCCCTAGTGGCCTCTGGTGAATTAACATATATATATAGTACTAGAATATCCACCAGGGTTACATGTCCCCCAAGTTTAAATTTTAGCCGGCCGCGGCTAACATAATAAATTGAAATCATTAACTAAGGACGGACCTAGGTTCTCGGTGTGGATTACTATGGTACCCCGCATTGCTTCGCGTTGACCGTCGTAACGGTGTGTTCGGAGTAGTTGATTCTTCTACGTCCGAGTTCGTCTAAATGGCCATTATTCGGTTTTCCAGAGATTGTCACCTCGTATGGTGGGTGGTCAGTTTCCTCACTGTCTTGACCTAGTCTGCTCAGTCTTGACCCTTTCGCAGTCTCTGGGACACAAACCCGCAAGTCTTGGCGGTTAATTATGCGTTTCTTGTGGCCCCTGGCCGGTACGACTACGTATGTGTCGTCCTTTTGTTCTGTAACTACGTACACTCCCGGGTCCCATGCATCCGCAATCTTGTTACGCCCTCTCACCCTATTGCGTAAATGTACACGTTCCCCAACTCGCAGTGCATTCTCCCCGACATGCTTGTCATAACTTGCTTTTCGTTTAGCAATGTCTAACTTCAGCTGTTCCGTAGCTTTAGCATAGGCACTTGTCAGTCTAGCCTGATGATAGTCAACCCAGTCCAGGTTGGCTCCATGAACCGTTTGTAATTGGAGGGGGTCGTCACTGTGCAATTTGATATCGATCGGTAAGCGCGGAACACGACCGAACATGAGATAGAATGGACTAAACCCCGTTGCAGCATGAGGGGTCACATTATATGCATACGTAAGTTCTAGCAAATATTCCGGCCATTTGGTCTTCTGAGCGGGTGTCAGTGTGCGTAACAATCCATGCATTGTTCTGTTGTATCGCTCACATTGTCCATTTCCCATGGGATGGTACGGTGTCGTACGAGATTTCTCGATACTGTATATCTTATACAACTCATTGACAATTTTTGCATCAAAACATCTCCCTTGATCAGAGTGTATACGACACGGAACTCCATAACGCAGAAACCATTCCCGTACCAGGGTTTTAGCTACCGTTAGGGCTGTTTGGTTTCTCGTCGACACGGCTATTGTGTATTTACTGTACACGTCGGTCATGACCAGGACATTCTCGATGCCGTTACTAGCTGGTTCTAGAAGTGTGAAGTCTATTGCGATGACTTCTAATGGGCCCCTTGTCACAATACTATTCATTGGAGTCCGTACCTTCAAATGTGGCATCTTTGCAAGATTACAACGATCACACTTCGAAATCCAATTCAGGATGTCGGAACGCATATTCGGCCAGTAGAATCTTGCTCGTACTAGCTTCTCAACTCTATCAATGCCTTGATGTCCCATCCGATCATGTAATTCTTGTAATACCTCCTCTCTCATTGTACGCGGTAACAACAACTGGCTTACTTTTTCTCCACTCATTGGGTCTATTAGGGTTCTGCACAATTTTCCTGAACAGACCTGAATGCGGTCCCATTGTTGTAGCAGTTTCGCTACTGCTGGTTGTTCTTTCCGTCTTTCTCCGAGTGTCGATTCTCGCCCTCTGTCTATGTATTGCCAGACTCGACCCAAAACCGGATCATAACGTTGTGCCTCCTGGATCGCGTCCGAACTAAGACTTGGTAGGATCGGCGACTCTACATACTTGGATGTATATCGCACCTGTGCTGTGGTGGTACAGACTGCTGCCTTGAGTAATTTATGTCGCAAATCGCACGGCAACACTGTTACTTGGAGGATGTCAGCTATTTCGTCTTCTTCGATGACTGTGAACTCTTTTGTTTCAGTCTGAACTGGTTTCCGGCTCAGACCGTCCGCCGATGCATTAAGTCTTCCGGAACGATGGCGAATGCTGAAATTGAACCTGGCTAGCTCTGCCTGCCAGTGGTGTTCCGCCGCCGTTAGCTTTGCCGAAGTCTGAATATACGACAATGGGTTATTGTCGGTATATACTACAAACGGCACGCTCAACAAGTAGTCGCGGAATTTCTCAGTCACTGCCCATTTCACTGCTAACAATTCTAATTTCATAGAGCTATAAGCCGTTCGTTTCTTCTCAGGACCCCTGAGACTACGGCTAGCATAGGCTATAACTCGGGTTTTCCCTTCCTGTTCCTGGAGTAGTAACGCTCCTAGTCCTTGGTGACTGGCGTCTGTCTCCAGAATGAATGGTTTCGTGAAATCAGCGAATCCCAAGACTGGAGCTGTAGTAAGAGCATGTTTCAGTGAATCAAATGCTTCTTGGTGTTCCTGCCTCCACACAAACGGTACCGGTTTGGCTGAATTCCACTTTCTACCTGGTTTTCTCTTCTTTCCTTTGTTGGGATCTTGATCCACCAATTCATATAGAGGTGATGCCAACTGTGAAAAGTGATGAATGTAACGTCGGTGATATCCCGCTGTTCCCAAGAAAACCTTGAGTTCTCTCGCATTTTCAGGTACTGGCCATTCCCTTACTGCGTTCACCTTCTCTGGATCTCCAGAAATCCCTTCATTAGAGATTATCTGTCCCAAATAAGAAACTGATTCCTGAAATAGGTAACATTTAGTGGGCTCAATCTTTAGACCGTGAGATGCCAGTCGTTGGAACACCAAATTCAGTCGTTCAAAGTGTTCTTCAATGGTAGAGGAGTAGATGATTATATCATCCAAGAAAATAAGTACTTTTTCATTCATCTCTTCCCTGAATACAATGTGCATTAATCTCTGGAACGTTGCTGGTGAATTGCAAAGCCCGTATGGCATTTTCTTGTACTCGTACAACCCCATGGGGGTGGTGAACGCTGTCTTGTGTTGATCAACCTCGTCTATCTCCACCTGATTATAAGCCGATTTCAAATCGACAGTCGAGAAATACTTTGCTCCCGATAGGTGGTCGAAGATCTCATCCACTCGGGGAAGTGGAAACGCATCTTTTCTTGTCTTGGTATTAAGCCTGCGATAATCCACGCACATCCTAATCTTACCGTTCTTCTTTCGACAAATAACAATCGGACTCGCAAATTCCGACTGACTGGGCTTAGTTATCCCTTTGTGGACTAGATCTTTAATGTGTGCTTTAACTTCCTCAAACTGAGGTGGTGGAATGCGACGATAGGCCACCTTAACAGGGCTGTCGTCTGAAGTGTATATTCGGTGTTTAACCGTGTCCGTCAATCCCACGTCATTCTCGTCCTGGGCAAATACTTGTTGATGGTTATGCAATAATTCCATTAGTCGATCTTTGTCTATTGGCGGTATCTCACCTATGTGTACCTCTTCCATCCAGTTGTACTCAGGGTCAAGGGGTGACGCATCAGATATATATTTACATTGCTCGCTTCTTACCTGTCGTGTAGTAGCAGTTACCTGTCGTGGTTCCAGGGACACTCGCAAGCCGTCATCCAATTCTTCGAAATCAACGAAGTGTTCCTGATTCCGATCGACTACATCTACCGTATATATCCTCCCGACAGGTGAATGGGAACGTAGCCACACATCTTCGGAGGTCGGGTTGAGGATAGTTACTTCGAAATGTCCGTTGATGGAACCTACTAAACAAGTTTGGAGTAGTAAACCTCCCTTCAGGGGAACATCGAATGGCTCTACCATTCCGTTACCGGTGCAATGTGGACCTGATACTGTTACGTTACACGACGACCATGCTGGTATCTTAACACTAGTATCACCTGCAATTTTCACTACTCTTCCATCGATATCCTGTTTCGGGTTAGTATCATGGGTCTCAATAGTATGAAGTAGTTCCCTTATCTCTGGCATGTCACCCAAAACATTCATACCCAGTATTCCAGACGTTGGTCGGGAGGGGACAAACCCTGGTGGATCTTTTTGTACCAAAATACCTTTGTTCTTAACGTCCGTGCCCAACACATTTATATCAGCTGTGAAGTACCCTATATAAGGGAACTCTAGAGCATTGGCTGCTTCCAGCCGTAACCACGCTGATGCGTCCTTTAACCCATTGACTGACGTCATTAAATGTTCATTGAACCACCACTCCTGTAAAATCGTTACTTCAGAGCCCATGTCTAAAACCATATTGGTGTCTTCACCGGATATACAACACGAAATTACTGGTGTCTTACCAATGATGGCGTCAACTAACATAGAGTCTATGTTACTACACCCGCCTGCGTGACGCTCGACAGTAGGGCTACTTAGTTTTCCTGATGATTACGGGGTGTTGCGCTAGAATTTGGTTGCCCCCCGTATGCCCGATTTTCGGTTTGATCTGTAGTACGGCGCATGTCCCCAGCACGTTTCCAACAATTAGTGTAAGTGTGCCCGCTTCGGCCACAATATTCACAAGAGACCGAGCCACTGTTACGGGGCTTCGGTCTGCTAGTTCTATCGCCCCTCTCCACACCCACTGACGACTGTTGTGCTCGCAACAAAGAAACAATTTGCGTCTGAGTTGTCGCGAGTAGTTCTAGCTGGGTGGCAATTCGTTCCAGAATACTCGGGTCGACGGAGGTGTGGTGAGGTTCATGAATTCCCCGAATACATGCATTTTTACACATACTGCTCAATCCGTCCTCCTCGAGACGGATCGCCTCCGACCTCAGAGCACTAAATGAAATCGTAGGCTGGTTGCGGACCGATTTTTTCATTTCCCGTTTGATTTGTGGATCAACCAGATTCTCGCAGAATACCTCTATCAAAGTTTCATTCTTACTCTGTGATTTGTCTGATAAGCCTTCGGAGATTTCTAGAAGTGCCCGGGAAAAATCCCTAACGCTTTCTCTATTTCCTTGACCTCTATCATACAACTCTTTCTTTAACTGCGCATTACTCCGGGTTTCCCCAAAAGTGGACACAAGTAAAGCAAATAGTTTATCGACTGAGTCTTTCTCCTCCTCTGGCGCATACCTGACTTCTTCCCGGGCAGGTCCATCCAGGTGTGCGATCAGGAAATGTAACCGCTCGACCGATGAGATGGAAGACAAACAGTTGCGGGCATCTTCCATCCAGTCGTGTAGATCACACGAACGACCCTCGAACGTCTTTAATTTTCGGGTCGTAGGGGCGGTAACCGTGACGTTGATGGATTGTTGGTTTCGCTTGAGCGTTTCCACCATTTCCTCTAGTCGCTCTAACTTCTCGTCTGCCGATGCCATGCTTTCTCGACTCCCCTGGGAGCTTACTCTGTCGGACCCCACTTTTGGTACCACTTGTAAACAAGTCAGACGACTGTGCTTGTTTGGGCACGACAGAGTTTATTGAATTGTCAATGTTTCAGCTCCCAGAGGGATACTCAACGTTCAGACCGTAGGTATAAACGAACTACTGGGCCCAGAGACTCTACCAGTGTGGGTGTATCTCTGTCACTCGCCCAGGGCAAACTGCGCCTGATACAATAGCTGACCAGTTTAGCTCGACTAGCAGGGTGTGGCCCCTAACCCCTAGTGGCCTCTGGTGAATTAACATATATATATAGTACTAGAATATCCACCAGGGTTACATGAAGTACAAAAAACTTATTTGTATTGATGCGATGTCATCTTAACCATAATGGCACTGGTCATCAAAGTACTAATTATGTTCATTTAAACATGAAAAAAACCGTCCCAGTTACCCCTGTATGCATACCATGCACTTAAAGTCTGAACCTCCCTTGTTTGGTAATGTCATAAATATGATAAATTCACCCTGAAATATCAAAATAAAACAGGAGATGTTCAAATTATATTTTTAATCAGTATGTTCTAGAATAGTTTTTACAACAATACCAACTAGCAAACACCCATGTAGCCACTCTTAATGTGGAGCGCAGTAGCGCAGCGGTAAGAGCTCTCGACTGAGAGAATACGGGTTCAAATGTTGTGTGGCGGTGTCGAACCTTGGGCAAGTTTGTTTACTCTACATTGCTTCAGTTTACTCAGCCTTACGAATGAGTACCTGGCTGTAGACAGTGGTGGATGTTTGTGTATGAATAGTCTTCGCTCTTTAATTGCAGCATGGCTGAATGTTTTCCAGAGAAGTCGAGATGCTGTTTGATTTAACAGGTTTGCCGGGGAGTAAAGTGTAAAGTGCTTTGAGCAGTCCTGGGGACTAGATTCTGTGCTATTTAAGAACTTATCTTTACTTTCACGTTATAATAAATGGCACCACTTGGTGAGTATCCACATCTATTTATATAATGGCATTCTCCATAATGGCAACCTGCTCTTACCAAATTCATATTGTGCAGTCCCAACAGTAGGAAAACTTTTGTGGTTTTACTTTTTATAACACAATTTGACAATAAAAATGATCAGTTTGGGTACCTTTTTATTTTGTAAAACTATCATATTTGTTGCAGATATCTCTACACGGTGCTGTCAAAGAACCACACAGTGACAGAGCACAACAAGACACTGCTTGTTGAAACTCTCCGGTCAATGTCTGAAATGCTCATCTGGGGTGATCAGAATGACAGCACCGTCTTCGAGTATGTTGTTGTTTTCTTGTTTTTCCCAAAAGATCGGGATGAGTCAGGCCTTGGGACTGGTACTCTGTATTTTATTGTTTCTACCATAACTTGTCTGCGATCTCCTTACCTCTCATTCCGCAGTTTCAAATCACACAATTTTTAATCTAAATTTATCATCACACAATCCTTCCATTGGTATGGTATACACATGTATCGCAGACTAATCTACAATTAATTATTCCAATTGCAGTCAACACACCATGTTTACCTTTAGTTGTGTACATGGTTTCTGTTGACAATGGCAGATCAATTCTGAACTCATGACCAGTCAACCTTATTATTCAGTATACACAAACAGCTGTTGACAGTTTTAAGTACCCTGTGACCAAAGTTTATTATGATTAGACTTACTGGGATCACAAGATAGACATATATTATGAACATTTTATAATCATGAACACCTATAAATTATATTCGCAGTCACTAGGTAATGGATGCAAGGTATTCAGTCTGAGATATTCAAATTGTATGGAAAATGACATAAATAGTTTTTATGTTTTTTGTGGTGGTCAAGATTTTAGAATAAGTATATTAAAAAAATGATTATAGTTCGAACTATTTCTATGTAACATGGTTTTATTATGTGAAAAACTATCAAACTTGAAGTCACCATAATCAGTTATGTACTTGACCTACCGTTAGTGATAATGATATCCATCTGTTGTGTTCTAGGTAATTATTAGCCAGGAAGTAAAGTGAATCAGTTGTATTTCACCCAACTTGTGGTTTGGTGTGTGGGAACCATGAACTGCAAAGGTAGGGTAGGGATGCGTGCCACTTATATACAGTAGCAGCTGTATAATTAATATATAATAATACTTGAATATAGTTTACAATTTGAACATTCCGCGATTGCACCTTTCAAATTACAACAACTGTTTCGGGCTTATTAAAATTTGGCGAGAGGTATACTTTCAAGATGTTTATTCTGATATTAAGAATGAGTTGTAAATATTAATACGTCATATGTTTAATTCACCAGTTTGTAGTTGCTGATAATCTTTTTTGTTTCTGCCCCAGTTTCTTCCTTGAGAAGAACATGTTGTCATTCTTCACGACCTTCATGCAGCAGAAAACGGGCACATTCATTTGCACCCAGTTGTTGCAGACCCTCAACATCCTCTTTGAGAACATCCGCAACGAAACATCGCTCTGTAAGTCACGCACGCATCATGTGCATGCATGTCACCGGTCCACATGTAGTTAAAAATTAGCCATGGTGGTAATAATTAACAGGAAGTTTGCTGAATGTGGGAAAATGCGAACGCGCCGAATATCAGAGGGTCTCACAATTAACCCAGCGACCACAGCATTGCTAATAGAAGGTGTTTACAGTCTGAATGTCTTGTTTACAATTTGAACATTTTGCAGTTGAAATATTTAGTTTGCAAGCAGGTTTTAGAGTTTTGAACACAATTTGGAGGGCATTATAAACTACCTTAATGTCCGTATGTATTAGGACATCATATTTTTTGGGACACCCTAAAAATCTGGAAAATAATGATTTTTCTGTACCATATGTTGTGGGACAGCTTTATAAATGTAATTATTTTTTTCCCTATGTATTTGGACACCACTTATTGATATTTCTAACGAGCATACATGTACACACTTTTTTCCCCGATGCAGATGCATAAATAAAAAAAAGAGTATTACAATCGTAGCTACTGTGATGTAAACAATGCAAACTTGGGTGATGTAACTAGGACCAGCAACGATGTTTCACCCTTCTCTCAGCTACCATCTGGCCTTATACATTTAGGAAGTGTCACAATACGCATCTAAAATCGTAGTTGCAGTTCCCCAATGTTTGGCTAAAAATGTACAAGACTGCTTGATTTCTTGACTCTGCATTATCCCAAGACTTGCACATCATTTCACACGTAGGTGATGTTTTAATCTGCAGTATGCTTAGTAGGAATTCGAAGAAAAACTCAGGATCTGAATTAAGCAGGGGCCCAGGACCTGCTGGCCGACTAGCTCATTAAAATTGGCCAAGGCTACAGCTGTACTGTTATAATTATAGCTGGAAATATCATCTACTACACAAAAATAATTGTTGACACTTTCCACACTAAGGCTAGGTCTAATTATAGCTTGGAAGATCCAGTCCAGGTACCCTGACACAATTGTTGCCACTTGCCACATCAAAGCACAGTTAACTGCTAGTGCAACTCTAGTCAGGTAATGTCAATAACTTGCCCCACTTGCACTTTGAGGCACTTGCTATATTGGCAGGTGCTCTGATTGCATACAAAGTTGCAGACTTCAAGTCAATTGACACTTATTGCCGTTCTAGGGGGTAATGTCAAATTTCTTACAAAAACATGTGTTCTAAATTTAGAAAACGATGTACACTTGATAGTTTAGCCACTCAAAAAATAGTTAGTAGCAGGATAATAGACGAGTTAACCATGGTGAAGTTACAAAGCCAGGCTAATACCAGGGTAATAAAACAGGGATGACATGACGTTAGGATTAATTCATGTCCCTAAGTATTGGGACAGTGAATCTGAGATAATAATTTAATTATGTTTAAGTGTCCCAAAACACGGTCAGTACGGTATATTCTACATTCAACATATTTATTCTAATATTGAGAATATTATATTAAAACTTGAGGAACCGACAGGATCAGTTTAATCTGTTAACAAGAGCTACATAACCCACATCGTTGGTGCGAGGTGTGTACACACTGTGGTGCGAGGTATGTACACACTGTGGTACGAGGTGTGTACACACTGGTGCGAAGTGTGTAGACACTGGTGCGAGGTGTGTAGACACTGTGGTGCAAGGTGTGTACACACTGTGATGCAAGGTGTGTACACACTGGTGCGAGGTATGTACACACTGTGGTGCGAGGTGTGTACACACTGTTGCGAGGTGTGTAGACAGTGTGGTGCGAAGTGTGTACACACTGGTGCGAGGTGTGTACACACTGTGGTGCGAGGTGTGTACACACTGTTGCGATGTGTGTACACACTGGTGCGAAGTGTGTACACACTGTGGTGCAAGGTGTGTACACACTGGTGCGAGGTGTGTACACACTGTGGTGCAAGGTGTGTACACACTGTGGTGCAAGTTGTGTACACACTGTGGTGAGAGGTGTGTACACACTGTGGTGCGAGGTATGTACATACTGTGGTGCGAGGTGTGTACACACTGTGGTGCGAGGTGTGTACACACTGGTGCGAGGTGTGTACACACTGTGGTGCAAGGTGTGTACACACTGGTGCGAGGTGTGTACACACTGTGGTGCAAGGTGTGTACACACTGTGGTGCAAGTTGTGTACACACTGTGGTGAGAGGTGTGTACACACTGTGGTGCGAGGTATGTACATACTGTGGTGCGAGGTGTGTACACACTGTGGTGCGAGGTGTGTACACACTGGTGCGAGGTGTGTACACACTGTGGTGCAAGGTGTGTACACACTGGTGCGAGGTGTGTACACACTGTGGTGCAAGGTGTGTAGACACTGTGGTGTGAGGTGTGTACACACTGTGGTGAAAGGTGTGTACACACTGGTGCGAGGTGTGTACACACTGGTGCGAGGTGTGTACACACTGTGGTGCAAGGTGTGTACACACTGTGGTGCAAGGTGTGTACACACTGGTGTGAGGTGTGTAGATACTGTGGTGCGAAGTGTGTACACACTGGTGCAAGGTGTGTACACACTGTGGTGCGAGGTGTGTACACACTGTGGTGCAAGGTGTACACACTGTGATGCGAGGTGTGTACACACTGGTGCGAGGTATGTACACACTGTGGAGTCTTAAACGACATCTTGAAATTGGCTCTAGCTTTTCAGAAATACTTGCTAAAATGTCTGAAATTTTATTTCACCAAACTGCTCTAAGTTATAATTTGACAGACATCTACTAGTACTAGAGGGTATACAAGGACTGATAAAGTAGGTAAACAAAGCAATCATAGTAACCGAGTTATTGAAGTTGAATAGATATAATATCTAGGTGTGTCATTGTTACATAATTGTTGTGGTAGTAACTGGGTCATATTATCTTATTTGTTTGCAGATTTCCTTTTATCAAACAACCATATCAACATGATAATATTACACAAGTTTGACTTTTCAGATGAAGAGGTATGTACCATTTCAGTCTTATCTCATATAAGTACAAATACAAATTCTTCAGCTTAAGGGTAGCCACTACTCGAAAACGGCCATAGGCCATATCTCTGTTAGTACTGAACATATCTAAGCCCAATTTGGAGTACTAATTAGTTAAATGAATAGTACATGATATGTGGAATGTGGGCTCATTTGCTTGTGCAGTGCCGTGACAATCAACATTTCTAGTGTGATAGAGGGGCATGCATCCTTGAAAATTATTCTGAGCTAACAACTGTACGTGTCATCATGTAGTTGTCAAGAATCATTAGCTAGAATACTCCTTTGTGCAATAAGGTGGTTTTGGGCAAGGAAGTTTGACTGCAATGACTTTTGTGAGCTGGGACTTTAGGTTTGAGCTTTTTTCATGACGTCTTGAAAAATGCACAAACCTAAACAACAGTCACTGAAGTCAGATATCCTTGGCCCAAAACCACCTTATTGCACAAAGGAGTATTCTAGCTAATGATTCTTGACAGTTGCATGATCACACATACAGTTGTTAGCTCAGAATAATTTTCAAAGATGTGAAAATCCATCTCACTTGAAACGTTCATTGCCATGGTAATACACAACCAAACGTGCCCATATTTCACACATCATATACCATTAATTTTTCTAATCAGTGCTCCAAATCTGGTTATGATATGTTCAATATTAACAGAGATATGGCGTATTGGTTATATGGGTGTTTTCGAGTAGTGGTTACCCTTAATATATGTTCAGTGTTCAGTACATGTTCCCTCAGTGTCATGGACTTGTTAACAGTTAATGTCTCATACACTCTGACACTTACCTTGAACATGTTTTATTTTGAAAGTTTGTTGATTGCAAAAATAAATGATTTACTTCAATATGATAACTTATTTACTTATGTCCTCCACTTAACATGGTGACATGGTGAGGTATTTTCCAGTGTTTTTGGTCTGACATTGTGTTAGTAGGACAAGTCCCACCGAGACCGGTGTCCCTCTCAATGTTTCAGTGTCCCTCGGGATATTGAGGTTCAGCGGGACTTGTCCTACTAATGCACTGTCAGACCGAACAATATAATAAATAATTTGCATCTAGGAAAACATGATTTATGTCACAAAGTTTCTACATATCGGATTTGCAGAAGTTGGATTGAAGTACACTACATTTACTGAAACACAAAGTTTTAATGAAGTAATTTGCAGTTGCTCTCATTTTAAGTTGATTCAACATTTGATATCACTGATCTCTCAAATGTATTCAATAGTAGCAACAATGTCACTTTGGTGGAGTGTAACTATATGTCACTTCCTCTAGGTGATGGCATACTACATATCGTTCTTGAAGAGTCTCTCACTTAAACTCAACAAACACACCGTGCATTTCTTCTACAACGAGGTAAGCTGCCGTTCCTCGCATCCCACAAGTCACAGGCAAAATGTTTACACAAAATTTATGTAAAGCATTAATGAAAATGAAAGTGAAAATTTGATTTGTAGAGCTTCTTTTGGTGACTAGTTTCTGTCACAGAAATTCACTGCTTCAAAAATCTTATTTTTATGATGTGTGGAAGTTTTGTTACAAATGATAAGTTAATTAACAACTTTTAAAAGTATTTGTTGCTGTCACTGTTCACACACACGCACATACACTCACACATACGCACACATCCACACACACGCACACATACGCACACATGCACATATACGCACACACATACACGCACACACAATCACACATGCACATACACTCAGACACAATCACACATACGCACACATGCACATACACTCGGACACAATCACACATACGCACACATGCACATACACTCAGACACAATCACACATACGCACACATGCACATACACTCAGACACAATCACACATATGCACACATGCACATACACTCAGACACAATCACACATACGCACACATGCACATACACTCGACACAATCACACATATGCACACATGCACATACACTCAGACACAATCACACATACGCACACGTTTTGTGTATACATCATAAATCAGTGTAAACAAAACAAAACTGCAAGATGATCATGTTACTAACTAATATACGTACATATCTTCTTTCAGCATACCAATGATTTTGCGCTGTATACGGAGGCAATAAAGTTCTTTAATCACCCTGAGAACATGGTCCGGATTGCAGTGAGGACAATCACCCTGAATGTCTTCAAAGGTTTGTACCATAGGACAAACTATTCCTAACCCCTTGGCGTGCCATCTTTAGATGTATTTTCTCAAGTTCTGAACCTGAGCACAACTAGTTTTAGTCATGTGACAGGACATACCCTGCATGCTAGTGAACATCCAGATGTGTTGTCACCTTCTTGACATATTTTAGGAGTATCGGTGGTCCTAGAAGGCAAGTTGGTCCATAGCAATCTTCCTTACATGTTTTGATTTTTAACATGGTGATGTTGGTTGAGAATCCACAGGGAAGTGTGGAAGAGGTCTTAACCTGGCGTCTTCCACCTGATTTTGTAGCCAATCTTCCATCTCATCTCCCACCTGTTTTGGAGGCCAACTTGCCATATCCTACATTTTTGGGGCCGCCCTCCCTTCTCCCTCCTGTTTTTGAAGCTAACCACCCATCATCTGCTACCATTTTGATGGTCAACCTCCCATCTTCCACCAGTATTTGTTGCCAGCCTATTTGATGTAAGAACCTACATGACATTTCAAAAAAATAAAAGTTACTTTTGTTTCAAGGGATCATAGATGGATCCTTAAAATGTTAGTGCCCGAGATGCAAATCATCTAAGAGAAACATAAAAATACCAACATACTTGTGCTAGCTCGATTTTAGTTAGATTTATTATATATTTCATTGTGCAAATCTTGTTCAAATGTGGAAGTGTCTACCTATTGGTAGACTGAACATAATTCAGCGTGCATGATCACGAGTTATGAGAAACTTGATGTGTTTGTTTGCCTTGCAAGCATGTCTCAGTGCTACCCTACTGGACGCCTCTGGTCGACCAGTAGGTATGTAAGATTAGTTCACGTCAGCTTCCTGCAGCTTATCTGTGTGCCTTAGTGCAGGAAAATGTGTATTCACGTGCTTGTGCGCATGTCATTCATATACATATGTTTTTACACATGTTATGTACATGTATCTGTTGTTGTGGAGACTTGTTTATTAGACTCACGTATCTTCATACACTGTCCTTACTTGAAGAGAATTATAAACTTGCTGAAGTTGCTTGTTTTCAGTTCACTTTTTGTCACCAAATTGAGTTGTATGAATTAGTCAATGCACTAAAATTTGTTAAAAAAAAGTTATGGTGCAGTCCAGTTCATATCCAGGCACAGCAAATTAGTCTAAGAGTACAATATTTTATTTTTTATCATAAAACCATTATAAATGTCACCAGTTTTTATTCAGATTACCATAAAATATATTTTTTTATAATTATGGCTCCGGAATTTTTTCTGTGCAACAAAACCATAAGGACAATGTTGTCTGTACAAAAACTGTATGCGGGAAAGATTGATTTAGCCGATGTCATGCCACCCTACTAATGTGATCTGTAAACAAACGTAGTTGATGAAACAAAGTGTGATTGGATTCATACATAATTATGATTGAGACTTCAGTTTCTGGATCTGTGCTTTCTACACCTTGGAGTGGGCAACACACTGTGCTTTACTGGAGTAACATGTGTGCTTATCTGCAACTAGCATGCTGAATCTGCATTGTAGTGTCTGTCATTTTGTAGCCCAGCAAGTGTTTGGCAGACAATTGGCTATGGCTTGCTGTTGTTTGTACCAAGGCTTTTGGCTTTTTAACTTTGTATATCTATGTCTTAAAACTATCTACAGTGTATTTTATGCAGACCGTGCCAATACTGTCAGCAAGTGAAGCATGTTATCCCAGATGTGTCTAATTCTAAATACTATTTAAGCACATTCCTACCACCTGAAACATATAGCGGCTGGTTTACACAAACAAATTTTGGGCAAACAATTGACAATGATACTTACGAAAGCAGGTTAAAGCGTCTACATGTATTTATTGCGATGGCTTGAAATGCACGCTAGAGATTTTGTATGACTCTTGGATGTGGCTTCTAATGATCTCTCTCCGCTCACCACCCTATCTGTCTCTAGTTGAGGATGAGTCAATGCTGAAGTATATCCGAGACAAGACCGCTGTGCCGTACTTCTCCAACCTTGTTTGGTTCATCGGCAACCACGTGCTTCTCCTAGACACATGCGTTCGACATGACATAGAGTAAGTGCTGCTTAGTCTTACGAATTGGTTCGATTTTCATAATCAATCATCGATTTAACCAAACCGACCAATATTTAATTGCAGAATTGGTTTGTGGGCAGAAATATTTGATCACTAGGTGGCAGTACCACTGTGACCAATCAGTGGCATTTGATGTGTATATAGAATGTATTTGATGAAAATGTGCACATCTGTTTGTAATAATCACCAAACAAACAGCCATATAGTATTTGTACGTTTGATGTGTAGGGGCCTACTCTCTTCCCGTAACACAGGGTGCACGATGGCTTAAGCTGACAGGTAGTGCGTCGGACTGGCTGATGGCTTAAGCTGACAGGTAGTGCGTCGGACTGGCTGATGGCTTAAGCTGACAGGTAGTGCGTCGGACTGGCTGATGGCTTAAGCTGACAGGTAGTCCGTCGGACTGGCTGATGGCTTAAGCTGACAGGTAGTGCGTCGGACTGGCTGATGGCTTAAGCTGACAGGTAGTTCGTTGGACTGGCTGATGGCTTAAGCTGACAGGTAGTGCGTCGGACTGGCTGATGGCTTAAGCTGACAGGTAGTGCGTCGGACTGGCTGATGGCTTAAGCTGACAGGTAGTCCGTCGGACTGGCTGATGGCTTAAGCTGACAGGTAGTGCGTCGGACTGGCTGATGGCTTAAGCTGACAGGTAGTCCGTCGGACTGGCTGACTCACAACCAACTAGTCCTGGGATTTTTCTTACTAGTCCTTAAAAATAAATAACTACAATACCAGGATACACTATGAGTCATAGTGTATTCATAGTGTATCAGATGTGGCACATAACACAGTAAAAGTGGCTTTATTTAATAAAAAACAAGCCATTTCTCATTTCAGTAAAACATACAATTAAATGTGTCTTTAACAGAAAAAAATGTGATTTCATAGAACCAATTGCAAAGTCAAAGTCATCAGAAGAGATGACTGTAGACAGTGTAGTCTAATCATGGGCAGCAAATGAACAAGAGATGACTGTAGACAGTGTAGTATAATCATGGGCAGCAAATGAACAAGAGATGACTGCAGACAATGTAGTCTAATCATGGGCAGCAAATGAACAAGAGATGACTGTAGACAGTGTAGTATAATCATGGGCAGCAAATGAACAAGAGATGACTGTAGACAGTGTAGTATAATCATGGGCAGCAAATGAACAAGAGATGACTGTAGACAATGTAGTATAATCATGGGCAGCAAATGAACAAGAGATGACTGTAGACAGTGTAGTATAATCATGGGCAGCAAATGAACAAGAGATGACTGTAGACAATGTAGTCTAATCATGGGCAGCAAATGAACAAGAGATGACTGTAGACAGTGTAGTATAATCATGGGCAGCAAATGAACAAGAGATGACTGTAGACAGTGTAGTATAATCATGGGCAGCAAATGAACAAGAGATGACTGTAGACAATGTAGTCTAATCATGGGCAGCAAATGAACAAGAGATGACTGTAGACAATGTAGTCTAATCATGGGCAGCAAATGAACAAGAGATGACTGTAGACAGTGTAGTCTAATCATGGGCAGCAAATGAACAAGAGATGACTGTAGACAATGTAGTCTAATCAGAGGCAGCAAATGAACAAGAGATGACTGTAGACAATGTAGTATAATCATGGGCAGCAAATGAACAAGAGATGACTGTAGACAATGTAGTCTAATCATGGGCAGCAAATGAACAAGAGATGACTGTAGACAGTGTAGTATAATCATGGGCAGCAAATGAACAAGAGATGACTGTAGACAGTGTAGTATAATCATGGGCAGCAAATGAACAAGAGATGACTGTAGACAATGTAGTCTAATCATGGGCAGCAAATGAACAAGAGATGACTGTAGACAATGTAGTCTAATCATGGGCAGCAAATGAACAAGAGATGACTGTAGACAGTGTAGTCTAATCATGGGCAGCAAATGAACAAGAGATGACTGTAGACAATGTAGTCTAATCAGAGGCAGCAAATGAACAAGAGATGACTGTAGACAGTGTAGTCTAATCATGGGCAGCAAATGAACAAGAGATGACTGTAGACAATGTAGTATAATCATGGGCAGCAAATGAACAAGAGATGACTGTAGACAGTGTAGTCTAATCATGGGCAGCAAATGAACAAGAGATGACTGTAGACAATGTAGTATAATCATGGGCAGCAAATGAACAAGAGATGACTGTAGACAGTGTAGTATAATCATGGGCAGCAAATGAACAAGAGATGACTGTAGACAATGTAGTCTAATCATGGGCAGCAAATGAACAAGAGATGACTGTAGACAGTGTAGTATAATCATGGGCAGCAAATGAACAAGAGATGACTGTAGACAGTGTAGTATAATCATGGGCAGCAAATGAACAAGAGATGACTGTAGACAGTGTAGTCTAATCATGGGCAGCAAATGAACAAGAGATGACTGTAGACAATGTAGTCTAATCAGAGGCAGCAAATGAACAAGAGATGACTGTAGACAGTGTAGTCTAATCAGAGGCAGCAAATGAACAAGACGACGCCGACCAGATGATGTCGCATGGTCGGACGATGGACTTCATTACCGTTTCCTTTCCCGAAGCCGACTGAGCAACCAGTAATATTGATGGCACTTGGTAACTTGCTAACATAATCACCGATACGAGGATAACGCAACTGCGATGGGATAGCATGTGACGATGTCTGTAATCAGCACACTTATTTTTGTTTCTGTCGCTCATCACTAATGGTCGCAAGGTGGCGCTACCTATCCTAACAGCCTCCATTTACATGCTCCGCGTTCAGTAAGAATATTTAGCTGCATGTGATAACATGCAGCTAAATATTGTCTGTTGTTTTATTCCATCACAACAATCAACTAGCATAAGTTAATTCACATAGTCACAGCTAGTCCGATAGGACTGCTCTTGTAAACATGGACAAATCACAAACAACTTGTCGTACGGTCAGACGCCACTCATTTCGCAGCCTAGTAACATGAGGTTTGGGAACATGCTGTAAGCATAGCAGTTTTGAGCTATGTCAGTGACATCTTTTTACAAAACTGAATCAGGTTTTAGTCATCTAGTAAGGATTTCACGCAAACAAATTTTTATGTAAACGAAATGATGATCGATCACACAATTCAGGCATAGTCAATATTCAATACTGTGTAAATTTGCAATACTTTGTACATTTGCATTGTGTTAACATTATTTTAATACACATAGATGTAACAATAAGGTATAAGAATGACATTCCTAATTAAACAGTTGTTAATATAACTGATGAAACCATACAGACTACGTGTATAAATAAAATGTATGTGGAGCACAGTGGCACAGTGGCTAGAGAGTCAAACTCTCAATTGAGAGAACCCGGGTTTGAATCCTGTGTTGATGTTGAACCTTGGACAAGTTCGTTCACTCTACATTGCTCCAGTTCATTCAGCTATATGAATGAGTACTTGGCTATAGACAGTGGTGGGTTTTGAATATTATTTGTGCATTAATTGCATTGTGGCTGAATGCTTCCCAGAGAAGTCGAAATGGTGTTCGATTGAACAGGTATGCCAGCGAGTAAAGTGTTTTGAGCAGTCCTGAGGACTGGATACTGCGCTATATAAGAACTTACCGTTTACCTCACCGTTTGTTCTGTCTCCAGTCACAACAGCCGTGATCGGCTGTCGGACCTCGTGGCGGAGCACCTGAACCACCTTCACTACCTCAATGACATCCTCAGTCTCAACATCATTGCACTCAATGAAGTCCTCACTGACCACCTCCTCAACAACCTCTTCCTGCCTCTCTACGTCTACTCCCTCACCAAACACAACAAGTACATGCCTAGTAGGGTACGTATACATCTACACCCACACCCAATTCAACAAGTACATGCCTAGTAGGGAACTTACACATCTACTCCCTCACCAAGCAACAAGTACATGCCTAGCAGGGTACGTATACATCTACTCCCTCACCAAACTTAACAAGTACATGCCTAGTAGAGTGTGTATACATCTACTCCCTCACCAAGCACAGCAAGTACATGCCTAGCAGGGTACGTATACATCTACTCCCTCACTAAACACAACAAGTACATGTCTAGCAGTGTACATACACATCTACACCTCGCCAAATGCAACAAGTACATGCCTAGCAAGGTACATACACATCTACCCCCTCACCAAACACAAGTACATGCCTACTCCCTTACCAGACACAACAAGTACATGCCTAGCAGGGTACGTACACATCTACTCCCTCGCCAAACGCAACAAGTACATGCCTAGTAGGATACGCACACATCTACTTCCTCACCAAACACAAGTACATGCCTAGTGTGGTATGTCAATATCTTATGCATACACCTACTCTCTCACTAAGCACAACAAATACAAGAACCTTCCAACCATGGTGCTTGAACACAACATTTGAGCTAACACAGTTTAGCTACACACGTTGCCATTTATTAGGAATCTTTAGGAGAATTCAGGTCTATAACTCAAAATAATGATAACGACAGGATATAATTAGTAATAATTAATAGTTGGCACTTTCTGAGATTGTTAATTTGCATGGTGAAAGATACACAAACTAAGAAACAATGTTGCCAGGCTCATAAGATCAGTGATAATCTGTTAGTTCCATTTCAACTGTGGTAAAAGATATATTTATCTTGCAACTTGTGCCATAATACACTGTTGGTTCAGTTATGTTGTGACCTGTGTCTTGTGGCTGGGGAGCATCTCATTTTGGTGTGTCTGTCTGACAGGGGGAAAAGCCGCACCTCAGTTCTGTCGTCTCCTTATTCCTTCTCTCACAAGTAAGTCTTAAGTTTTACCAACCACAGCTTTGTTTAACTTTAAAATCTTGCCGTTAAGACCTGATCACACGAGTAGTTTTTTCCCAGATTTTTCCATAAAATGATATGAACCTAAATTGTGTGTTCATAGAATTCAGAAGAGCAACGTGTCTAGACACAGTAACCTAGATCTTGATCCATGCCACTCCAAATTTTAGCTTTGCTTAAATGTCTTTGACAGGTACATCTGCTGTCAATTGTTGCTTGGCCACCGCTACAAAATTAGATAAACAGTTAGATTGGAACCAGTCCCAATTCTTGTATGTTTGCTGTTTACACGATTCATTCAAGGAGATATCACATAACTCCATATCGGCAAAAAATAGACAGAAATTGCCTGTAAATTGTGTAAACCAGTGTTTTTAATGCATCCATTTGTTTTGCAAGAATGCTGTGATTTTAAGGATATTTGCAGTGTACAATGTGTTTGTCATAAATGAAGTAGAAATAAATGTGTTGCTAATTGTCTTTACATATTGTTAATGATCACAAGTGAGTGAGTGACAGCGTGATGTTTATTTCAGGTGTTCCTCATCATTCGGCATGCACCAGTAGTCAGATCACTCGCAGACATCATCTTCAACTATGACCTCAACATGTGCGTCGCAGACGAACTTGAACCCTCTCCAGTAAGTAGGTCAACAAAGTATCTCTAACGTGTGGATGTTAAGCATGCTAAACAAAATCTACTATTATGGATCAGTCAACAAATTAAAAAAATTAAGCAAACAAAAAAGTAATTTCTATAAAAGTATTACTCATTGTTCAGCCAAGCTACTTCATTGCATAACTTTATATTTTTTTATAAATAAAAAAATGGAAATAATATGTATATGAATAAAGGATGCTATGGGAAGTTCCACAAAACCACCCCCATCAACATTTCTAAGATTGCCTTGTTACCATGGTTACCGTCATGGAAATTGTTTATTATGTCATATATGATCTTCTCGTGTAGACATAATACACTGCAAATTTGTTTATGATATGATGAGAAGTTTTTAAGATATGACAGTTATTAAGACTTGCAAAGATGCCCATGCTCATTTTCTAGAGAATTTGTAAATAATGTTAGTACATATGTTTGAATAGTAAAGAACAATTGAATTACATTCATCTAATGAACAGTACAAACTTTAAAACAGGTAAGAACCCTTAACCAACTGCGAATTTAGAAAAAAATTAATTTTTCTTCCAAAAGGTTGACGATTAATCCATGAACGAGTCAATCGAGATGCAAGACATCTAAGAGGAAAACATTAACATACCCGTGTACACACGTACACCCTCACACTAGCTTGATTATAGTTAGATTATGTATTTCAAGAGGAACATGTGTGATGCAGTGTGACCATGGTCATGTTCCCCAGACCGGCCACAAAGTATGAGAATTCACACGTAGTGTGTATGGTGACTGTTGTTGTGTTATGTCTCAGATTTGCCACAAAGTATGTGAATTCACATGTAGTGTGTGTGGTGACTGTTGTTGTGTTATGTCTCAGATTTGCCACAAAGTATGTGAATTCACATGTAGTGTGTGTGGTGACTGTGGTTGTGTTATGTCTCAGATTTGCCACAAAGTATGAGAATTCACATGTAGTGTGTGTGGTGACTGTTGTTGTGTTATGTCTCAGATTTGCCACAAAGTATGTGAATTCACATGTAGTGTGTGTGGTGACTGTGGTTGTGTTATGTCTCAGATTTGCCACAAAGTATGTGAATTCACATGTAGTGTGTGTGGTGACTGTGGTTGTGTTATGTCTCAGATTTGCCACAAAGTATGTGAATTCACATGTAGTGTGTGTGGTGACTGTTGTTGTGTTATGTCTCAGATTTGCCACAAAGTATGTGAATTCACATGTAGTGTGTGTGGTGACTGTTGTGAATTCACACAGGGTGTGTGTGGTGACTGTGGTTGTGTTATGTCTCAGATTTGCCACAAAGTATGTGAATTCACATGTAGTGTGTGTGGTGACTGTTGTGAATTCACACAGGGTGTGTGTAGTGACTGTGGTTGTGTTATGTCTCAGATTTGCCACAAAGTATGTGAATTCACACAGGGTGTGTGTAGTGACTGTGGTTGTGTTATGTCTCAGATTTGCCACAAAGTTTTTGAATTCACACAGGGTGTTTGTAGTGACTGTGGTTGTGTTATGTCTCAGATTTGCCACAAAGTATGTGAATTCACACAGGGTGTGTGTAGTGACTGTGGTTGTGTTATGTCTCAGATTTGCCACAAAGTTTGTGAATTCACACAGGGTGTGTGTAGTGACTGTGGTTGTGTTATGTCTCAGATTTGCCACAAAGTATGTGAATTCACACAGGGTGTGTGTAGTGACTGTGGTTGTGTTATGTCTCAGATTTGCCACAAAGTTTGTGAATTCACACAGGGTGTGTGTAGTGACTGTGGTTGTGTTATGTCTCAGATTCGCCATAAAGTGTGTGAGTTCCTGAGGCCGGCCAAGCTTCTAACGGAGTCTCTCCAGAGCTCCAGGCTGGCAGAGAGACGGAGCACTCGCAAGTCACACAGGGAACGCACTTCTGTGGCAGACAAAACAGTTCCCTCCCTATCTACGTTCTACTACAGGGAGTCACAGTTACCAGCCATGACAGGTAGGCAAACACAAAGTTTGATGGAAGACTGTCTTAGAGCATCGGACTCTCAGTCGAGTGATTCTAGGGTTCACGTTGCTCCAGTTTACTCAGTTGTATGAATGAATACCTATAGGCAGCGGTGGATATTTGTGTAAGAATAATCTTCAGGTAGTAAAAATGCTGCATAGGTAAATGCTCCCAGAGAGTAAAAATGGTGTTCAATTGAATAGGTCTGCCAGGGAGTGAAGTGTGAAGTGCTTTGAGCAGTCATAAGTAATTGATTTAACAAGATTGCCACCCAGAGAATTAACTCTAGGTGGCAGGTGGACAAGGAAGCCCTTTGGCTTATGGAGAGTCCGACCCTTTTATCTATGTGTATCCCGCCCGTCTGAGGTATGTGTCGATTTTATTTTTAAACATATTCACGCTACTAGCACCCACACAATCAGCAGGTAATCTGTTCCATTCATTTACAGTCCTTTGTGAAAATGAAAACTTTCTTACATCCAATCTACTCTGCTCCTTTGCTAATGTAAGGGAGCAGAGTAGATTGGATATAAGAAAGTTTTCATTTTCACAAAGGATTGTAAATGAATGGAACAGATTACCTGCTGATTGTGTGGGTGCTAGTAGCGTGAATATGTTTTAAAATAAAATCGACACATACCATGCTGTATGGGAAGGCACTTTGACCTTTTATCTCTTTGTTGCATGTAGGTGTGCCTGGTATTTCGCAAAGTGCAGTTGCGTCGAGTACAGTGGAAGGGGAGGCAGAGACAACGGGTGTGGCCAGTGAGAACTCAACAGATGAACAGAAGCTGCTCAATGCTGCGTTCGCTCAGTCAAAGAGAGGCCAGGCAGACTTCTCATTGGTGGACAGGTGAACACATGCACTTGGATCATGTAACCGCAGATCGTGGTAGTAGTAATGGTAATGTTTTGTGTTTTCATAGACAATCAGAAAGAGAGTAACAGGAAAACAGAAACAGAAAAATAATGCATTTTGCAAGTAAGAAAAGTAACAGGAAAGAAAGTAACGCATATTTTTAAAGAAATACCGGTAGACTAAACATAAAATTCCTTCTTTCTTATCACCTGTCTGCTTTTCAAATTAGTCAAATCTTCTATTTTTCAGTCCATTTCATAATTTTTTTTAATTATTAATCTGAATTTTGGTTAATCAATGTATGTCATTAAGAGTATATGTATGCGTTTGCATGCATGTATGAGTGTATACCTTTCAAGCTCAGTAGTTTAACACAAAAATACTACTTCTATAGTGAATAATTTAGTAATAATAATCTAAGTAATATGTTAGTTTTTGTCCGTTGCTTTTCCATGTTACTTTCATTCCCACAAACCATTTTCATACATATGTAATGGTTTTAAGGGTACAGAATTTTTCGATGTGTAGTACCTGAAGTATCACCACACCACAACAAACAAATCGTCACATTCATGTTCATTTATTGTGGAGAATGACTGGAGTATGTCGTTGTTACAGGCCGTATTTGAATGAAATCTTCAACACCCTAGATTGCAGCGAGACGGACTACGAAACCCTCTTTTCTCTCAGCCTTCTCTATGCCCTCGGAAACAACCCAGGTGGGAGATACAATATGATACTGACTTACACAATCGTGATAATATGCAGTCTTAGGGGTGGTTACGTAAGTTTATAACATCCAAAGGTATGTTAAGCAATAGGTGGGGTGGTGGTTGCAGACATATATAACATCCAAAAGTATGTTAAGCAATAGGTGGGGTGGTGGTTGCGTAAGTTTATTACATCCAAAAGTATGTTAAGCAATAGGTGGGGTGGTGGTTGCGTAAATTTATAGCATCCAAAAGTATGTTAAGCGATAGGTGGGGTGATGGTTGCGTAAGTTTATAACATCCAAAAATATGTTGAGCAATAGGTGGGGTGGTGGTTGCAGACATATACAACATCCAAAAGTATGTTGAACAATAGGTGGGGTGGTGGTTGCGTAAGTTTATAGCATCCAAAAGTATGTTAAGCAATAGGTGGGGTGATGGTTGCGTAAGTTTATAACATCCAAAAGTATGTTGAGCAATAGGTGGGGTGGTGGTTGCAGACATATATAACATCCAAAAGTATGTTGAGCAATAGGTGGGGTGGTGGTTGCGTAAGTTTATAACATCCAGAAGTATGTTGAGCAATAGGTGGGGTGGTGGTTGCAGACATATATAACATCCAAAAGTATATTGAGCAATAGGTGGGGTGGTGGTTTGGTTGTCACCATGTATGTTAAGCAATAGGTGAGGTGGCGTTTTGATTGTCACCATGTATGTTAAGCAATGGGTGGGGTGGCGGTTTGGTTGTCACCACGTATGTTAAGCAATAGGTGAGGTGGTGTTTTGGTTGTCACCATGTATGTTAAGCAATAGGTGAGGTGGTGTTTTGATTGTCACCATGTATGTTAAGCAATAGGTGGGGTGGTGGTTTGGTTGTCACCACGTATGTGGTATGCATGTAATATAAAACATGACAACAAGAGTTTTTATTCGTATGTTCGAAGCAAACAGAAAGTTCAGGATAAGGTCGGTCCTCTAGAAGATAGTTCTGGAAATATAATATCAGTTTTGAGTGGGGTACCTCAGGGATCATGATTAATAAATGTATATATCAACGATTTGGACGATGATATAACAAGCAAGGTGTTGAAATTTGCAGATGACACAAAAGTGTTTAAAAGGATTAAAAGTGGTGGAGATAGACAGCATTTACAAGATTATCTTGACGGTTGATAAAATGGTCTGAAAAGTGGCCAATGTTGTTTAATTTTGGGAAATGTAAATGCCTCCACAGGACATGGGAACAAAGATGAACAGTATACAATGGGTGGTACTGTACTAAGTACTACTGTAAAAGAACAGGACTTAGGGTTAACCATTAGTGTTGATATGAAGGTTTCATAGCAGTGCGGAATTGCAGCTTCAAAGGGGAATAAAATCCTTGGATTAATTGGGTGAAATATAGCATATAAAGAAAAAAAACTAATGATACCGCTGTACAAAACAATAGTTAGGCCTCATTTAGAATATTGTATACAAGCGTGGAGGCCATATCGCAGGAAGGACATAGATATACTAGAAAGAGCACAGAGGAGAGACTAAAATGATACCAAAACTAAGGGATTTTAGTTACGAAATACGCTTAAAAGAATGTGGTTTAATAACACTAGAGACTAATAGATTTAGAGGAGATCAGATAGAAGTGTTTAAGATATTGAATGATTATGAAAATATTGATACAATATTTTTGTTCAGTTAAGGAAGATAGAAGGACTAGAGGACATGAAGTTACATTAGCAAAGGAGCAGTGTAGATTAGATATAAGAAAGTTCTAATTTTCACAAAGGACTAAATGAATGGAACATATTGTATGTTAGTAGCGTGAATATGTTTAAAAATAAAATCGACACATACCTTAGAAGGATGGGATACATGTAGATAAAAGGGTTGGACTCTCGACAAGCCAAAAGGCTTCCTTGTCCACCTGCCATCTACAGTTAATTCTCTGGATGGCAATCTTATTCAATCTTGTAATATGCTAGACATGCTAGATGTTAGTTTATCTTTTATTAAAACCACTAGAATAAATATGACCAGCTGCCCCTGTCACTTTATTGTTGATATATATATATATATTGATGTTTTCTTGTATTTCTGTACAAAGATATCAATCAAGAACTGCTGGATACCATCTTTATGCCGACTGACAAGTCTGAGGTTAGTACATGGTCAAGATTTTTCGTGGCAAAAGTGGTCACGGATTGATCTAGATCAGTGACTATTCCTATTCACTAACTGACCTGTTTGCTGTTTGCATTTACTGAGACGTGAATACTTTAAGCTCCCTATGCAATTCATTTAGGCCATGATGAATCATATCTGTTGATGTTTGTATTTGTAGTTTAAGTTGTGGGTGGGTATAGTTAAAAAATAACTTGTTGTTTTGCTAGAATCATAGAAATAATTTACTTTTGAGGGTTGTGAAGATGTGAACAGCCTTGTATTGTAGTAAACACAGTCAGACAACTGTTGCCCCTTCTTGGTGCATTTTTTTTATTTTTTTATTGTTAATTGAAACATTTGTGTGGTGAAGATGTTAGAATAGGCATTCAGAGGAACCTCGCTTTACAGTGACCTCAGTAATACAGCCACCTCGCAATTAAGGTCACCCTAGAACAGTCCTAAATTATATCGACATACAGTAAAGTATGGGATATTAGTCCGGCTAGTAGTGTCACCTTGCCATTCATGTCACTTGTCCAGTCCCAAAGGTGACCTTAATAGTGTCACCTTGCCATTCATGTCACTTGTCCACTCCCAAAGGTGACCTTAATAGTGTCACCTTGCCATTCATGTCACTTGTCCACTCCCAAAGGTTACCTTAATAGTGTCACCTTGCCATTCATGTCACTTGTCCACTCCCAAAGGTGACCTTAGTAGTGTCACCTTGCCATTCATGTCACTTGTCCACTCCCAAAGGTGACCTTAATAGTGTCACCTTGCCATTCATGTCACTTGTCCACTCCCAAAGGTGACCTTAATAGTGCACTTCCGCCATAAACTGTTACCTGCATTATATAATGATTTATAATAAAAAGGGATCAGACTTTATGACTTTAATTCTCACAGAGGTTTAGCCCTGACCTTAGCACTGTGGTTTTGCAGAGGAAGGATTACTATAACGTGTGGTTGGTGGAGAAACTCATAGGAATCATTACACAAGCTTGTCAACATGGTAAGTGCCTGTATGCAATGCTATACACTATTACATACACACCTAAATATGCGTGCATGTGCACTCAGTCTTTGTAATTTTGTTCCGTGGTCGAATGTGTGCTGTGAAACGTTTTTGTAATGTCACATTTGTAATTTCTTACACCAATGTCACTATTTAACCAGCTTGTGGTTGGGGGAGTCAGTTAGACAGTTTTTTTGTGCATATTGTATTATCACATTTGATAAAACAGGATTTTCTGCATGGCTTGAAAAAGACCCAAAGATATCTTTCAAAAATTCAACAGCAGCTTTCATTAATCACTAATATTTACACTAAAAGAACTTTTCAAAAACATATGTGATCAATTGATACTGCTTGGGGGCTTATACAAATCTTATGCAGATACTTTGTATAGATATTGGTAACTCACTTTGCACATAACCTCGCCCAATCAGTATGCCTGTCGGTGGTTTTCTCTCAGACAGTCGAGTGCGCTTAGCGACACTAGAAATGAGTATTCTGCTACTGAAGACGCTGGTCTACCGAGAGGACCAGTACTGCCTTCAGGACTGCCACCTGGCGGCACTCGAGGGCGCTAAGGAGGAAGCAACGTTGCTCCTGCGTAACTTCTACAAGGTATGGGAAAAGGTATAGTGATTGGTGCCGTTTCGTAGCCCAGGTTTCTTTATTTATTTGCATTCGTTTTGTTTGCGTTTCTGTTTTGCTGCCGACAGATTTTGTGTTTGTTGCATCTTCCATGTTTTATTCACTGTTGCTGTGCAATTGAAACTTACTTTGTTCTTGGATTAGTAATTACTCTTCTCAATGATATACTATTAAATAGCTTCAACTTTTGATTTGTTCTGCTAGTAATACATCATATTTATTTTTTCCATTTATTTTAATTTCACACTGTTTATCTCAATGATGCACGTATTATATGTATGCATCATTGTTAACAACCTTTCTGAACCTATTTTTGATTCAGCACGATTTCTTTGACAAGCATTTCTTTGGTTTGAGGATCTGTGTGATATATATGCATCATCTCTCTTGTTTGTTCTCAAATACGTCATGGTAGCAGTTGGTACGTACATTATGGCAGGAATGATTATTTCAAAATGTCATGTTCCTTTCAGTACTGAAATCACATCATAACTTTATAATTATCAAATTTCTGCACAGTGCAGAACTTTGACTGTTACACTAGACATTATTATCAATATTACCTGTATCATATATCGTGCCCTTTTTCAGAGTGAAGAAATCTTTCTGGACATGTTTGAAGACGAATACAGGGAAATGAAGGTGAATAAAAATGAATGTTCTGCGGGCCTGAATTAGATTAATCCAGACAAAATGTAACATGGAGGGATTATTACATATGAGAAATATACATTTGAAGGGACACTTGTAAACGTAGCACAAACTCGAGTCTGTGGAAAACATTCAGCCAATCACGCTGAGTGAACTAGGGCAACGTGGAATGGACAAAACTTCCACTGCTTCATTTAACTCAGGTGCATAAATAAGTACCTGGCTGTAGACAGTGGTGGATATGTGTAAATGATTGGTCTTCACAAAGTAATTGTAGCGTGGCTGAAGGCATGCCGGTGAAGACACGTTGGTGTTCGGTTGAACTGGTCTACTGGGGAGTGACGTGCGAAACGCTTTGTGCCGTCCTAAGGAATGGATATGCTATATAAGAACTTACTGTGAATAAAAGTGAGAGGATTAAAACACTAATTGGTACTACAAACAACAACTGCAGATATTTAAAAGGAATATGTAATTTTTACTTTTATAAGTATGACAGTTGTTAACAAAAAACGATTCCATCAACCTTTAAAAATAGGTCATACCCATAAATTTTTGCAGTTTATTTCGTCAATAACCAATCCAAAACTAATAAAATATATTTATGAACTCAGAGATTAAATAACAGTAGACAGTATCAGTCAAGCTGACCCTGTTTCTCAAACGTCTTTTTTTTTAAGTTTGCTTCAAATTTGGCAATAAATAAAAAACTACTGACAGTATTTCAACAAATGAAGCATAATTTTAAAGCTTATAATCTCTGGAATCCAAAAATGGGCAAAACTTTATTTCACCTATTTGCAATTTAATACTGTGTGTGTGTATTGCAGACCCACCCTGTGAATGTGGAGTATCTGACGATGGATGCATCTATCCTGCTGCCCCCTACTGGTACGCCCCTGACGGGCATAGAGTTCAACAAGCGCTGGCCATGCGGCGAGGTGGAACGTGCTCGCAGGGTGAGTGCAAATACCCCATGTTGATTTTGTCCCCTTTAAATGGCTCTAGCCGCATGCCTGTGTCAGTGGGAAACACAAAACTTTGAATTTGCAGTGAAAGTCTTTTTTGACTAGTTAATCCTTTCCATAGTTTGTATGTAGTTGCCTACCAATACATGAGTATCGGGCAGTTCAAAAGTCATAATTTTATAATTAGGTTAGAATTGATCAACTTTATTGTTGAATCTCATTAGTTGCAAACTTGTTAAGGGTAGCCAGTACTCGAAAACGCCCATATAACCAATATGCCATATCTCTGTTAACATTGAACATATCATAACCAGATTTGGAGCACTGATTAGAAAAATGAATGGTTTATGATGTGTGAACTATGGGCATGTTTGGTTGTGTATTACCATGACAATGAACGTTTCAAGTGAGATGGATTTTCACATCTTTGAAAATTATTCTGAGCTAACAACTGTATGTGTGATCATGCAACTGTCAAGACTCATTAGCTAGAATACTCCTTTGTGCAATAAGGTGGTTTTGGGCAAGGATATCTGACTTCAGTGACTTGTTCAGGTTTGAGCATTTTTCAAGACGTCATGAAAAAAGCTCAAACCTAAAGTCCCATCTCACAACAATCATTGCAGTCAAACTTCCTTGCCCAAAACCACCTTATTGCACAAAGGAGTATTCTAGCTAATGATTCTTGACAACTGCATGATCACACATACAGTTGTTAGTTAGTTAATTTTCAAGGATGCATGCCCCTCTATCACACTAGAAATGTTGATTGTCATGGCACTGCACAAGCAAATGAGCCCACATTCCACATATCATGTACTAATCATTTAGCTAATTAGTACTTCAAATTTGGCTAAGATATGTTCAATACTAACAGAGATATGGCCTATGGCCGTTTTCGAGTAGTGGCTACCCTTAAATGATTACATGACAATGATTTAAGGCATACTCCCTAGGGATGGGAGGGGATGCGATTTCACAGATTTATTTTTATAAGGAGAGCAGAAGATTGATCAGTGTGACTTGAGCACGTGTGACTTGAGCACGTGTGACTTGAGCACGTGTGACTTGAGCACGTGTGACTTGAGCACGTGTGACTTGAGCACGTGTGACTTGAGCACGTGTGACTTGAGCACGTGTGACTTGAGCACGTGTGACTTGAGCACGTGTGACTTGAGCACGTGTGACTTGAGCACGTGTGACTTGAGCACGTGTGACTTGAGCACGTGTGACTTGAGCAAGTAACACTAAATCATGTGTTTCATGTAGCAAGTGAAGTGACATAGGTTGTTCCCTCTCAGGCTATCCGAGTGTTCTTCCTCCTGCGGGAACTCTCCCTGACACTGCGAGGGGAGACGGAGGAACAACTGCCACTCACCAAACATGACGAGTGTGTCCATCCGAGGGAGATACTCGACCTCAGTGAGTTTTTTTCTGCTTACTTTACTTGATCCTCCTCATGTCCACTGGCACGTAAGGCAGGTACGAGACTTTTTCTTCCCCTTGCGGGATGGGGTCCACGTCACTCAGTAGCTTCTGCTTTTTTTGTTATTTCTTGTTTCCCTCCATCTCTCTCTCTGTTGTCCTCAATCACTTTCCATTGTTGGCTGTTCACACCTGGCCTCCTGAGGTCCCTTTTCATGCTGTCATTCCATATCAGCTTTGGTCTCCGTCGTTTGCCAGACAGGCAGATAAGAAACATCTCCCAATATTTCAGTCAGCAAGTTGCATTCCTACCTGGCCCGACGTTGTTTTTTTTAGTTCCCCGCCACAGTTTTTCTCCAAGTTTTGGGTTATATTTAATGGAATGTTACATGTAACTCAGATATTTTGTTATACAGTAGTGGTTTTGGATTGAAAACTGTAAAATGCAGCATGTAGTCAGTAAGATCTATAGGAAACGCTCTAGATAACAAATGAACAAGGATCCCATTATCTTATTTTGTATCTGTTTGTAACCCATCATTTTAGTTTGTCAATTTTATATCCATATTTGGATTCACGTAGTCACCCAGCTACACAGATAGTTGCATCTCTATTGCTTAATCTGCTGAGCTTTGCTTGTACATTGTTCGGATGTTATCGATGATAACAGTAACATGTCAAAGTGGCTCTTATCTCTTGTAGATAACAGTGACCTGATCGCCTGTGTGCTGGTAACAAAGGAAGGGTGAGTTTGTCAAGCTGTGTTGGAACATTAATCCGGACATTAAACCTTTGCATCCAAGCAAACACAAAGGGGAGGATCTTTGTAATAATCCCTCTAATCATGCTATGCAATATATTTTCATGATTGCTTAACATGAACTGGCTAATTATAGAAGTTATTATGCAATGTTTTAGGGAGAACTATAAATTGTATAATAGATTGTTCATCTAATGTTACCCCACAAGTACCATGCAATGCGCTATACAGACTAGCAAGATACTCCACAAAAAGCTGGTTTAACTTGACTCCACACACTATAAAATCTGGATTGTATTCAATGAGGCTAAGTACCCAAGTTAGTTTTTGTTCAACAAATATGTCAATCTTGTACTGAACTTTGCAGCGCTGTGCGAGAGTAAAGGATTAAGTCAGAATTTAGAAATCATTGGTCGAATCTCATTACACTGTGAATGTAAAATAATGGAGTAGATCAGAATTTTAAATTGAGGAATCTGTCGTTGATTTTTCGGTATCGTGGCTGGTATTCGTACGACTGGTGTTTGCAGTCGCAAAGAGAGATACTTCCTTGTTATTGACACACTGCAACTGATCCTTGTGGAGCCTGAGATGAGGAGATTAGGATGGGGAGTCGTCACCTTTGTGGGCTACTTACAGGTACCCAGTAGTCAGATTGCAAATAGTTTCAAATCAACTCTGCATATATTTCAGCTATGGAATGATTGAAGGACGGTTGGTTTTATATGTCAAATCCGTAGGTCATAGTACATGTGGAGTTGGGAGAAATATGCATCTTTACCCACATTAACATCACTTTCACAATGATACAATTCTCCAGAATGAATTGTTTAGAGTTCTTAAAGATATGTATTTTCTCTTATATTTAAATGACCTCCATACAATGACTGTGTGGTTGTAAATGTTATAAAGAATGACATTACGCAACAATCTTCAAGAACAGAGGCTTGTTCCACACACACAAAATGTGTCATAATTGTACCTATGTAAATGCCATACCACATGTATACTGAACTTGTGTTGGTTATTTCATAAATGTTACTATGGTACAGTCATCAAGAGTATAGATGAACCTCTCGATTACAATCACCGTCAGGACTGAGCTAAAGTGACCTGGATAGCAAGGAGACCATATTAGTAGGATTATTTCCTATACCTTACTATTATAGAAACAATTTGAGACCCTAACTGTGAGATGACTGTATTATCGAGGAGTCCATAAAGCATCGCATGACTGTGTTGTTTTGCCCACAGAATTGAATGTTTACATGTGAATGGAACTTTTTTAACTAAAAATTGTTTTTGAATAAGAAACATATTTTATGGTACGTGTATGTCAAACATTGTCTTTAAATAACCATTTGCGTTGACCTTTGAGGATGTGGAGATCACCGGCGACAAGGACGACAGTCGTTCCCTCCACATCACGGTACACAAGCCGTCGGCGAATCGTCGATCTCACTCTGCCCCGCTGCTCTCTGGGCGCTTCGTCTTTGACGACCACATCCGCTGCATGGCGGCCAAACAGCGCCTGACGAAGGGACGACTCAAGGCTAGACAACACAAAATGCAGATGATCGCCCGCCTCCTCGAGATGCCTACGCCCATCATTGACGCCCTCTACCAGCCGGGGCCGTCAGTACGAGGGGGCGGGATGCCAATGGTGGCTCGACCCGCGGGAAGTCCGTTTGCCGCCAACGCTATTCCCGGTAAGGTGTCTTTGACCACGACCATTTCACTGACATGTTATGAGCTCATAAGTCTGATTTTGCTCTGTATAATCAACTTCTCTCCTTAACAGTGTTCATGTCTACAGAAATGTACAATGGATTCTGTTTAATAATGTATTTTCCTAATGAGCTCATTATTTTAGTGAACTGGTTCCCTGATGTTTTGATGCCCCTCTTGAGATTGGTTTCAGGGTCTTAGGCACAAAAGAAGTTATCTTATTAGTGTTACACTCTATATGCTTATCGAAAAACGGCATTGTTCAGAAAAATATGCAACATTTACGCTAACTTTGGGGGCAGTATGGCTGCATCTCCTCCCAGGTGTCGGAGTCCATTTGCTTCTTTCAATGTTCCCTCACTTCCTTGAACCATTGGCCTCTGATCTACCACTCGGCGGTGTATTTCAAATAACACATAGGTAGTTAATTAGAGTTATTTACTTGAATAAATTAAGTTAAGCCATTCGTACAATTCACTGTACACTCCCGCACATTTGCACAGCATTATTAACAGTAATGCTAGAGCTGTTCTCTCTTCTAAACAATAGATCAATCTCAAAGCTGGATCAAGTCTCTCTTCTAAACAACAAAAATGTCAATAAAATGGTAGCAGTATTCTTCTTAAACCTTTAACATATGATGATGGATATGATTTCAGGTCGGAGCCATCCAATCCAGTCACAGAACCTGCGCCGCAGCAAGACGGTGCAACCAAAACGTACAACTGATGCTCAGTACGAGACAGCAGCCCGTGATGGTCGGCGGTTGCAAGGGAATGAGTCGACACCGCCTCGAACTCACGTCAATGATGATGTCAGTGTCGCCAAGCACAAGTATGGAGACCGGCCCAAGGGAGATGAGGTGGACGTAGAGGAGGCCCAAGAGGCGATGGTGTCATCCCCTGAGGTGATGGCCTTCCAGTCGCTCAACCAGAACCAGTCCGGTCACCGTCACGTCTCGCGGTCACTACAGAAGAAGCAGGGTCAGTCAGGCGACACGGCAACCAACATACAGATGGACGATCTGTCTCATGCTATGTTCACGTCGACACGCAGGAAACCAGCGTCGCGTCATCTCACGTCAGTGTCGGCCGGCGGAGGGAGAACGCGCAGCAGTTCACACAGCCCTTGTTCCGCGACGCATCAACGCAGCGGGAGACGGTACCGTAGTTCAAACAGCCGCCAGCAGGAGGCAGCAGTGGCATCAGATAACTGCGGTCGTGCAGCATCCTGCCCGTCACTCCAGCTATTGGCAAACTGTAGTAACATCGATGCAAACCGTCGACCGACATACACTGCGCCGGTCACGAAGAGAAGACCCGAAAGTATACCCAAGACACTGGCACCTGCCCTGGCACCGCCACTGTCACTGGTGTCTTCATGTGATGTCACATCCGCCACGTCCAATATCGAGATCGGGTCACCTGTCAAGATACTGCTGCCGGCTGCCTTCGAGAAAATACACAACCTCTGTGACTCGACAACCGGCAGCTCACTGACATCAAACAGTGTCACTGGTGATGACACAGCATTCACCAGGCCAGTGTTGAATGTCGAAGCTTGCGTCGCTGTCAGCGAGAGTAAAGTGTCCGCAGAAGGCGTGTCATGTGGACGACATGAGCAGAGTGGAACGACTGTGAAACAGTTGAACTTGCTGGTTCAGGTCATGTCCAAACATTGCGATGATGACCATGCTGACGTCGAGGAGGATAGGACATTTTCCGAGGAGCAAACATAATTTGTTGAGTAGTTTGTAAATAGACACATGTATATAGCCGATGTCATATTCTATGTGACCTTCTTCATTCCTAATTCTTGGTTCTGGCAAAGCGTTTAGTGAAAGCGAGATTCAGTGGTATGTGTAATGTATCGGTACATACATTTTCCGGACTTTTGCCTCATATGGCATGAACTGTATTTATATATTTTATTTACCATTTCGTTTATATACTAGCCACAAAAAGACACTGTGCATGATACAAATTTCATTATATTGTAAAAAAATGGCTTAAACTGTCCACACAAAAGTGTTATGTAAGTGTAACATGTATGCCATTATTTTCACATGACAATAACACGATGGCTTTAACGTTTATGGCTAGTCTTTGGGATCCAAATTTCAGCGAAAAACTTGAACGTCACAAGATTAATAACGGGTGTGTCCTCCATCTGTTGTGTGGGTGTACCAGCAGCTCTCCAACCGTCTGCCTTATGTAACCATGCCTGTTACGAAAGACCCTACAGGAGCATTTTCTTTGTTTTCACACAATGGCGTTGCCTGACCTTGCATTATGTAACTTTCCAATGAAAGTCATGTTATGGATAGTCTACATGTCCCTGTTTCATGTTAATCGACATTGAGCAAAATCAATCCATTGCATTACATTTCGGTGCCTTTCTTCCTATGCACAGTTTCGTTTTGTGGCTAGTATAGTTACACCCATAATAGGAGATTTATTACCAACATATTTGCATGGAAATGTTTGATCATGTTCCGTAATATATCAACACAATGCACGGTTTTGGCTGCACACCTTCACCCGGCATACAGGTCTTGAATTTCACATAATTTCATGTTTCTTAAGATCATTAAACCTTGGAATTTTATTTCAGGCCAAAAATTTGAATTTTGGTCTTGTTCCGATATTTCGCTACTTCCCTCTTGCCCACTGCAGATCCACACATATCTTACACTGACACATTTGTAAGTCCTGCATCACAGAATCACAAAAAAACTGTATAAACCAGGGGTATGCCTTCAGAAAGAAAAGAATGAACTAGTATGTATATATACTGGGGGGCATCTACAACTTATGTATGCAAGGAAATAAGAGTAACAGAGAGTACGTACCCCAAGATGGATTATTTTCCACTTTATAAATGATTCATTGCATGTCATATTGGACATCCCTCATAAGTAGACTTATAGATTATGACAGCATTGAGATTACCATGAAACCTGTGTAAGGAATTGTTTTCTTCAAGGCACAAGCCCGGTAACTGCCAGTCAAGAGGATACATCTCAAGAGCATTTCCGTAGTTGTGAAAGCATTTCGATGTCTGTTACAATAACATGGAATTTGCATACATGCCTACTTGGAATGTGAGGTAAGTTCTTTAGAAATGCATTAAAATACTAAGTTTAATGTAGGGCAATTTGGCCTTTTCTGGTGGAAGTGGTGTGTGTGGTAATACAAGCTTTTCAATGTCTTACCTTGAATGCAGAAATAAAGATGACCTATCCCCATTATCAGATTTCTGTGTAGCCTCGATTAACCAGGCGCCGTGAGATAGCACCATAGAGCTTCCATTCTACGATAGTCAATACTTATTAAAAAGTTTATTGTTTTTTAAATAAATTAAATTAACCTCTTCCAGAAAAGCTAATTTAATTTGTGATTTTCTAGAAAGTTAATTTATTTAATTGAAATTAACCCATGCATGCATTATCCTTAACAGCAAAGTCATTGATAGATATAATAATACTGTACTTCGAAGCATCTGTATGTAAATAGTTCGCATACAGGCAAGGCCGCATAAGCCGCATTACACCCCTACAATAGACATCCTGTCAGTAGTAAAGGAGTGATGATTGCACCACAAATTATTCAAAAGATCAAAGGGTTTTGCCATTTTTATTGACGGGTAATGATTCGCAATTATCCCAATTAATTAACAAGGATCAGAGGCTTTTACTAATCAACTAATTAACCTAACAAGGCAAAAGATAAAAGCCCTTTACTAATTAATAAAAGGTAAAAGCCTTTTACTAATTAATTAACAGCAAAAGTTAAAAGGCTTTTACTAATTAATTAATGGAACAAAAGATCAAAGGGTTTTGCTAATTAACTAATTAATTAACCTAACACAGCAAAAGATCAAAGGCTTTTATTAATTAACGTTCTAGAATTCCTGACACAAAAGTTTTATAGTTTCTACAACTCTAAACTGGCACTAAGAGTGGTGGGTGCTAACAAAGATCAAAGGGTTTTACTAATTAATTAATTAACCTAACATGACAAAATATCAAAGCCTTTTACTAATTAATTAATTGCAAAAGATCAAAGGTTTTTACTAATTAATTAATGGAACAAAAGATCAAAGGGTTTTGCTAATTAACTAATTAATTAACCTAACACAGCAAAAGATCAAAGGCTTTTATTAATTAACTTTCTAGAATTCCTGACACAAAAGTTTTATAGTTTCTACAACTCTAAACTGGCACTAAGAGCGGTGGGTGCTAACAAAGATCAAAGGGTTTTACTAATTAATTAATTAACCTAACATGACAAAATATCAAAGCCTTTTACTAATTAATTAATTGCAAAAGATCAAAGGGTTTTACTAATTAATTAATTAATGTTCTACGATTCCTGACAACAGTTTTATAGTTTCTACAACTCTAGACTGGCACTAAGGGCGGTCGATGCAAACAAAGATCACAGGGTTTTACTAACTAATTAACCTAAAACGCCTTTTATATCTGAGTGCGGGGTGGTGGGTGCTTTTTATAGTGACTATATAGAGCGTATTTGCCTTCGTCATTGGGGAAATGCTCCTAGACAAGTGATGGAGAAACGTCTCTACGAGTTGTTGAGCCAGCGGTATAGAGACGGGGATATGATGGATACGGACATACAGTTTGGTGGGTCAGCTTCTTTCCTGTCGAAGTTTTACCCGTGCCGAACCGAAGCGTACGATCGGGTGTCTAAGTCTGTTGAACACACCTATTGGTATAGAAAGGCAATGTTTAATGAAGACTACGAAGACTGAAGATATATATATTGTGCCTGCAGAATAGGAACAAGACTACAAAGTTGAGAAACGCTTTCCTCGCCAACGCCGACGCCGACCTTATAATTTTGCGGTCTGTGCGAGTGCGCCTATAACACACTGAAAGCTTACGTGAAGTTGACTTCTACGCAGAAAAAAAACACTAAAAAGGTACAGGAAACACCTGCATCAGCTATCGTCAAAGAAAATGTCCGTCGGAAAGAAGCGGACGATCTACAAACTGGCGGTTTCCAATTGGCCTTGCTGGCTCCGTTGGCGGGTTCGATCCTTCTACCGTTGCTCAGAGAGGTCATAGGGTAATGGAGCACGCAAAGAAGGTGGCTTTGGTGGACTCCCATTTGGTGGAGAGTTTGCTAGCGCAACAGCAGCAGCCCAAATACGACCATTGTGCATGTCCTTGAGTAGCCTGTACGTGCGGGTCTGTCTGAACGGGAAAAGTGTTACTGTACAATCAGCTGTTGGATCATTACACGACCACAGACGAGTAACGGAAGCAACAGCCGGTGAATCCACCCGGGGAATACCCGGCAGCACACCAGCTGGCAGCAGTAGACCCGCCGGAGGCGGCGGCGATCGGTGGAATAGAAGGTGAAGTCGTGGAAAGTGCCCCAGAGGTGTCGTGGTACATAACGACACGGTATGGGTCGACAACGTCGCGTCACCGAACAAAACCGCGTCTACTTCGACCCGAAACGTGTAGGGAGTTACGGCGGCGTCAGCGCATTCTATCGAGTGGCCCGCGGAGTATCAATGCGCACCGCGAAGCGATGGTTGTCGGAACAGGACGCTTACACCTACACAAACCTGTGCGACATCGTTTCAAACGACGGCGCGTCGCAGTAGGCGATCAAAAACAGCAATGGCAGACCCACCTCATCAACGTAGCCAAACTGAAAAAAACACAACGACGGGACAACGTTCATTCTGACGGGCATTGACGTATTTTCGAAACGGGCGTCGTGCGTTCCGGCTTTCGAGAATTTGCTGACAGAAGGCACGACGCTGACCGCACTATAGACCGAAAAGGGTACGGCGATCCTCAGTCGACCCTTTCAAAAGCTTTTGAAGACGCACGGCACCCACTACTTAGTCATGCACAACGAGGAGACGAAAGCGAGCATCGTGGAATAGTTTAACCGTACGCTGAAGACTTCACAAAACACCACACATTGCGGTACGTCGACTCGTTGCCGGGTTCGTGTGATCGTACAACACCTACCATCGAACCATTGGAATGGCTCCGACGAGTGCCAACGCCTGGAACCAGGAGACTGTGTGGCAGCGGTTGTACAGCGGTTGTACGGCGGTGGAAACCGAAACTGCGAGTGGGAGATCGCGTGCGCATCAGCAAGGTGAAGAGATGGTTCAAAAAAGGAAACATGGCGAGCTGGAGCGAATAACTTTCACCATCGGAGAAGCGCACCCGTCAGATCCGCCAGTTTACCGGTTGATAGACGACGCCAGAACGGCACTAGACGGCACCTTCTATGAACCGGAAGAGGGGGGGGGGGGGCGGAGGTGCTAGTGAAATGGTGCCGGTATCCGGCCTCCTTCAACAGTCGGATCGTTACCAAAGCGCTCGTGGCACATAAAGGATAGCCACGTCGACCCGTGACCGTCAGTTGGGATATGGACGAGGTGGACGATGACCCGCGCAGTAACGTCTGTAGCACCGGGTCGCGTCGCTGGCGTCTCTGTGGTAACGAATGCCCTAACACAGAAATCGTCTTCCTGTGCCAAGTCGTCGTCGACATCCTGTATACGGTCATCGTGGTCAGTATGTACAATCTGAAGCGAGGCCGAGGGAAACCGATGGAATCGTCTGACTTTTATATGACGCTACTTAGCAACGCGTCCATGAACACGCACCCCGACAACACGCTGACACAGTGGAAGTGCAATCTGGTGGAGATACTCTACCTGCATAGTTGGTACAACATGAGAGAGGAGGACGCGCGGTTTGGTATAGGGTTAAAAATGTAGACGAAGACGGGGCGATCACTACGACGAGAACCAGGATCGAGGCCGTGTATTATCAGGGACCCACCAAACTCGCCAAAGCGATAAACAAAGACCTAGTTCATGCCTTGTTGGCTAACGTTGTGCGCCTGAGCTACAGCGCCATCACGGACAAGATGACGTTGACGATGCTGTCGAACGCCGTATTCGGGGACACAAACACCACGGGAAAGTAATCGTGCCTCTTCATTTCAGACGCTCCAAGACGATATTATTTTGAACCATGAGAGTCGACAGCAGCGTGTACGAGGACTACTACACGTTTTTCGTAGGCGCTAGAGTAAAGTGAGGTCACGGGTTGGGATACTTGTTCGGAAGCCTGCCACAAAGTGCTATGCTCCTCATCAAGAGAGACCCCTTGGCACTGGGAAAGCGAGCTCTGACCACGGGCATGCGCGTGGCATGAGACGTTGCAGCCGGTCAGAAGATGAAACATGCGGTAAAACGGCATGCGAAAGAAGCGAGAGGTGATTTACCCGACGGTATGCTGAAGATTAGACCTCCATCACCGGGTCGGCGGCGGGCCGCACCTATAAAACGATCGGGTATGACGACTAAGCTCAGTACACCGAAACGACGTCGTAAAGAACGGGCGCTACCGACTGGAAACAAATTCACTGACTAGAAAATGGCGTTCGTATTCCAGCAGTCGGTCTAAAGAGCGAGCTTAACCTGTTCAGCATGCCGACGACACAAACGAGCATTGAGAACACCAACCGTTGGCGGTTCTCGACGTGGAGGGAGGGTCCCATTGAGTTTCTCATACATCTCAAGTGGGACGGTACGGACCTTGAAGATGCCAGTACCGTGGCTCCAGTCAACAACTGGCTGCATTCGCTGTTTAGTCAAGTCGATGTACGGCACGTCGGTAACTCCGTCGACGAACACACACCCCTACCACGCCTACATCGAGACGCTGTTGACTTACGGCGCCGAAGCCAAGGATACGCAGCTCGAGTGCAGTCTGCGGTGTAAGGACACCACGGGGTTTATGGAGTCGGTCGGTGCCGACAACGAAGGATTGCAGCTGCGAGGTTGAGCTGCTGGGGCGAGTGCACACGGACGTGTTTATGCAAGACCGCTACCTGCTAAATACGGTCGACATTAAGCTCCGTCTAGTGCGAAGTAAGGACGCGTTCACGCTGATGGCTGCCGTGACATATCGCAAAATGGCGTCGTGATATTGGGGTCCACGGACCCCCAACATCACAGCTACTTCGATCTACCGCTCACGCCAACAACTAAGGGGGCCTCTCAACCTCGAGTTTTCACACCGAAACTTCCGCGGCCCTCCCTCACACGAAAAAGCCCATTTTCCCACAGTCATGACGTCATCAGCTCTGAAAAACAACGATAACATGTAGCTCGGCAGTTGCCGGTATATCCGGAAGTTCCTTTACATCGTTATACCGCGTTAAAAATTATAAAATACCCAAATCTACAAACATGGGCCATGTTAAGAGTTATTACATTATTTTGCCCAAGTTTACGGATTTCCGGATCATCAATGCCACTACTTACTACTCATGGCATTCTTCAAAACTGACCTGATCCAACTCCAAACATGGTCTGACAACTGGCAAATGGAATTTAACATTTCTAAATGTGTCCACCTCCCAATAACAAACAAAACTAAACACAGACTGCACTTATATTCACTCTTCAGCATGCTACTCGCTACAGTATCCTGCCAACCGTATCTCGGAGTAAAATTAGATTCAAAATTAAACTGGGCAAGTCACATCATTGACGTAGTTTCCAAATCCTCAAAAGTTATAGGCAGGATTAAAAGAAACATTGACCCATGCAAACCCGAAGTAAAAGAAATAGTTAATAACATGCTAATCCTGTCAAAACTATAGTATGCATCTCCCATATAAATGATTATAGACGTCAAACCAACTCAATAGACCTAGTAACTACCTTTGGATGGCCAACTCTTGAATGACGACGCATTATCAAACAGGCCATGACATTTTTATAAAAGTCTAAATAACATTATCAAGATCAACCCCCGCCAGTCAAGAAACCGTGGCCATTATGTAGCCCCTAGGTGCCGCATCAATGCAGCTGTTTTCTCCTTCTACCCCAGAGCAAGCGGTATATGGAACATGATCCCAACACAAATCATTGAAATAGAAAGAGCCCATTGCTTTTCAAACAGCCAACGTGAACCTTCCATTCAGCACACCAAATCTAACTGCCTTTAAATAATGTATTAATTTAAGCACCCCATGTAAGACCTAAGTGTAAACATTGGCTGTCCACGTGGATACATTCTCGTTGTTCATTGTCCACATTGATCGAAAAATGTCTCGTTGGTTAACGCACCTGGCGAGTCAAAACGTGCGAACGGTATACTCGCGACCGGACAATTCGGGGAAGGTCAAGATTCGTGACACTGAAATCTCGTGTTGTAACGCTTTTGGCCTATTCCAATACACTACGTGGTCTCGCACTGTTCACGTGACACGCGAACAACTTATACAGAGTAGATAGTCATAGAGAGACGTGGCTAAATGAACAGATAAACAGTGCTGATATATTTCCGCCCACACACAACGTCTACCGCAAGGATAGAGATGATGGATATGGGGTGTTCTCATCGCTGTCAGGTCAAACCTGATCTCATACCAGCTGCAGCATGGAACATCGGCAGAGGCAGTACTGGAACAAATACAAACTTAAAGAAGAAATGAACCCTTCATTGCTGGATCTATCTACAGAACTCCTTCATCTACGACAGACTACCATATGGAGGAAATCCTCAAGACCCTCAGTACCATTACAACAGATGGAGTTGTTTGGATAGGCATGATTTCAACCTGCCGGGCATCAACTGGAAAGACCAGACAGTGACAGGGCACGCCTACTCCCCAGAGGACCAGCCAAGCTTTCCTGGACAAAATGAATGACCTGGGAATCCACCAAATGGATGACACACCAATCAGAGGCTATGCGCTCATTGATCTCTTCCTGACCAATAGACCAAACCAGGTAAACAGAACCACCACCATCCCAGGTCTAAGTGATCACGATATCGTACTAGCCGATACCTGCATCGAAGCATCGAGAGCAAAGTCAACATCTGGAAGAAAGCAGATTTCGCCTCGATCATGGAGAAGACAGCTACATTTAGCAATGACATCCAAACAGACCAGGAATCATCAGCCGAGAAGCTCTGGCAGCTTATACACAATCATCTAACCACCATGATGGAACAGCATGTTCCTACCAAGAACACGTCGGTAAAAAAAAACCACAAGCCCCGGATCAACGGCAAGCTGAAAAAGATATCGCGCCGCAAGCACAGGGCGTGAGTAGTATAGGGGGGTTTCTGGTTATCCATCCACAGCCCTTTTTGAGGAGTTTTGGTTGATAATAGGGAGGTTTCGAAAGCCGCCCCCCTGAGCAAAGTGCGTAGTCACGTGACCGTATGTATGTATAACGAGAGGCGCCCCCTGGCGGGTACGTTAGAGGTGACGCCTCCTAACGGGGAGTGGTGTTGTAGGTGAATGCGCGTGTATGAAAGAACTAACGAAACACAAGAGTATACGAGTGCACACGTGTTTTATTGATGAAAGATACAAGCGTGAAACCGTGTTTTATTAAACGAAGTGCATCAAGACTTGTGGGTGAGTGAACACCGCGACAGAGGTCGTGAGCTTAGGGATCAATACGACCACGCCAGCGGCTCGTGGGATGATGGTATACGACTTACGGGTGAGTGAACACCGCGTCAGAGGCCGTGAGCTTACGGGTGTGTGACCACCGCGCCATAGGCTCGAATCGTTAATGACGATGATGATGATGATGATAACACCTGTTCGTTAATGAAACACGGTTATTGCAGTTGTTTAAGCCAATCGAATACACGGCAATCGTTTGCTATCAGATCAGTGCCGAAACCTTTTACGAAATCCTTCATGACAACTCCACGACATCGAAACATGAGATAAGCAACACAGTATTGTCCACAAACGTTAGACACGGGACTCTGTAGTCTCTTAGAATTATGAGTCCACGTTACACAATGTTTATTCAAGAAGCGACAAAACTCGACGTGTTGCGGCGGCAGACCGTACGAGCAGAAGTATTCACCGCAACCGTCGGCGTCTACGTATATCGCTATCCAATGTTCACCAGGTTTGTCCGCGTCGTGTGTGTTGCACACGAAGGCGACGGGGTAAGCGTCTATCCGGAGTTCGAGGAGTACGTCTTTGGGTACGATTCCGCGCATGACGTCACGGGCGTGCGTATCGCGGGTGAGTAGGCGGACGAGCTGTAGGGTTTCCATCAGTTGTCGTAGATGACGTTACGACTCCTGTCGATCTCCAGCACCTTCTCGAATTCGGCGTAGGCGACGACGTTCACAGTGGTTGTCAGCGCGTTGAGGAAATGAATCTCGACGCGCACGTTGCCCTTATGTACCAGATGGAAGCAGCAGTCGTCGCACGCATCGGGGGTGAGGTCCACAGCGAAGAAGGTGTAGCCGTGTCGGAAGTCGTAGCGAGTCAAACCGTTGCCTTCGTCCTGCCACGCCTTACCCGTCGAGGTGAACAGGTTATGGTAGCACCTGACAAAGAGATCGTTCTCGAAGTCGGGCTGGAAAGGTTTGGCAGGTATCTGGCGTCCGTCGACGTACACGGCGAGGAAGTTGATGTTGTTGTTTTTAGCGTTAAAGGGATTTCTGTCGTAGCGTCCGTTGTAGGCGTCGTTATCGATGCAGGCCAGCACGAGACGTTTTGGAATAACACCGAGAAAGAGGTTCTCGTGCGTGTGTGATCGGGCACCTGTGGGAATGGAGTAGACCTTGCATTCGACGGGTCGCACCGGATACTTGGCGGTGGTCTTTTCGAGGGCTTTGATGTGCGCCACCTGTACGCCTGGATTCAGGGTGACCTTTCTGACGAACAGTGTAGCGTTGACGATCTGTATCTTGTAGCCGGGGTTACCTCCACCGGCTATGAGTGCGAACGCATCCTTACTGCGCACCGCACGTACCTTGGCCTCGACTCCGTTGATGAGGAGTTTATCCTGATGGGAGAGATCGAGGTGGAGACGACCCGTCATGTCGACCACGCGACTCTGGGCGATCATGGCGCGTCTGGCGACGAACCCCGCGTTGGCTGTCGGATCGTCACCGTCAATGACGACGGCGTCCATAAGATTAGCCGTGTCCTTGTACCACATCTGACTCGTCAGATACGTCTCCTTGGCATCGTTACCGTAACTGAGCAGCGTCTCTATGTAGGCGCGGTACGGGTACGTGTTGGTCGAGGAAGTCACGAGCGTTCCGTTCAGGTAGAGGTCGACCTGACTGAACAGCGAATGGAGCCAGTTATTCACGGGAGCAACGGGATCGGCGGCATCGAGATCGCTTCCGTCGGCACGCGTCACCTTCGCCTGAATGTGTAGCGTCATGCTAGAGAGATCCTGGTAATCGTCTTCCGATCCAGGTACGACGAATTCGATCGGACCACCCGAGTCGAGCGAGGACATCGGTTGGTAGTGGACCGTGCGACTGTCGACGATGCTGGTCTGAGTCGGAGGCACGGTGAAGATATCGAGTTCGCTCTTGAGTCCCTCGCATGATAGTTTATGAACGAACGCCATCGTCGAATATATCCGGTTCACGACGTACTTTCGGTCTCTGCTTCCTTCGACGTCTCGCGGCTGTACTGACTCGTCTCGTGGCGGGTGTGCGTCTTATACCCTTATGCACACCGGGGGTCAAGAGGTCGCTTATCATTGCTCTACCTGCAGCGGTGGCGCGACGTTTGGCGGCCGTTCTGATGTTCTGTCCCGCCAGGACGTCGTCGGCTATACGTGCGCCGGTCGACAGAGCTCTCTTTCCCAACGCCACGGCGCCTCTCTTGACGAGTGGCATGACGCTACGCAGTAGACCTCCGAATAGACTTCCCAGTCCGTGTCCTCGTTGGTATCGGGCACCCGCGAAATAAGGAAGCGCACCACCCGCTTGACGAGCGTAGTAATCGTTGTAATTCATCTCTCTAGAACAGTGGCGTCCGTTGTCGTTGGAAATGAAGTGTCACTGTCACCTTGCCGACTTCGAATGGCACGCGGTGTCCCGTGTCGTCTCTTATATCTATCTCGATCGTGCCAAACTCTTTGCAGAGCACGGGTACGTAGTGAGTCTTATCGAAGGTCTTCGATACGACGTCGCCATGACGACCACTCACCGAGACGATGCGCAGCAGCGGTACGAGACTGTCACCGACAACACGTGGTTCCACGACGTCCGTGTAGATGTAGAGCGATTCCCGTTCCATGGTGACCACGGTGTCACCTTCCACGACACGTACCTTGAACTCGGGAGCCGAGGGGTCCTTCGGGAGAGCCTCCAGCGTAGCGGTACGAAAGCCGAGAACGGTGGTCAGCATAGCAGCGCGGAAGACGGTATTCGGTGCCATGTGCACCGATACCTTACGCGTGATGACGCTGTAGCTCAGTTTCACTCGTCCCTCGCCCACCACGCGACGTAGAGCAGCGTTGATGACGAGTATCAGTGCCCACGGATCTTTATAGTGTCCGGTTCCGATTCGGATAAGCTCCGTGTGCAGGGATCGCGGGTCTCGATATTCGTCTATCGGTAGTGACACGGCGAACCCCGCTTCGTCGCCTACGATGTTGTACCAACTGTGTGGGTACTGTACCTCCACCAGTCCGCACTCCCATTGTCCCCGTAGTAGGATACGTTTCGGTAGCGTCGTGACGTAGTGGGTCAGCGTGTTGTCGGGGTGCGTGTCCATGGAAGCATTGCTGGGCAACGTGAGATAGAAATTACTCGTCGCCATGTTTCAACGTCGGACTAGGTAGCAGGTAACCCAACGAACTACTCAACAGGGCCGTCCAAAGAGTCGGATTGACGTGGTGACCGAACGTCAGGTTGTAGATGCTGACCAAGATGACCGTGTACAAGACGACGACTTGACACAGAAAGACTATCTCCTCTTTGGGACACGCGGTACCAAATATATGCCACGGAGTCCTCTCTTTCTTTATCGGTGGAGTAGCGTCAACGTCGTCTTCTTCTTCTTCGTCGTCACTAACGGTAATCCGTGATGTCGTCTCGTCTGCCATACGTAGACGACTGATATCGCGACGGGCGCGTGACTAGGCTTTATAGCCGACGAGAGCCTTGGCGTCGATCCAGCTGTTGAATTTCGAAGGGTATCCGAACCATTTCACCAACACCTCCCTTCGCCTGCCTACCTTACGGCGCTGTACTATCGATTCCACGCGGTACAGTTTATCGGCCGGAACCGTCACCTTCTGCAACTCCGGCTCGTAGAAGGTACCTTCCAGTATCTCTCCGAGATCGTCCGTTAGTCGATAGACGGGCGGATCGGACGGATGCACCTCGCGTATCGTGAATAGTTCCTCTGTCCAATTCACCGTGTAGCCTTTGGCAAATCGTCTCTTGACCTTGCTGATACGTACGCGATCCCCCACGTGGTACTTGGGTACGCCCTTGCCGTGATGACCACCGTACAGACGCTGCCATACCTCTTCCTGATTAGTCGCATCCACCTGCGACGGTGGCATCCCGATACTACGATGGGGCTTGTCGTTGTACGTACGCACCAGATCCGGAAGGATATCGATGTATCGCCACGATTCTTTGTGTGTCAGGTATCGCCACAGCCGCGTCATCAGCGTGCGATTGAAGCGTTCCACGATGCTCGCCTTGATCTCCTCGTTAGAGGTGGAGAAGTGATGGATGCCGTACCTGTCCAACACACCTCGAACGGTACGGTTATAGAATTCCAGACCTCTATCGGTCTGCAAAAACAACGGCTGTACGTCGGTGAGGAGTCCGTTCAGCGCCTTCGACACAGACGTCGCCGACTTGTTCTTTAGCGGAACGCATCGGGCGACTTTCGAGAAGACGTCGATCACCGTGAGCAGGAACGACGTACCATCGTTTTCTTTTTTCAGACTGGACACGTCGATGAGATCGGCTTGCCACTGTTGATCCCGTCCTCCGACGACAGTGCGTCGTCGCTTGAAACGAACTCTAACCGGTTTGTGTAGGGTATAGGCGTTCTGTTCCGATAGCCATTGTTCGACCATCTTTCGTGGTACGCGTGGCACGTTGTATCGCATAGACATGATTCCCCCGTAACTTCCCACCTTGGCGGGGTCGAAGTAGACGTCCTCCAGCTGTTTCCGTCGTCGCACCATGATCGTATGATATAATCACCGATAATGCCACACACGATGGGAAGTGCGGCGTAAGCGACACCGGTATACAGACGATGTAGACTATCCTGTGAATCACACATTATGTCGGCGAATCGAGACGGTGCGCCTCTTTTATCTGAGATCCTCCCATCCCTTACTAGTCGAGGCCGGTGGTGTAGGTAGTGTGGACGGGCTCATTCGGCTCCGAGTGAGGGGTGTCCACTGCAGCGATCGACGCGCTCTACCAACCGACCGTGTGGCCGCTCCTGCTACGGCACTCCTCCTTTGTTCCCGTTGAATGGCCAGTCTCCTGACCTCGTTACCCACCAACTCCATGGGTAGGTTCATGGTGCCGAGTTGACGCGTAAACACCTGCCACCCCGTCGGACTGGCAACGGTCTTGCGTTGACGCAACAGATCGTTCACGAGGTCCACCACGTTACTTCCGGGTACCGCTACACCTTTGTGCATGAGCTCTCCGCGTGCATTCCACACGACGTCTCGTTTCAGACGTTCCATCAGTAGTCTAGCTTTGGTCCGCAGTGCCTTGGGAACGCTGTCGACGACGTCCGCTTCCATACCTGCCGCCACCGCCGCTTCCATACCTGTCGCCCCCGCCTCTGGCGGGGTCGGGTCCGCCGCCGCCGCCGCCGCCCCCGCCGCCGCTGTGACCATCGTGTCCTTGTTGACCGTCATCACGCGTACTGGTTCGCGCACGCGTCGATCGGCCAACGCGTTGTGACGTTGCAACACTTGATTATACATGACGACCTTGTCACCGTCGGCGAGATCTTGTCTGTCGAGTATGACTTTCATCTCGTCGTCGAGCACCTGTACTTTACGTCCTAGGGTATCCGTCGGTGCCGGCGCGCGTAGACTATCCAACAGTCGTGGATCTACCAAAGCCATCTTCCGTGTGTGTTCCATCGTCGTCTACTTGAGTAGGATCTGTTTTAGCAAGGGTAGAAAGACCGCACCGGCCAAAGGTGCCAGCAGCGCCGACAGGAAACCACCGGTCTGTCCGCCGCCGCCCTGGTTGTTACCGCGTAGCAAGATGCGACGTCTCCTCGCTGCCGGCGCGTCTCTCTTTGCCAAAGCGCGTAGGTTTGTTTTGTATACACTCAGAGCGCGTCTCTGCGCTTCGGTCAAGGGCACGTTCTTCTTCAATATGTTGTAGGCACACTCGGCTAGTGCACACAACAGATCGGCGTCGGCGTTTCTGATGATGGCCCGTCTCAATTTCGTGCTCTTGTACCTGTTCAGCGTCTGTATGCAGAGGAGGTGTTTCTTCACGAGTTCGGACATGCTGTTGTCTTCACGATCATACTGCGACTGAAGGGACGAGGCGTGCGCGCGGACGTCTTATACTTTGGGTTGGTACACGTACTGGACACCGTCGTCCGGAAGGACACCCGTGCGCAGACGCATATCGTCGGGTGTGCCCTGTTTCAGATCGACGAGGAGATAACCGTACGGAGGTGTCGTGGCGTCTCGGAACGCTTCCTGTACATACTTCAGACGTCCCGGATACATCTGTCGCGCCAAGTGTCCGATCTGTGACGCGTCACGAGGATTCTTGAAGATTACCATGTAGTGTGTGTTCAGACTGATCATGCGACTCTCCTTGTTCTTCGGAAACAGGTTCTGCACGAGATACAGCACGGACGTGTTCTGGTGATGACTCTTTTTTGTGAACAAGGTCGTGACCCGTTCGTCCGTTTCCGTCATCAGATCATCGATGACCACGAGGTTACGCGTCGATGCATCGAACGCACCGCTCGGCAAGCCTTCCTCGAAGCGTACCAGGTCGTTGTCGACGTAGGCACTCTGCCATACACCGTAACACCACGTGATCTTCTCTGGAGGCGGATCGATAATCGTCGCGGCGTGACGTAGCAGACGCATCACGAACGTGGTCTTACCGCATCCCGTCGGACCCGCGACGATACAGGTGAAGGGGTGTTTCCATCGCGTGTCCATCTAGTAGTAGTAGTCGCTGTTCGACACGTTGTCCGCTGTGCTGTTAGATACTACGACGACACCTCCGTCACACCAACGAAGGAAGGGATCGCGGAACAAGACGTACAAGACGTACAGACCGAGTATTCCCACTAGTGCTACAGCTACGACCGTTCCCGTCCGTGACATGCTGCGTTATGACTATCGATTGTGTGGTATCTGACTAAATAGTGTTATTTTTTTTTTTTTTACGTATCAGCAAGGTCAAGAGACGATTCGCCAAAGGCTACACGGTGAATTGGACAGAGGAACTATTCACGATACGCGAGGTGCATCCGTCCGATCCGCCCGTCTATCGACTAACGGACGATCTCGGAGAGATACTGGAAGGTACCTTCTACGAGCCGGAGTTGCAGAAGGTGACGGTTCCGGCCGATAAACTGTACCGCGTGGAATCGATAGTACAGCGCCGTAAGGTAGGCAGGCGAAGGGAGGTGTTGGTGAAATGGTTCGGATACCCTTCGAAATTCAACAGCTGGATCGACGCCAAGGCTCTCGTCGGCTTATAAAGACTGGTCACGCGCCCGTCGCGATATCAGTCGTCTACGTATGGCAGACGAGACGACATCACGGATTACCGTTAGTGACGACGAAGAAGAAGAAGAAGACGACGTCGACGCTACTCCACCGATAAAGAAAGAGAGGACTCCGTGGCATATATTTGGTACCGCGTGTCCCAAAGAGGAGATAGTCTTTCTGTGTCAAGTCGTCGTCTTGTACACGGTCATCTTGGTCAGCATCTACAACCTGACGTTCGGTCACCACGTCAATCCGACTCTTTGGACGGCCCTGTTGAGTAGTTCGTTTGGGTTACCTGCTACCTAGTCCGACGTTGAAACATGGCGACGAGTAATTTCTATCTCACGTTGCCCAGCAATGCTTCCATGGACACGCACCCCGACAACACGCTGACCCACTACGTCACGACGCTACCGAAACGTATCCTACTACGGGGACAATGGGAGTGCGGACTGGTGGAGGTACAGTACCCACACAGTTGGTACAACATCGTAGGCGACGAAGCGGGGTTCGCCGTGTCACTACCGGTAGACGAATATCGAGACCCGCGATCCCTGCACACGGAGCTTATCCGAATCGGAACCGGACACTATAAAGATCCGTGGGCACTGATACTCGTCATCAACGCTGCTCTACGTCGCGTGGTGGGCGAGGGACGAGTGAAACTGAGCTACAGCGTCATCACGCGTAAGGTATCGGTGCACATGGCACCGAATACCGTCTTCCGCGCTGCTATGCTGACCACCGTTCTCGGCTTTCGTACCGCTACGCTGGAGGCTCTCCCGAAGGACCCCTCGGCTCCCGAGTTCAAGGTACGTGTCGTGGAAGGTGACACCGTGGTCACCATGGAACGGGAATTGCTCTACATCTACACGGACGTCGTGGAACCACGTGTTGTCGGTGACAGTCTCGTACCGCTGCTGCGCATCGTCTCGGTGAGTGGTCGCCATGGCGACGTCGTGTCGAAGACCTTCGATAAGACTCACTACGTACCCGTGCTCTGCAAAGAGTTTGGCACGATCGAGATAGATATAAGAGACGACACGGGACACCGCGTGCCATTCGAAGTCGGCAAGGTGACAGTGACACTTCATTTCCAACGACAACGGACGCCACTGTTCTAGAGAGAGAGATGAATTACAACGATTACTACGCTCGTCAAGCGGGTGGTGCGCTTCCTTATTTCGCGGGTGCCCGATACCAACGAGGACACGGACTGGGAAGTCTATTCGGAGGTCTACTGCGTAGCGTCATGCCACTCGTCAAGAGAGGCGCCGTGGCGTTGGGAAAGAGAGCTCTGTCGACCGGCGCACGTATAGCCGACGACGTCCTGGCGGGACAGAACATCAGAACGGCCGCCAAACGTCGCGCCACCGCTGCAGGTAGAGCAATGATAAGCGACCTCTTGACCCCCGGTGTGCATAAGGGTATAAGACGCACACCCGCTGCGAGACGAGTCAGTACAGCCGCGAGACGTCGAAGGAAGCAGAGACCGAAAGTACGTCGTGAACCGGATATATTCGACGATGGCGTTCGTTCATAAACTATCATGCGAGGGACTCAAGAGCGAACTCGATATCTTCACCGTGCCTCCGACTCAGACCAGCATCGTCGACAGTCGCACGGTCCACTACCAACCGATGTCCTCGCTCGACTCGGGTGGTCCGATCGAATTCGTCGTACCTGGATCGGGAGACGATTACCAGGATCTCTCTAGCATGACGCTACACATTCAGGCGAAGGTGACGCGTGCCGACGGAAGCGATCTCGACGCCGCCGATCCCGTTGCTCCCGTGAATAACTGGCTCCATTCGCTGTTCAGTCAGGTCGACCTCTACCTGAACGGAACGCTCGTGACTTCCTCGACCAACACGTACCCGTACCGCGCCTACATAGAGACGCTGCTCAGTTACGGTAACGATGCCAAGGAGACGTATCTGACGAGTCAGATGTGGTACAAGGACACGGCTAATCTTATGGACGCCGTCGTCATTGACGGTGACGATCCGACATCCAACGCGGGGTTCGTCGCCCGACGCGCCATGATCGCCCAGAGTCGCGTGGTCGACATGACGGGTCGTCTCCACCTCGATCTCTCCCATCAGGATAAACTCCTCATCAACGGAGTCGAGGCCAAGGTACGTGCGGTGCGCAGTAAGGATGCGTTCGCACTCATAGCCGGTGGAGGTAACCCCGGCTACAAGATACAGATCGTCAACGCTACACTGTTCGTCAGAAAGGTCACCCTGAATCCAGGCGTACAGGTGGCGCACATCAAAGCCCTCGAAAAGACCACCGCCAAGTATCCGGTGCGACCCGTCGAATGCAAGGTCTACTCCATTCCCACAGGTGCCCGATCACACACGCACGAGAACCTCTTTCTCGGTGTTATTCCAAAACGTCTCGTGCTGTCCTGCATCGATAACGACGCCTACAACGGACGCTACGACAGAAATCCCTTTAACGCTAAAAACAACAACATCAACTTCCTCGCCGTGTACGTCGACGGACGCCAGATACCTGCCAAACCTTTCCAGCCCGACTTCGAGAACGATCTCTTTGTCAGGTGCTACCATAACCTGTTCACCTCGACGGGTAAGGCGTGGCAGGACGAAGGCAACGGTTTGACTCGCTACGACTTCCGACACGGCTACACCTTCTTCGCTGTGGACCTCACCCCCGATGCGTGCGACGACTGCTGCTTCCATCTGGTACATAAGGGCAACGTGCGCGTCGAGATTCATTTCCTCAACGCGCTGACAACCACTGTGAACGTCGTCGCCTACGCCGAATTCGAGAAGGTGCTGGAGATCGACAGGAGTCGTAACGTCATCTACGACAACTGATGGAAACCCTACAGCTCGTCCGCCTACTCACCCGCGATACGCACGCCCGTGACGTCATGCGCGGAATCGTACCCAAAGACGTACTCCTCGAACTCCGGATAGACGCTTACCCCGTCGCCTTCGTGTGCAACACACACGACGCGGACAAACCTGGTGAACATTGGATAGCGATATACGTAGACGCCGACGGTTGCGGTGAATACTTCTGCTCGTACGGTCTGCCGCCGCAACACGTCGAGTTTTGTCGCTTCTTGAATAAACATTGTGTAACGTGGACTCATAATTCTAAGAGACTACAGAGTCCTGTGTCTAACGTTTGTGGACAATACTGTGTTGCTTATCTCATGTTTCGATGTCGTGGAGTTGTCATGAAGGATTTCGTAAAAGGTTTCGGCACTGATCTGATAGCAAACGATTGCCGTGTATTCGATTGGCTTAAACAACTGCAATAACCGTGTTTCATTAACGAACAGGTGTTATCATCATCATCATCATCGTCATTAACGATTCGAGCCTATGGCGCGGTGGTCACACACCCGTAAGCTCACGGCCTCTGACGCGGTGTTCACTCACCCGTAAGTCGTATACCATCATCCCACGAGCCGCTGGCGTGGTCGTATTGATCCCTAAGCTCACGACCTCTGTCGCGGTGTTCACTCACCCACAAGTCTTGATGCACTTCGTTTAATAAAACACGGTTTCACGCTTGTATCTTTCATCAATAAAACACGTGTGCACTCGTATACTCTTGTGTTTCGTTAGTTCTTTCATACACGCGCATTCACCTACAACACCACTCCCCGTTAGGAGGCGTCACCTCTAACGTACCCGCCAGGGGGCGCCTCTCGTTATACATACATACGGTCACGTGACTACGCACTTTGCTCAGGGGGGCGGCTTTCGAAACCTCCCTATTATCAACCAAAACTCCTCAAAAAGGGCTGTGGATGGATAACCAGAAACCCCCCTATACTACTGGCGTGGAAGAAGGCAAAATGCACGGATAGTGTGACGGACTGGAAGCGATACAGGGCCATCAAGAAAGAAACTCGACTTATCAACAGGCAGTGCTACCAGCGGTATGTCAGTCACCTTACCGAAGAAGATTTCTCCAACAACCTCTTGCGGTTGATCAAGAATAGAAGAAACGACACGTCGGGAGTATCCCCACTCAAAAGGAATGGGCTCACATTCAGATGAAAGCAGACATCTTTAACTACCAGTTCTGATCGGCTTTCACTACAGAGGACACAGACAACATGTCATCACTGGGAAGCAGCCCACACCCGACCATGCCGGAAATCTCCTTTGCAGAAAACGGTGTCTTCAAGCTACTGTACAATCTGAACCCGGGAAAGCTGCAGGACCGGACAACATTCCACGCCGTCTCCTTAAGGAAGTTGCCAGGGAACTTGCCCCAGCCTTGACCCTCCTTTTCAGCAGATCACTAACCACAGGCCAGATCCCTGCAATCTGGAAACATGACCTAGTCCAGCCCATTTTCAAGAAAGGAGACCGGAGCCAAGCTAGCAACTATAGACCCATTTCCTTGACCTGTGTCTGCTGCAAGCTTCTGGAGAATATATCGTGAGATTTGAAATGACATGCCACTTAGAACACAACCAAACCATCATGAAGCCCAGTATGGCTTTCGCAAGAAACGCTCCTGTAAAACTCAACTCAACCTCACGGTAGGAGAGGTTGCAGCGGAACTGCACAGGGGCGGACAAACGGACTCGATATTCCTTGACTTCTCTGAGCCCTTTGATAAAGTGTCCCACAAGAGACAGCTCAAGAAGTTGGCCTACTGCGGCATCAGAGGGACAACAAACGCATGGATCAAGAACTTTCTCTCCGGTGGTACGTAGAGAGCGAAAGCTTGCACACTGGCTCTGTTATATCAGGAGTACCGCAAGGATTGGTTCTGGGACCATCTCTGTTCCTGGTCTACAATATCGACTTTGGAGATGGAATCAGGACCAGACTACGACTATTCGCCGACGATACCATCCTCTATTCCCGGATCAAGACCCCGTCTGATGCGGATGATCTCCAGGAAGACCTGAGAAAACTGGAAGTCTGGGAACAGAAATGGCAGACGTCATTCAATGTCGGAAAATGCCACCTACTGACTGTCACCAAGAAGAAGACCAGGATCCCGACCAACTACACTCTCCAAAACCACACCCTGGAGAAAGTCACAAGTGCCAAGTACATGGGCGTCGAACTCACAGAGACTCTTCACTGGGGCAAACAAGTCAAAGCTGCAACTGCAAAGGCCAACAAACTCAGCGCGTTTGCCTACAGAAATCTGAAAAGGATGCTCCACCACAGTCCAGACGCACTGCTTCAAAGGCCTAGTCCGACCAGTCCTGGATTATGCGTCAGCGGTATGGGATCCCCATCAGCAACACCTGAAGACCACTCTGGAGATGGTTCAGCGACGCGCAGCCCGCCGCATCCTGCATAACTTCAGCTATCGTAGAGCAGCTGAACCTTGAGAACATGCAACTCGGGAGAACAGTGGATAAGGCTAGCGTGATGTATGACCTTGTCGACATACACCCACCTCCTGGCCTACTCAAGGCAGCTTCCCGGAAAATCCGTGGTCAGCAAAACAAACTGCTACTGCCCCACTCAAGGACAAACACTTATCTCTATTCCTTCTTCCCATCTGCCATCAGAATGTGGAACTCACTTCCTTCAGACTCCTCCGAAGCCCAGTCCCTCCCAATAATCAGGTCCTCTATGAAGAACTGGTTGATTGCTCAACAATAGCCACTACCGTTATAATGCGCAATCTTGGCCTTCTAAAACCTATATATGGTATGTTATAGTAATTCTTTATTATTATTAGTCCCAACAGTTAAGAATAATGTAACTGTAAAACAATTTTCTTTTAACTTTTTAATCTTAACTTTTTTAACCTTCTGTTTTTAATTATATTTCAAATCATTTAATTGTTTTTATTTTAAACCCATGCGCACCTACCCTCACAACAACTGTGGAGTCATTCCTCGACTGCCGGGGTTTCCACAATAATCCTGAAGAAGAAGACCCACGATTTTTGAAGCAGGCGTCTTCGACGAGATTTTGATTATATCTGTTAGAGATTTAGCACAAATATTGTTGATAGGTTTTAGTAAAAATTACAAAACACGATTGGACCCATGATTATTGCCCACACCTGGGTCTGGTTTTATGAAGCGGCTAAGAACGTTCTTAACGCTAAGATGACTGTGTTAGTAAATTTAACAACAAGATTTAACAAGATTGCCACCCAGAGAATTAACTCTAGGTGGCAGGTGGACAAGGATGCCCTTTGGCTTATCGAGAGTCCGACCCCTTTATCTATGTGTATCCCGCCCGTCTGAGGTATGTGTCGATTTTATTTTTAAACATATTCACGCTACTAGCACCCACACAATCAGCAGGCAATCTGTTCCATTCATTTACAGTCCTTTGTGAAAATGAAAACTCATATCCAATCTACTCTACTCCTTTGCTAATGCAAGTTCATGTCCTCTAGTCCTTCTATCTTTCTTAACTGAGAAAAACATATTTCTATCAATATTTTCATAACCCTTCAATATTTTAAACACTTCTATCTGATCTCCTGGTCTCTAGTGTTGTTAAACCGCATTTTTTTAGGCGTATTTCATAACTCAGATTTGGTATCATTTTAGTTGCTCTCCTCTGCACTCTTTCTAGCATATCTATGTCCTTCCTGCGATATGGCCTCCACGCCTGAATACAATATTCTAAATGAGGCCTAACTATTGTTTTGTACAGCGGTATTATTAGCTCTTTTTCCTTATACGTTATGTTTCGCCTAATTAATCCAAGGATTTGATTTCCCTTTGAAGCTGCAATTCCGCACTGCTCTGAAATCTTCATATCAGCACTAATGGTTAACCCTAAGTCCTTTTCTTTTGCAGTAGTACTTAGTACAGTATCCCCCATTGTATATTCTACTTCTTCGTTCCCATGTCCTGTGTGAAGGCATTTACATTTCCCAAAATTGAACAGCATTTGCCACTTTTCAGACCATTTGATCAACCTGTCAAGATCATCTTGTAAATGCTGTCTATCTCCATCACTTTTAATCCTTCTAAACACTTTTGTATCATCCGCAAATTTCAACACCTTGCTTGTTATTTCATCATCCAAATCGTTGATATATATTAAGAATAATATAGGACCTAATACTGATCCCTGTGGTACCCCACTCAATACCGATTTCCAGTTTGAAGCCTCCCCATCAACTACTACACGTTGTCTTCTGTCAATCAGCCATTGTTCTATCCAGTTTATTATACCATTTCCTATGCCATGGGCCTTTAGTTTAAGCAGTAATCTTTGATGTGGTACTTTGTCAAAAGCTTTTTGAAAATCTAAGTAGACGATATCTACTGGTGATCCCTCATCTACCCACTTAAATGACGCGATATTTTTAATATAAGCGAGTATAGGAGTTTACGCAAACATGTGACGCTATGTAATTGCGTAACTTTAAGTACGCTTCGTGAAACCGGCCCAAGCTGGTATACTGGATGCGTGCAATCATAACGCAAGTTCTCGGCCAGACTCGGTTTCCCGGCGAAGTTACGCAGCCGGGCGAGAGTCGGTTAAAGCGAGACTAAACTACTTTAGCACCAAGCGGAAATGCGGAGAACCAGTCACTTTGACAATATTATCCGGCAGGTGACACCACTGTGAGCAGGGTACGCGATGGAGAAAGACATGTTATCGACGAGGACAGCCAGAAAATGTGCTGAGATTAGTCGAATTCTGGAGAAGGAAGAATCAAGATCACATGTTAGACGGGTGAGATTATTGTTCCCCTTCCGCCACGCGTCCTTATCTTTTGCATAATATAAACGTTGAGTGCATATATGTATTTTCAGTACCATCGCTATGGGTGTGACACCCAATTAACAAGTCTAAAAATAGATCTGGTGTTTACAACTACTTCAGACTTGGTTAATGAAGCAATAAATTAGTTATTTACTGAAACGACAATACCCACGGTCCTAACAATGCATTTGTGTCGTAGGCATAAAATGGAATGCGCAACACTTCTTAACTTCAGTCAGTGAGCCTGCTCGAGGCACAATATCATGAAAATAAAATAAGTCAAGACGAAACCCGTACCGCGTGCGCAAAAATAGTAGCCTACTTAGCAAGCTGATATTTACATCGTCTTTTACAGACCACCACCATTATTGATGTTGATAACTTGATATACTGCTCGGTGCAGAAGTGTGCGTCTAATATTCAAACTTGTTTCCTGGTGGGCGATAATAGGTGGCGTAACCACTGTTTACAACGTAACCACTGTTTGTCATATTTTATTTAACAAAGGTAACATAGTTAATAATTTACTTTTTTGACACAGGTTGCACACATACTGAAGAAGAGTGAAAATGATCGCAGTGATGAAGAAAAACTGCTTCTCCTGAACTCTGTAGATATTGTGCTCAACATAGAGAAGAGAGCAAATAGTCGTATGCTCACAAAACAACGACTACTTGAGGTTTGTAACTCATTTGAAACAGCATACGTGTTGTTAGACTTACTTACATAGGCCTGTTTGCTCACTGAGAGCAAAGGCCATCGACTATGATCCCCCACTGTTGTCGGTTTGATGCCATTTTCTCGATCTCTTTCCAGGTTTTTCCCATCTGGTTTCTTTTGCTTTTGGTGTCTCTCTCTGCCAGATGTTTCCTCTTCTTCTCTTCCCTGGGGGGGGTTTCATGTAATTTCTTGTCGTGTGATGTTTGTTGCAGGTTTCCTCAGTGTATGTCCTAACCACCTCCATTTTCTCTTCTTTATTTCGTTTTCTATTGGTAGTTGTTGTTGTTAGAACAATGTCCACATTGTTGAGTAAATTCATATTTAAGTTTCCCTAATATCTTGTCATGGTTTAATGTTTAATAAAAAACTTTAAGAAAGACATATGAAAAGAAAAAAAATCATCAACATAAAAATTCAGCCTAGGACACGTTGATACTTTAGATATAGTTAAAACATGTAAATAATTGCTACTATTACATTCACAATAAGCAGGCATGTACTCATGTTTGGCTATTTATTTTGATTAAACGTGTCAGTTTTATTTGGGTCTGTAAGCGCTTATAATGTTGCCATTTCCACCATATGATTTTTATTTGAGTCTGCAGTTTATATATTTTATTATTCCAACACATGCATGGTAATTATTAACAAGAATGATGCTGAATTGGTTGTCTTGAATGTGAGATAGCGTAAATGTATTATGTATCAAACATCAAAGGTCTTGTGGTGAACCAAGCCATCCTCTGCAAAGTTGCCAATGGAGATTGTTTAACAATTAGAATCTTAATGTTTTGTTTACATTTTGAATTTTTTGGGGCACAGTTTTTAAATTGTGAACACTTTCAAGCTTATTAAATGCAATTTGGCAGGCAAAGTACCTTCAACATACTTACCCTACTACAGTGTTTCCCCAGTGTAAATGATGGGCAAGGTGGTAGGGGTGAGCTATGCGAGCGCTGGAGGTGCTAGGGAGAGATATTTTTTAATTAGCTTAAAAATGGTGCATTCTGAGGTATGTTTTAACGTTTACTCTTGAATATAGAGGGGAAGATATAAAACAACAAGGTAGAATGTAAACAAGTTTACACTATTTGTAAATGTAGTAATCATGATTGATAAAAGTCGGTAATCGTGATGGGTTCATGTTGAAGTGTGGTTTCCACTTGACCACTGGTACTTGGTTGTGGTGATGCCATAACCCTAGGCCTTGTTACCACGCTGACAGAGTTAGTGACAGTGGTATAATCTGAAGACTCTTCCCCATCATCACTTTTAAATGGTTATCATATTATGGTGTTAGATTGGTGGTTTCTGTTCCAGAGATTATACTTTATTTCTTGGTAGTATGCTATACAATTAATTAAACAGTCTTTCTGAAATGCCACAAAAGTATGTTTCTATTAATCGCAAGAATGTTTCTCAAATTGTGTCCTTTTTATTAGTTCAGCTACCATTTTCTTTGGTTTTTTTCTTCTGAGTTTCACATGTCTCCCAAACAGAGTTACCATTTGGGTGCCATGTTACTAGTATGTCGAAACTCCACAAGTTGTTATCGTTGGAGAAACCGGGGATCCCATGGGAATATTCCGTGATTGGACAACTGACAAATTATGTCATACACATTTTCGAATGGAATTAATTCCAAGAGGTAAATCCTAACCGGCTCTGAGCGACGTTAAGACGATTAAACAATGTTGCTACAAATCTGCAATTTTGCCAGAATATAAGTGACTCTGTCGTTTCATTTTGCACTGCTCACTGATGCTAAATTATATCACGAAAGAACAGGAACTTTTTTTGGAGAGTTTTTCATGTGTTTGTGTTGATCACAGATTGAGGACAGTGAAGATGTGCTGAGAGAGAAGTGTGTGAAGTTGGCAGCAGTGATCAATGATGCACGACACCTCATCATCTATACAGGTGCTGGCATCAGCACCGTACGTATAAGTTTGGCTCAACAGATTTTGTCTATAGAAAAATTTGAATATTACATTTACAAGGCAGAGTGTAGGTAAAATTAAAAATTAGTGACGTGCAATAAATTGTGTTTCATTTTAATTGAAATAGAGTTATAGCTCTAGAAATGTCAACTTGGTTTGTTTAAATCTTTATCTACTAGGGATTATGTTATTCTTTCTAAATAGAACTATGGCAGATCTTCTCAAGTAAGATCATCTACAAGGTCAGTGTGGTTGTAGAAGAGGTGACTTCATGAAGGATTCTGTGTGTCTGTGTATATATTTTATCCACCATGAAGCACGCATTAAGTCTACGGTGTCATACAGCCAGTTGGTGCCACAACTAAATACATTTATTGCTGCTATAAACAAAAAATCATCAGGTTATTGTTATACATGTATATTTATCAAAATAATTCAGAGTACGTTAAAATATTTGGCTATGTGGATTATAGGTCTGTTCAGTATTTTTCACATTGGATAATATTTACATAGATGTTACATCAATTGGTCAAAAAAAAGAAAATAAGGTAAGTTTTTATATAGCGCAGTATCCAGTCCTCAGGACTGCTCAAAGCGCTTTACACTTTACTCCCTGGTTGTTCAATCGAACACCATCTCGACTTCTCTGGGAAACATCCAACATTTATTTTAATCATAAGGACATTATATTAATATAATCAATAAAGATCAGATAATGTTAATAACACATTCAGAAGTTTTTTTTAAATGCAGGCCCTGCCATTTATCTGTTTTGTTTCTGACCCATATGGCTGATGATTCTGTGTGTGTTCTACGTGTGTTACTGTGTTGACAGGCTGCATCAATCCCAGACTACCGCGGGCCCAATGGTGTATGGACTCTGTTGCAACAAGGAAAAGAAGTCATGTATGTATTAGCATGTAAATTGCTTCCAGACTCGGTTACATTCATAGTTTTGAAAATGTGGCAAGTTACCTTTCCGAGTCCTATGTTGCGTCTTCACGACGTCTTCATCAGCGTTGACCTGAGCCACTCTCGGTCGTTATGTGACTGTTGGTAACTGTCACGTGACAACACTTCCAGAAAGCTCGTTTCGCATACATAGGTCTGATGACAGTCCGGACAATCTATCTCATATTAATACATGTTGTTTTTGGGTGTTTTGTCCTTGGGGTTCACTACGATGGATCTTATGGTGTTGTAAGGTTTATGATATGTCCCCACTCCATGTTCCCAGAAAATGGTGGTCAATTTCTCTGACAGTTTTGCACACATATGGTAAAGGGACATTTGGTATTTGGCTGGTCTGTCTTTCTACACGTGGTCTCTTTCTCTGTTTCTTGGTGATGTTGGACATCCACTCTCTGTAGTAGTTGGTTCAGAGCACTGCTCTGACATGTGCTGTTTCAGTGGCTTTGTCTTCGTCTGTGGTTATGAGTTGATCAGCTCTGTGCATCAATGTTAAAACCCCCAAGAACAACATGTGTGGGACAATATATGAGATAGGATGTCTGGACTGTCATCAGACCTACGTAGGCGAAACGAGCAGAATACAAGGAGCCCGACACCCAAAGAATACAGAAACACCAGGGGAACACAGAGCGAATGAGGGCCACAACATCTCGGCCAAAGACGCAAAGGTGCTCGCCAGAGAAAACAACTTCTGGAGAAGGAAAATCAGTGAGGCAATTGAGATCAGAGAGAGGTGAACAGAAATCAACAGGGATTCTGGATATAACCTTCCCGCAATCTTCCTGGAAGTATTGTCATGTGACAGTTACCAACACAGTCACATGACGACCGAGAGTGCCACAGACCAACGCAGATGATTTTAAAAAACTGACCAACCAGCAGCTGGATTGGACTGCATAGGCATGACCAGTTGTTTGCTAATTAATTTATATAAAAAATTGCTATTTAACCTTCATAGAATTATTGGACAAACCGGTAAATGATTTCTGATTGGATTTGGTCTGGTTTAAGGAAAAATGGCAAAATAATCTGACTCTATATGATATACAGCTATTCACAGTTACAATATCTAATGATCAGTGTCAATAATTCTTTCAATGATTTATGGATGCATTTTAAACAAAGTGCATATTACTCCTGCAAACACCAACATTTTGAGCAGTAATGTTTTGGTTTGACACATTCTTCTTTGTATTTAAATGCAAAATAAAATTTGATATTGACTCGTTACTTATTGAAGATATAAATTTGTAAACAAATGTTTCATTATTCATAGAGTTCCCCAGTTGAGTGATGCGGATCCAACATACACACACATGTGCATCACCAGCCTGTACAGACAACATCTGGTAAGTCGTTTGAATGATATGTCTTTTTTTTTATTTTTTATTTCCATAGTTGAGCGTGTTTCCCAGTGTATATTACCCATTAAATGTGTTATGAATACATGTACTGTAGTGTACTTGTTATATTTAAAACTTTCCAAATAAATTGTTTGTTTTCTTACGACCTGCCGTTAAGCTGCATATGCTGTTGGTGTAATTTGTAATATATATAATGTGTTGTCTTTACGGCATTTTTCACTTTTTTTTTTACAAAAAAAGACAATTTTCTTTGATCTAGATGGTTTATCACACGTCTAACATCCGGTACAAACCCTAAGACTGGTACAAACCCTTTACTCAGCTGTTTAAATAAACATGTTACGTTTCTTCCGAGAGGTCATAAATTATTCTCTAAAGGTTTGGCACCCGACCTATCTAGGAGGAAAACGTGAACATATAATACAAGCACATATATGCTAGCTTAATTGTTGTTAGATTTTGATTCTGTATGTGTTTCTGTGTTGCAGGTGAAGCATGTTGTGTCACAGAACTGTGATGCTCTACACCTGCGCAGCGGTCTTCCTAGACACGCACTCTCTGAACTCCATGGCAACATGCACATAGAGGTAGGAATGTTTAGTGTTACCATGGCAACATGCACATAGAGGTAGGGATGTGTTTAGTGTTACCATGGCAACATGCACATAGAGGTAGGGATGTTTAACGATATTGTGGCAATATGTAAATTTGTAAAAATACCCATCCTTGAGATGGCACTATATACACATAGACACAGAAGACGGTTTCCCGTGGCATTTGTAACTGATGTTCATTATGACGCCAATTTTGAGAGGTTTTTTTGTTAACACAAATTATGTAAAACGTCCTCCAACTGATCAGCGGTTCCGAGCACTGACAAAAAAATATGCATCATGGCATGATCAATGTCTAATTTACAGAACAAACGCTAAAAACAGTAAAAACCCTTAACCAACTAGGAATTTAAAAAGGTCTTTCTTTTCTTCCAAATGTTCGTAGATTAATCCCTGAATGTTTTGCACCTGAGATGCAAAACTGTCAAGGAGGAAAACACTAACATACCCCCCCCCCCACACACACACACACACACACAAGCATACATACACCAGCTTGATCAAAGTCAGATGCATAGCTAAATCTGACTTGTGTCATTCACCTACACAGGTTTGTAATTCGTGCAACCAGCCGAGAGAACACATCCGGCTGTTTGACCTCACCGAGAGGACAGGCGTACGCAGGCACCAGACAGGGCGCAAATGTTCCCACTGCGGGGCGCCACTGCAGGACACCATCGTACACTTCGGTGAGAAGGGACGACTGACTTCACCCTATAACTGGAAAGAGGCAGCACGTGCGGCCGACCACACCGATGTCATCCTCTGTCTCGGAACTAGTCTAAAGGTAAAGGTCATCTTACCAAGGTGAAGGTCATGTCAAAGTCTGTGTGGTCCCGGTCATTAAAACTGCACTTTCAATTAAATTTTTGCTTGTTCGATTCAGAATCATTTCATGACAAATCAAACCTGTCTTCAGGTTAGTTAATTTTGTAATTTTTAACATATCCAAACATAGTCAATTAACTTCACGGAGGCTTGTGCCTGCGTATATTGCAAGCGTTGTCAATACATGTGACATCTTGTCACTAGCTGCTCATTCGTGCAAATTTGGTGTTTAGTGTTGATCATATCTTTGGATAAACCATTAAATTAGTTTTTCATCAAACAGGTCGAAAAGAGCAAAGTAGTGAAGTAATTTGTGTTGCAGATATCTCGGTTTGAGGACAAATGTTAGTAAAATACTTACAAACAAATTTGTCAGTTATAAACAATTTAAAATCATAAACTAGTATCCAGGGAACTGTTTAAATAACATAACAAGTTCATCAGGAAAAATTTAACAGAATCCATTGTTAAGTTTAAAGAGTATCTTCAAAATACAAAAAGCCTCCGCCGTATCACTGAGTTTTTAAATGGCAGTAATTGGGCCCAAAGTCTGATCCTCTCAATCGACTATGTGGTGTTTGGAATGCTGAAGGTGCTGAAGAAGTACCCATGTCTGTGGTCAATGCACAAGCCCCCCACTGACCGGCCAAAGCTCTATATTGTCAACTTGCAGTGGACACCCAAGGATGACATCGCTGCCCTAAAAATCAATGGTATGTAGCAGTGCCAGCTTAATGTTTGCTAAATCAGGGCTCTCTTCAGATGTAGAAATCCTGAAAAATTCTAGATTTTGTAAATATATTTAGCATGTAATGTTATGGATTAAGTTGTGGAATTTGAAAATTGTTTTATTTTCAAGTTGCCAATACTTATGAGACTGCAAGACATCATATACTAAATTCTGTAATTGTCCTTCTAATTGGGCCGAATGTAATTCACTCTAATGAATGACACATACAAGTACCTGGTATATTCAAAACAGTAGCAGCAGTACGTTCACTATACAAGACAAAGAAGAGTTAATATATTCACACGTAAAGCTTCTAGACTCTGTGTAAGATAACAATTTGATTAGTTTTGTAACTGATGTCAAATTGACGAAGTGGCTGTTGTTTCTGCAGGTAGAAGTGATGAAGTGATGAAGTATGTCATCACTTACCTGGACCTACCACAGCCTGTTCCGTCATACGTAAGGTGAGAAACATTTATTTCCGTAAGAGGAATTTATTTCATAAGTGTAGTTTACACATAAGGCCAATCTACGCGAACAATGTTTGCCCAATTTGTTCGGCAATGCAACAGCACACAAAGACGCACAACAAAATTGTGTTTCCCATTTGATGGGTGACCTATCATGACACTGACCTAGATCTTGACTTGCGCCACTCCCAACTTGAGCCTTATGAAAGGTCATCACTCACCCTTGCTGCTGCTCGTTGGACACCATGACAGCCAATGAACTGAAGTAATTTGGGTTGTGTAAAACCCTCTCTATCGTATTTCTCAGCACAAAAGACTTTGGTGCAGTTGAAAACACAAACCTTTATAAATTAATTATTAACAGGAAGTTTTTCTTTTCTTGAGTGTGGGAATGTCATAACTGCACTGAACATCAAAGAGGTTAGCCGTTAAAACCTCTATGAAGTGTATGATTTGTTCAGATATCATGTGTAAAGTTTCCATGTTTTTAATGGATAGGTAGACCCTATTAAATACTTTGCAATACATTGTATATTGGGTTGATGTCTGTCGTATATTGCAATGTCTATCTGTTGTACATTTCTTCCACACTTGCCAGTGTTACAACTGATATAAAGATAAATCTTTTTACACATTTTTAGGGAGGAAGATCCTATCTTTCTTATGGCGACCCCACTGGCTCCGCATGAACTGGAAACAACATCGACAAAATCACTAGTCGAGCCACCTGGGTACAGGCGAGAGAAATTGGAAGCCATCTTGTTGGATGACATCGCAGCATCAAAGAAACTCAACAACGGTGGGAAAAACAGATACAAGAGAAAGAAACAATCAGACAGCTGCGGTAGGGGGTCTAGGAAAGCAACAGAGCAGCAGAATGGCTCTAGAAAGAAAGGCGAGAAGTACAAGGTCGATGCTGAAACAGTCAGTGTGAACGAAACGCAAGACAGCAAGCGGTGTAGGAAGGACGTGTGGATGGAAGGTCATTTGGAACCAGACTTATGCAATCAGCATAGCTTCAACACCACAGCAGAAGATGGCGTGCATTCAGACGATGGGACAAGGCATGGCGTGACAGTATCAAAATCAGATACAGCAGCCGCACAGTTGGATTCAACGAAGATACCCAGTTCTCAGGGAAGCAGATCTTCTGGGTCATTAGGTTCACGTCGTGGTAACAACGGTTCAGGGATGGAATGTGAATTGTGTGACAATGTTGGGATGACTGGTGACAATTCGGAGGGAAATTGTGAGAAATCTGGTGAAAGTGTCCCAGGGAAGACTTCAGTGCATGGAGGAGAATGTATGTTGGAGCACGCATACTGTCGCTCTTGCTATACAGGTGCGCCAGAAGTAACTGCTGCTGTTTCATCAGTTGCTGACAATGCGGCTATTCCAGCATATATGTACACTCCCTCCACTACAAATTCACCTTCATTTACACACATCAAGACTCGCACTGTTCAATCACCAGGGTGCAGCAGTATCAGATGCTGTCAAACAAATGATGAGTCATCGATGTCTGAATGCCTCTCTGACATAGATGTCAATTGCTCAATTTCTCCTGCTCAATGCATCAGTGCAGTTCACGGTGATGGAATCTGTACAATGATCACTTCATCAGGTATTTCAGACTCGCTATCCATCAAGGCTGCAGCGCAGCAAGGCACACAACAACTTGCAAATGTCGTTCGTCCTGCTCAAGACATTATTACCTCGTGCAGTTTAGCAAAATCGGCTTTCTCAGGTGGAGCAAAGGCTTCCGTTGGCGGGAAATTTCCTACCATCATTGGAGCATTACATGCCGGTCCTCAACAGACCAATGAAGCGCATCTCAGGCAGTGCAATGTTGGTCCCACTGCCAAAATGACATCATCGCCGCAGCCTCACTCTGAGCAGATATCAGGTACTCCAACTCATGAATGCGGAGAAACTAAATCATCCTCGGTGTCAGATGGTGTCACTGTTGAACGTGACATTTCAGTAGGTGAAATGAGCAAACATTGGGTGACAACTTCAGCAGAATGTGATGGAGTGAATAGTTATGAATCTAGCACTGAATATGCAACAATACCCCCTGTGGATGGTTCGCAGGAATCGAACAGAAGCCATCTCGGGATGTCGAGCACGACTCCCGGTATTGACACAGCTGGGATTTTTGTTAAGAAAGAGGGTGATTCTGGGAAAGTGGGAAGTGGTGGGGTCAAGGAAACACAGGGTTCCGATTCGAGTAGAAACACCATCACAGCGACGTCCCCGGGCTGGTTTGGGAAGGGGCTTTCCTTCCGCAAGGCTAGGAGGAAGAAGAGTTGGTGAATGGGGGAGAAGGGATAGGGAGAAAGAATGGGTAGGCGGAAGGAAGGATAAGGGAGAAGGGATGGCGGAAGGGAATATAAGAGAGGAGGGATGGTGGGAGGAAGGATAAGAGAGAAGGAATGGTGGGAGGAAGGATTAGGGAGGAAGGATAAGAGAGAAGGAATGGTGGGAGGAAGGTAGACATAGTGGTGTACAGGTGGTGTTTGTTAGACTCATGAGTTTGGAGGTTGGTTGCTGTGGCAGCTGTTGAAAAAGACCAGTGTCCTTATTGTTGGTTTATTTTACAATGGTGGTCTTCAACTGGTCCTAGTTATACAGTGGTTCAGGTTATGTAATGGTAACCTTTAACTGGTCCTAATTATACCATGGTCCAAGTTATGTAATGGTAGCCTTCAACTGGTCCTAGTTATATAATGATCCAAGTTATGTAATGGTAGCCTTCAACTGGTCCTAGTTACACAATGGTCCAAGTTATGTAATGGTAGCCTTCAACTGGTCCTAGTTATACAATGGTTCAGGTTATGTAATGGTAGCCTTCAATTGGTCCTAGTTATGCAATGGTTCAGGTTATGTAATGGTAGCCTTCAACTGGTCCTAGTTATAAAATGGTCCTGGTTGTGCAAAGATGGTCTTCAGTTGGTCGTAGTGATACAATGGTGGTCTTCAACTGGTCCTATTTGCGGTGGTAATGGTAATCGTCAACTTATGGTGTAGTTCTCCCAACAAACAATACCTACAAAAAAATGTAGATGCGAGTAAAATTGTCATAGTTGTGAAATAAGAAATTTTTTATTTTATTATTCTTCCAACTTGTTGAACAATTTCACAGATACCTACACTTAAAAGGAGGGTTTTGATGCAGACCATTTCCTGCAATTATCACATTGATCCCTGCGTCTCCTGCCTTAATCCGAAGGCTGGCTTTGGTAGGAATTTTGAGTGGAATAACAATTATGTACACTGGAAAGTGTTCTGAGTTTGATCGTTTTTTTATGAAATACAAAAAAATCAGTGTTTGCACAAATTTATTGGACTTGTTAAAAATGGTATGTGTTTGTATAATGACTGGGGGATAGAAGCATCCATATTTGCCCCTTCCCTGATGGAATTGGCTCTCGTACATTGCTCATAGAAGCTTGGGCAATTTCACTTTTCACTCGGGTCAACGTTTACTCAGTGTACTGGAGTACTTGGTATTTACATTTATTGATGCAGCATCAAGTGCAAAAAGCATGGCTTAATACTTCCTTCCCAAATACATTGGGCTTGCGTTAGAAGAAATCAAGTTTTTGAGCATGGAATTATGGAGTATTATATTACCTGGGTATTTATTAAATATTAAATGATCTGCTTTATTGCTATGCAACTCGGTATTCTAAGTATACAAATTAATAATTGTTAATTTTATCTGGCTGCTGTAGTTATTTAGAATAATGAAAGGCAGTCTTGCTTTATTTGCACATTTCCCACGAATCATGTTTCTTGCATGTCGTAATTGTGCTGTTAGCCTATAATGGTGTATGTGATTTTATGTAGCGAGGTGTGGTAATATATAGTGTAATGTGAGAACTACAGTAATGTTTTGTTTCATTCTAGTTATATAACTACAGACTTAGAATTGAAGTAATTTTTAAGGTTTATATAAGAATAATCTGTCTTGTTTAGCTATCCATTGCTGTATAGATCTTTTTGTAGCCTCAAATCAAAATTACTCTGTGTGCGGGTATATGTATATATATATATACACCCTCACACAGACTATATTTATATGTATACCCTCAGATACAAAATATAACAAAATGGAACCACTTAATGGCAAACAAAGGTTGCTATTATATTTGGTGTTTACAAAATTGTCCCCACATTAGTCCAGAATTACTAAACACCCAAATCTAGCATCTGTAACCCTCTTAGTTCATTCCTTCTCGACATTCATGCATCAGCATATCTTAGTTGATGTTTTAAACAGTTTAAAGTATTTAATAAAACAACCTTTTATTTATGTAATCCCAAATTATAAACCATACTGTAATGTTGACCTCAAGATGACCTCAAGTTGACCTCGGGTAAATCATGCAATGGTTAACAAAAGGCATGTAAAATGTTAAGTTTGATACAATTCAATTAAGTGTGCAGTGCTTTGGAAATAAAGTGTTGTCTGTTTATTTAAGTTATTGTTGAGTTTTTGTAGTGTTACTGCATGATTGATCAACTAAAACAATATTTGTTTCATACTCTGCAAATAATTATCCGAGTTTAATACAATGTGAAATGTGTTTAAAACAGTTAAATTGTTTATGTTTTGCACACACTCCATGAACAAAGAGCTACTCGAGTGTTGCATTCAACTACAAACAATGACTTGTTCGTGCCACCATCTCGCAGCCGATACAGCAACAGAACTTTCTCGGTATCTGCTCCACGACTGTGGAATTCACTTCCAAGCGAGATGAAGACAACCTGTTGCCTTGTGACTTTCAAAAGACTTGAAAACCCATCTTTTCTGGGTTGCTTATGCAACATAGGTGCCACCAGTCAGTATATTTGTTTGGTTTAATTATTTATTATCTTGTACGTTTTTAAACTAATTTTACACAATGTTTACCGATTTATTATCAATATACCTATATGGCACTATATAAGTGTTCTTATTATTATTATTATACACTGGCATAATTTATAAAGTGTTAAATCCATGTAGTCTTTTGCTGTTATGTATAAAAAGTAAAAGCATGTGGTGATTTAAATTTCTTTGGACCATAATGCATATTTTGACATTGTGGAGTATGTATATCATGTTAAACCCAGCATTCTAACTTTGTAACAAAACCAGTGTGATCTTTGTAAGTAATTTATATGAGAAAACCACTTTACAAACAAAGAAATACTCAAAAGAGCAAACATCCCGAGCATGGAAATACTCATACAGACAAACCTCGGATGGACAGATCACGTGGCTCACATAGACAATAACAGACTTCTAAAACAAAATCTATTTTCCCAACTATCGGAAGGAACCAAGTGCAGAGGCTGCCCCGAACTTGGATACAAAGACATTATAAAACGAAACCTGAAGAACCAAGGAATAGATTCCAGACAGTGGTACACACTTGCACAAGACCAACCAACCTGGAGAACCAAGGGATAGATTGCAGACAGTGGTACACACTTGCACAAGACCAACCAACCTGGAGGACCAAGGAATAGATTGCAGACAGTGGTACACACTTGCACAAGAACAATCAACCTGGAGGACCAAGGAATAGATTGCAGACAGTGGTACACACTTGCACAAGACCAACCAACCTGGAGAACCAAGGAATAGATTGCAGACAGTGGTACACACTTGCACAAGACCAACCAACCTGAAGGACCAAGGAATAGATTGCAGACGGTGGTACACACTTGCACAAGACCAACCAACCTGAAGGACCAAGGAATAGATTGCAGACAGTGGTACACACTTGCACAAGACCAACCAACCTGGAGAACCAAGGAATATATTGCAGACAGTGGTACACACTTGCACAAGACCAACCAACCTGGAGAACCAAGGAATAGATTGCAGACAGTGGTACACACTTGCACAAGACCAACCAACCTGAAGGACCAAGGAATAGATTGCAGATGGTGGTACACACTTGCACAAGACCAACCAACCTGGAGAACCAAGGAATAGATTGCAGACAGTGGTACACACTTGCACAAGACCAACCAACCTGAAGGACCAAGGAATAGATTGCAGATGGTGGTACACACTTGCACAAGACCAACCAACATGGAGAACCAAGGAATAGATTGCAGACAGTGGTACACATTTGCACAAGACCAACCAACCTGAAAGACCAAGGAATAGATTGCAGACAGTGGTACACACTTGCACAAGACCAACCAACCTGAAGGACCAAGGAATAGATTGCAGACAGTGGTACACACTTGCACAAGACCAACCAACCTGGAGAACCAAGGAATATATTGCAGAGAGTGGTACACACTTGCACAAGACCAACCAACCTGGAGAACCAAGGAATATATTGCAGACAGTGGTACACACTTGCACAAGACCAACCAACCTGGAGAACCAAGGAATAGATTGCAGACAGTGGTACACACTTGCACAAGACCAACCAACCTGAAGGACCAAGGAATAGATTGCAGACAGTGGTACACACTTGAATAAGACCAACCAACCTGAAGGCCCAAGGAATAGATTGCAGACAGTGGTACACACTTGCACAAGACCAACCAACCTGGAGAACCAAGGAATAGATTGCAGACAGTGGTACACACTTGCACAAGACCAACCAACCTGAAGGACCAAGGAATAGATTGCAGACAGTGGTACACACTTGAATAAGACCAACCAACCTGAAGGACCAAGGAATAGATTGCAGACAGTGGTACACATTTGCACAAGACCAACCAACCTGAAGGACCAAGGAATAGATTGCAGACAGTGGTACACACTTGCACAAGACCAACCAACCTGAAGGACCAAGGAATAGATTGCAGACAGTGGTACACACTTGCACAAGACCAACCAACCTGGAGAACCAAGGAATATATTGCAGAGAGTGGTACACACTTGCACAAGACCAACCAACCTGGAGAACCAAGGAATAGATTGCAGACAGTGGTACACACTTGCACAAGACCAACCAACCTGGAGAACCAAGGAATAGATTGCAGACAGTGGTACACACTTGCACAAGACCAACCAACCTGGAGGACCAAGGAATAGATTGCAGACAGTGGTACACACTTGAATAAGACCAACCAACCTGAAGGACCAAGGAATAGATTGCAGACAGTGGTACACACTTGCACAAGACCAACCAACCTGAAGGACCAAGGAATAGATTGCAGACAGTGGTACACACTTGCACAAGACCAACCAACCTGGAGAACCAAGGAATATATTGCAGAGAGTGGTACACACTTGCACAAGACCAACCAACCTGGAGAACCAAGGAATAGATTGCAGACAGTGGTACACACTTGCACAAGACCAACCAACCTGGAGAACCAAGGAATAGATTGCAGACAGTGGTACACACTTGCACAAGACCAACCAACCTGAAGGACCAAGGAATATATTGCAGACAGTGGTACACACTTGAATAAGACCAACCAACCTGAAGGACCAAGGAATAGATTGCAGACAGTGGTACACACTTGAATAAGACCAACCAACCTGGAGAACCAAGGAATAGATTGCAGACAGTGGTACACACTTGCACAAGACCAACCACCCTGAAGGACCAAGGAATAGATTGCAGACAGTGGTACACACTTGAATAAGACCAACCAACCTGGAGAACCAAGGAATAGATTGCAGACAGTGGTACACACTTGCACAAGACCAACCACCCTGAAGGACCAAGGAATAGATTGCAGACAGTGGTACACACTTGAATAAGACCAACCAACCTGGAGAACCAAGGAATAGATTGCAGACAGTGGTACACACTTGCACAAGACCAACCAACCTGGAGAACCAAGGAATAGATTGCAGACAGTGGTACACACTTGCACAAGACCAACCAACCTGGAGGACCAAGGAATAGATTCCAGACAGTGGTACACACTTGCACCAAGACCAACCAACCTGGAGAGGACTCCTACATGCTGAACCAAGTGAGCAGTGAGAGAAAAATTACAAGTAGGTCAAGTGACCAACATTAAATAATTGTAGTGAAACCCAAATGAAGGCACGTATACAGACCCACATGACACAACTCAGCGTCTTTTCGGTTTGGTTCTTGGCCAGTGCTTGCTCCAGCATGCTGACAGTCTGAGTGCATCACTTCACTTCACTGTCAGCATCTGTTGCACATAAAATTGCTCAAATAACTGTCATTACTCTTCATTGCATGCACAATGATGATGAATTTAGCCTCTGGAAGAAAGTTGTATCTATTGCTAAAGATAAACAGGTAGATAAACCTCACCTTCCGTCACTGAGAGAGGCGGGAAGTGGGTTCTGGTGATGAGTATAGACACATTAGACAGATATTCCGAGGTACTCGATCTTATGATGAATCAAAATCAAACCAAATAACACTGATGTAGTGAAATATTTGGAGTCGATGTCGCCTGGCCAACAAAACCTCATGTCGTCTGTCGTGACATTAGCGAAGATGCTCACTGCGATGTCAGCCACCAACGCCAGCATTGAACGTTCATTTAGTTGTCTCAGACTTGTGCACGATTATCTGAGAGCTACAATAACACAGACGATACTCAACCATTGAATGATATGAAATGTATGCAGAAAAAGGTTACCGGGTAGATAGTTGAAATTAATGGGTATGACCAATTAATTTATGCAGGTATCTGACCATAAGCTATCACTGTTTGGAAAATTCACTGTACTGGATTTTGTTAAGTGAAAGGTCCCAGTCCAATGTAAAACAATAATGACTGAAATGATGGTAAACATGCTATATCGACTAGTCAGTTTAGTCGTCATACTGGATATAGAGGTCTAGTCATTATTGCCCTGCACATGTATCTCAAATTGGCTTTCTTAATATTACTTCTTATTACAAACAAACGTAGTGGTTACTCCTAATGATTGTGAAAACTGTAAAACAGTGGGCAATATTGCAACAGTGTGAATATGTTTCGCTACATCGCAGACTTTGGACTAAAATACCTGTAGGTATGCGCAGTGTATGTATTCTTAAAACTATTTCAGAATCGATGAACAGATTTGCTAGTTCCTGTATATATATATATATTACTTGGCATAGTAGTATTTCTACTTTGTCTACTATAAAAAATCAAATGTTCGCCTTCGACAGAAATATGTAATAACTGGAGTATTTGTCAAATTGGACAGTCACAAAATGTCAATGTACAATTGCATTAATTGTTATCTACATCAAACATGAACCTAAATTGTTCATGCAGTGAATCTTACTCGGACATACAGTGCACCAGTAATGTCAGACAGTCCAGAAATAAAGAATATCAACAAACATGTTTTTACAATTAGCTCTATTGTAACGATTTTTCAAGGGCTGTAAGATGGTGACGAATGTGTCTGCTTTCCAGAATAAATATAATTAGTATTGCAAGCTATACATTACATTACGCATAAATATTTAATAATTCGTGACACATTTACCAAAAATACGCGTCAAAATAGTTGCATGCAATATAAGAATTATTTTAACATTTATCAAATCAAATACTTCAATATCCAAAGCAACTAAGGTTGCAAAAGTCAGATTTCTAAACAGAAGCAGGATGGTTGGTTTGGCCCATAGAGCCCTCCGACACCGGTTACAGAAACGGTTGGTTCAGCCCACTTCACCGCCGACACCGGTTACAGAAACGGTTGGTTCAGCCCACTTCACCGCCGACACCTGTTACAGAAACGGTTGGTTCGGGCCACTTCACCGCCGACACCTGTTACAGAAACGGTTGGTTCGGCCCACTTCACCGCCGACACCTGTTACAGAAACAGTTGGTTCGGCCCCCTTCACCGCCGACACCTGTTACAGAAACGGTTGGTTCAGCCCACTTCACCGCCGACACCTGTGACAGAAACGGTTGGTTCGGCCAATTTCACTGTCGACACCTATTACAGAAACGGTTGGTTCAGTCCACTTCACCGCCGACACCTGTTACAGAAACAGTTGGTTCGGCTCACTTCATTGCCGATACCGGTTACAGAAATGGTTGGTTCGGCCCACTTCATCGCCGACACCGGTTACAGAAATGGTTGGTTCGGCCCACTTCACCAACGACACCGGTTACAGAAACGGTTGATTCGGCCCACGCGAATGCAAGCAGGTCATGGTTAACCTGTTGCGCAAACGGATGGTTTGGCCCCATGGGCTGAAACATCCGATTCTAAATTGCTGTTGCCATGGCAACAATTACGCAAATTTTTCACATTTACAACAACCTTCACCTAAGAGATTGTCACTTAAGTCCACAAAGTCTGAACAATATTTTAAGCATTTGATTTGGTCATAACCAAATACTATAAGAAAAATGTAATTGGTAGAGTGGTGCCACCTAGTGTCTTGCTCTCGTCCTTGTTCCCTGCTGTACAGGGGTGAAAGACAGGTACAGAATAGCTGAAAAACTTGCTGTGGGTTTTTCCCCCAAAGATTTTCATCGAGTGTGTGAAAAACATTAATGCAAATTGATGCTAACATCAATTTTGAATCGTAAAAAGTGACAAGTCTTACACCACCAATTGCGGGGAGGCTGAACACTGCTAAATTAATAACATTTTAGACTGCACAGTTATGAGACCACCCCTAAGCTATATCTTTCTGTTTTGTGTCAGCATTATATTACAGGTACTGGTATGACTACAGAACTCACAAAAAGACCAACGGACCAGGCATTAAAAAGTTTTATTACGGAAATCATTCCAACCTGTATGTCCTGCTGATATGAATATATAATGACATCCTTCTGTGATATTTTTAATGAACATTATTTAACATCTACTGGTTTCTATTATAATATATTGCATAGGCATACTTCATGTACATTCCTGTAATAAATATATGTATACATTATGTACAATTCACGTAACAAATACTTCACACAGAATGCTTAACATTATTCTCAGCATTTCTACAACCTGGGCACATACAAGTAGTTGGGTTATCTCTTTTGTGCAATGTTCAAAAATAGTACTGAAACAGTATCTGGTGACAATATAAATATATGTGTATAAATAACAACTTCTTGGCACAGCCAAAAGTATGTTTATGTTCGTTATGGATTGTGTCAGTCTAACCTTCCACCCCTATTGGTTTGTGGACTAGCCCACCGCTTGGTATCATGGGAGAAGATCTTCAATCTTTCCCAGTCCGATTTCGAATCGATCAGAGCAAGTCGTTTATATTTCTGTCTTGACCACCTCCTCCTCTCCTCCACCACTGCTTGTGGCACTTCATTTACATAGATGGTTAAGTACAAGGAACCGACGTGTGTTTATTACGATGTGTTGTACACTTATAATAATGTTCATTATATCGAGTTTGGAGGGGCGGCGTGTAGCCCCTCACCTTTGATGTCGTAGATTAGCAGTTTGATGCACTGTGTATATATTGTACTGATTGTTTATTTGTGTACAGCAACACTTTCTTGTACACAATTCCTTATATACGGGTACAGTGTATTTTATGGGTATGCATTGATGTGCATACTGATTGGCAATAAAATATGCCCCTTACCAACCTTTTATATATGAATCCATCTTCCTTTATTCCAACATCAAACAAGCTGCGGCCACATTAAATCTACATATATCAATACATAACAAAAACATAAAGTACATGAAGCATCATTTAATTGAAGTTGCATTCCGAGCTTTATTACCATTTTAACTGTTTTTAAGAAAGTGTATACAACATGAACAATATTTAGTTATTTAATGTTTACTTATTTGATCATACTTGCTACCGTATACATCACTTTGGCATTTGGTGTTATTAAATAAATTATGCTTCACTAATCACTGTGTTGTTTGGCAGCAGAAGTCAATGCAAGAAATGGATGTCATTGGTTTTACACCAGTTCATCTTAAAATTGCCATGTGAAAGAGATGATATGAACATGTTGAGGCAAGTGGTATGTTATAGTGAACTGAGCCTGTTTATTCACTGGGAATTTGCATTTAAAAATGAACGGTCTCAGAATGCAACTCTAAAAGATGGGATATAAGAATGTATTAATTATCTAAGAGGATGTTTGACTTTCCTTGCTCTCACAAAACAAATTCGGTAGATTCTGATGGCTAAGTGTTGGCCCAGCGACTGGCTTTGGCAAGTTACCAGGTGTACTTACCAAATCAATTCTTTCAACCGTTTAGATAAATGTACACAATTTCTTATGAAACCGACGGCGGATGTTATTAAAACTATTCACTCATTAAATATTTGGGCATCAAAGACCCAGATTGATGACGGGCTAAACCTTTTGAAGAAGCTGGACATATAAATAATATTATAGAAAACTGGTTAGGTCAAACAGAGGTTCATAATAAACAGCTATACACCCTTTTTATGATAACAAAATCATAACATTGTTAAAACCATTCTCCTATATCTTTTAAATAAATAATGTCTCCAATTCCAGCTCAGTATTATGACTAAACTTTTTCAGTGCTAAACTACACAACTGCGTCAACATTAATGACCACAGGGAAATTCTGCCACTGTGTAAATTGTAAGTTGAACATTGTCACGTGCTTTTAATGTTAACAATTATAACTACTCAGCCAGCATTAGCAGATTGTCGATGATTGGTTGATGTCACATGACTTTGTGCAGCACAACCTACTGACCAAATAAGTTGGATGTATTAAAATTCATAGCTACTGGGTGTAATAATCACAAATAAAATACAAAGGTTTTTACAACTATGTACACAGTTATCATCATAACACCACAAATTATCCTGATAAATTCCGGAGACGTGGCATCTGTCAATATGTTATTATCTGACACAACTAAACAAATTATAAACCGTTATTTACATGAAATAATCAACGTTGCATATGTGTTTTATGTATACATATGTATATATATATATATATGACATTCCAAGAATGGACTAAACCATAATTTTCCTAGTTCAATGGACAGACTACTTGTACCAAGAGACGACTTATTTAGTCTTCAAGTGCACATATCATTATCAAGGCTCTTGATCGTTATGACGCAGTGGAAAAATACAAACAAATCTATATGATAAAAAATACTGTCGGATATAAAAACATTATCGACATGGGGCACTCGGGAATCATTCAAACATTGACTGGTTTCACATGAGCGTTCCTTGCACTGAAACCACACTTTTATGGAAATGTTTTCAAACTTACACACTTACAGGGAACACTAAAATCACAGCACACTGAAAATGGCACAATCTGACGAACAATTCACACGTTATATGAAGTTTGGTTATTTTTACTCTACACTCCTGTTATACACTGTATTTATTCTAATATACAGACCAGCCACAAATCAAGTATTTACATATATATTGTACTTGGGTTGTAAATGTTAATAGATATATCAATATATCACAATACACAGCAAGTGTACGTTACTACAAGAGCTCGAGCTCGCAAAAGGTGGCAGGACTTGGACCGAAAGTACGGGAAAATCCAAAAACTCGCAAATTGGCCTTTTTAAACTCTACACAATCACATCAAAGTCCCTTTTTAGGGTAAAAACAACTGCAGACCCTTAAGAGAAATAATTATCTAAGTTAGTTTCACTGACCTTTAATTTAATTGTTAGAATCTCTAGTCAGTTATATTATGCAAATATAGCTCAATTTGACTTTTTTAATTGCAAATGCGCAAAATATCTGTTGTTTACTAATATCTTACATTCCTGATTCTTCAAATACAAACATGGGATTACAACTCATATTTATCGAGAAAATTAACATTCGTCTTTATCAATGTTACTGGCATGACAACTGCACTACTACCAATATATAAAACACAGATACTTTGTGCAGCATTCGCCTGGGAATTGACAGAGAGCGTGAAGCCATTGACTACACAAGAACACATCTAACATCTATATTATAATTGATCGAGGCCTCTCTGCAGAGATTCGTATTGATTTCTGCCTCATCTGTTCGATACCAATCGGAGCCGGGGATGAGACCACCCCAAGTTGTGAGCCACTCTCTAGGCCATCATAGATGGAGCCAACGTCGCTGTGAGGGTACACGATACCAGGGGGCTCCACCATAGGTTCATCTGTGCCGTTGACATCTAACTTGGACGCGATCTTCTGCAGCAAACTCGCCTGCTGTTGAATACACACCTGCATCAAGCGAATTCTGTAAAGTAGAATTTCACAGTTATTAAAGAGATGATCTAATGAAGCAAGCATGTGTGTGATGTGTGGGTGGACGCATGCATGTGAGGTCTTACGCTTGGATTGGATGCACCTACTGGCAACAGAAAAGAAGGACATGACAATAATGATTAATATTTGTACATGTCAGCTCATTGACAAGTAGTAATTTGTGGATCATAGTGATTAAAGCATCGAGAGAAGACATCGGCTTGAAAAAAATACCTAACGATAAAAGTTGTCGGAAATAGAATGGGCAGGGCATGTGCAAAGGAATAGCTGAGACACACTGCAAGAAACAGCAGGTAAAGTAGAAGAGACTAACAAACGACAAGGAAGTAGGAGACAGAACGACAGCATGTAATGGGTCCTTGGAGAGTTAACAAGAAAAGCACAAGTTACCAATTAAATTAAATTATGTCATTATGGTGTATCATCATTATCATAGTTACCGTTGTTGCTGCTGGGACATCTGTTCGCGGAGTTTGTCGAGCGTGCCGGTCACATGATCCTTGCGCTCAGCCTCGATGAACTGAACATTGCGGGAACTACCGAGTAGCTTCCTCCAAAGCTGAAACACAGGGCGATTTCACTCGAGTAAGGAGATGCTGTCACTCGCGGATGGATATGTTTTCACTGTGAAATATGGATATGTTACCTATAGTGGTTAATGTAGCCTACAGATTCTGCATAGAGTGGTCAATACGAGACCTAGAGTGGCCAATATGAGACGTACAGTGGTCAATATGAGACGTAGAGTGGCCAATATGAGACTTATAGTGGCCAATATGAGACCTATAGTGGCCAATATGAGACCTAGAGTGGTCAATATGAGACCTAGAGTGGTCAATATGAGACCTAGAGTGGCCAATATGAGACCTAGAGTGGTCAATACGAGAGTGGCCAATATGGGACCTAGAGTGGCCAATATGAGACCTAGAGTGGTCAATACGAGACCTAGAGTGGCCAATATCAGACCTAGAGTGGTCAATATGAGACGTAGAGTGGCCAATATGAGACTTATAGTGGTCAATATGAGACCTATAGTGGCCAATATGAGACCTATAGTGGCCTATATGAAACATAGAGTGGCCAATATGAGATCTAGAGTAGCCAATATGAGATATATAGTGGTCAATATGAGATATAGAGTGGTCAATATGACCTAGAATGGTTAACACACTGTACCTGCTGAAAACAGTCCGTCTGTCCACCGTCGTTTGGCTTGATGGTCACTCTGCGGACATAAGCCTTCTTCTGAAGAAACTTGGGCATACTGCTCTCCAGCATATAGAGCAACTCAACCTGCGTAGAAGTGGCATATATTACAAGTGCTGTCAAAGATACACGTCTGATCATAAGTACCTTCAGTTCATGTTATATAGTACTAAATCAATTACTTCGATGTTGCACAGCGAGAAACGTCACCTATTGACATCTTCTAGTTAAGGCCGATATTTGATATGGAAGGCCACCTCTAGATCAAAGATATTTGATATGGAAGCCCGCCTCTAGATCAAAGATATTTGAAATGGAAGGCCGCCTCTAGATCAAAGATATTTGATAATGAAGACCACCTCTAGATCAAAGATATTTGATATGGTAGGTCGCCTCTAGATCAAAGTTATTTGATATGGTAGGCCGCCTCTAGATCAAAGATATTTGATATGGTAAGCCACCTCTAGATCAAAGATATTTTATATGGTAAGCCGCCTCTAGATCAAAGATATTTTATATGGAAGGCCACCTCTAGATCAAAGATATTTGATATGGTGGCCGTCTCTAGATCAAAGATATTTTATATGGAAGGCCACCTCTAGATCAAAGATATTTGATATGGTTGCCGTCCCTAGATCAAAGATATTTTATATGGTGGGCCGTCTCTAGATCAAAGATATTCGATATGGTGGGCCATCTCTAGATCAAAGACATTTGATAGGGTAGGCCGCCTCTACATCAAAGATATCTGATATGGTGGGCCATCTCTAGATCAAAGATATTTGATATGGTGGCCATTGGACCTTCAACATATTTATTCTAGGCTTAAAACCATTATATTAATTAACATCAAAAATGAGGACCAGACATACTTCCTTTATTGAACGACAGTTCATTTAACATAATTTGACCATTTTGGTATGTGCTTCTTTTAGACAATGACTGACGTAGTATTACCTGCATGAGACTGGCTGAGAGTACAAACCTGTAGGGCAATACGCTTCAGGTACGCATTGTGTTGAATCTTCTCAATGTCACCTACAGCAATACCAATCTAGAAATAGAGAAAGCTGTGTTAACACAATATTCTGGTTCTCAGCTCATACACTACATCTAATACACATTGTTTAAAGCTGCCTGCACAATTACATTTTTCACTCACCTCGTTTCAATTCCATTTTGCTAAAACAGAACCTACCTAGTATCGAGTATCAAATGCAGGCTCATTTGATCATATTTTTAATAGTCTTCTAACATACCATTAGATTAACTATGGCTCAGCCAAACTAAAATGTTGTGACGAAAGACAACGTGGCAATGCGATAACATCAGGGTGTCCATGCCTTCACCAGTCATGTTCATTGTGAAAATGTGTTCGTAAATCATTCTGAATGATAAATACATTGATATGTCAACAAGACAACTGATACAAGTCAACTAACTGTCATTGTAAACAGGTTATTACAATACGATAAAGACTGCTAAGACGTGGAGAGCAGGTCAGATCAATGTGACACTGGTCAAGAGATTCATATTTATATAAATGCTTTAATTAGAAGTAAGTAAAAAATAACAAAGGTTTGACATTTGTCATATGCACCTTGACAGCCCACCTACTGCTACAAACATGTAACTAAAACCATCCCCTACAAGTTACATTTTACACATGTACAACAACATAATCTACAATCACGTACTTCATACATGTCATTTTTTACATCTCACTAAAATTAAAAAGTTGACCTAACTTGACCTCAGATTATCCTAATTTGACCCAGCTGACCCCAAATTGCTCCCAGATGACCCATGACCCTACCATGAGGTTCATGAGGACTATCGGCATGAGGAAGAGGAAGACGAGGAGGAGGAAGTTGATATCTGTAGCAAACGGCTCATTCACCACCTTCTCTCCGTACTCGTCCGAATACTGGATCTCTCCCAAGGTCATCACGAAGATGTTGAGCATGGCCGACCAGAGGTCACGGAAGACAGGCTGTGAAGGACAGAGGACACCAATGGTCAGTAGAGGACAACACAGCAGGAATAATACAGCGTTCCAATCAACTAGTGTATGTTGAGAATACGACTTGGTGAACTTGAAAGAGCAGCCCGCCTTCACCACTAAATTGACACAACTGGGTCAAGTAGGCATTACGAAGTCGTATTTAGAGTATAAACGAGCCCATTGGAACATAGTTTAAGACTTAAAGATCAGTGAGACACTTAATCAAAAATTCTGAGCAAATGCGACTACTGTACTGCCTACATGTATCCAGACTTTGTATGTACCGGTATTCAAACACTCAAAAATGTACAAAATTTTTGTTACCGTTTTTGTAAGTTGGTCAACTGTGAGAGTTTCCGTGATTGTGTCATATCGAAAAAGTACAGAGAAGCAAGTGATGTGTACTTGAAATATTTCTTTGCAATTTTTTCTGTATTGTGTGTTTTTGGACAGCTGATAATTTAATTATCTTAGGTGTTCTAATACACAGTCATTACGGCATGTTTGACACAAAATGCACCATTAAACATACGACGAATAGCTTTTATTCACACATTGATTTTGTGGACAAAAAGCACTTTGAGTAGGTGTTTGTTACAAACACGGTGACAGTCTTTAAGTTATGCATGCATGAGAAACAGTGCCGCAGCCCACGAGCACATATGGGGACGTTTGACGTAGCATGTATCAACATAAGCATGCCTCGGTACAACAGTAGAAGCCACATAGAGTGTTGCAAACAATGGTACGTAATTACATAAAGTTCCGTTCTACAAATTAAGGTTTAGGCCAGATTTGGGCCAAAATTACAACAAATCCAGAAAACCACGAACTGGCCTTTTTAAACTATGTACACTTCAACGTCCCTTTTTATGATAAAAACAACTACAGATATTTAAAAGAAATAATTATGTAAATTTCACTTCCCAATCAATGGGGCGATTCGGATTTAGTGTTATCTAATCCGTGCGGTGGCGCCTCGGTACGAGTCGGAGTAGGACTGAATGCCAGAACGTTAAACATTATTTTCAGACACTTTCTATTTGGTTAATATAATTCGTAATTCATCATGACAAATATTTGGAAATTTACTGTAAATCAATTAAGAAAACACGTTAAAACAGTACGCAGCGGGCAGCCTTAGTCTGTTTTACCGGTAGTTTACCAAGCAAAGCCAAAGTAGACCTATCTCAATCTGTATTGCTGTAACTATTTTTATAATATCGATTTAGATGCTGGGAACTGCTTAGATAAACTGATGTTCACAATAACGTAGAAACTACGGGTAGGTCTGGGTGCGTGTAGTGACTACAATAATCATGAGGATAGCTAAGTTCAAGATTGCTGGCTTATGTATGGGAGCTGGTCGATAATACAATTTTGGCAAAAACATTTTAATCGTAAGGTCCCATTGCAGATGTTTATGTGGGTGCATCACTGCTAGAAGCCAATCGCGGCCATTAACGTGACATTTAGGGTGTGCACAGCGCAAATGTATAAAAATAAGTCTTTTTAAATACTTTACACAGCAGTGTTAAAACACGTGGAAGGTTGCTAGCTGTTGAGTGAAACCCTCTGCCTCCCAACTGCAGACGAAAATGCGTAGGGTGTGGGCAGGTTGAAAATGTCGTCTATGAGATATGAGAGAGTTGCACTCAATGACGGTCTTTACAAAGAATGAGCCTCTATATTGGTCAGTCTTGGACGGGGATACTTTGAAGCAGCGGCTGTTGTAATGGTTTGCCTTTGTATAATGTTGTTAGTTAAGCATCCCTTGTAAGTGAGTGGTCTGATCCTATGTTTGTCTCTGTTGGCTGGTGTGAGGACGGCATCCGCCTGTAGTGATGGGACCAGGCCTTGTGCTATTTTATCAAACATTGTCAGCATGAGTTGCCTGCACCTTGTTCAGGTGGGAGATTGAGAATGTAATTCAGAATCATTGTAATAACATGATATTAATATGACATCAATTTCGTTGCAATACCAAAAATTACTATTAAATATTGGTAATATACCCAAGCAATATCTATTTATCGCATATCTTTTGAACAAACAAGACATTTTAGGCACTTTTCGCTATTGACGCCCGTTATGGCGACTCCGATTACATCAGTTGCACCACCTGCCGCAACTTGTAAAATTTACGAAAGGGGCCATTATAAGAAATGTTCCATTAACCTTTAAAACAAAATACGAGTGTACTGCTTACATTCACTGAAAAGTTATATTTCTGCATGCATGTCATGATCTACTTGGTAACAGACATGTCATGATCTACTTGGTAACAGACATGTCATGATCTACTTGGTAACAGACATGTCATGATCTACTTGGTAACAGACATGTCATGATCTACTTGGTAACAGACATGTCATGATCTACTTGGTAACATACATGTCATGATCTACTTGGTAACAGACATGTCATGATCTACTTGGTAACAGACATGTCATGATCTACTTGGTAACAGACATGTCATGATCTACTTGGTAACAGACATGTCATGATCTACTTGGTAACAGACATGTCATGATCTACTTGGTAACAGACATGTCATGATCTACTTGGTAACAGACATGTCATGATCTACTTGGTAACAGACATGTCTTGATCTATTTGTAACAGACATGTGGACGATATAGACATTTTGGAAATTAATCTCATGCATGCTTAGTGGATAGGGCAGCTGTCAATCTGGCTGTTTTTGATGAGTCTCAGATAATGATTTACCTATATTTAAAATGCTATTATTATTTATTATTAAAGAAACAGCAAATAAGTTAACTTCTTTCCTAAGCTTAGAGGTGGTCCCATCAGTTTGCAAAGTTGCAAAATATATTAAGCATCATGTGGGGGTGGGAGCGTTTTGGACGCCACCTAGCGAGTGAAAGATGTTAATGAAAATTAATTGCCATTTTGGATTGAACAAATTGCATGTCCCTCACTATAAATTGGCGGGGGGTGGTTTGAGCGAATGTTAAACACAACTATTTTTGGACTTTGTGAACTGATGAGAAGACCTCCTCTCACTTTGTGAAATGATAAGACCCCTTACTTTGCTAACTTATGAGAAGACCCCTTACTTACTGAACTGATGAGAAGACCCCTTACTTTGTGAACTTATGGGAAGACCCCTTACTTTGTGAACTTATGAGAAGACCCCCTTACTTTGTGAACTTTTGACAAGACCTCTTACTTTTTGAACTTATAAGACCCCTTACTTTGTGAACTTATGAGAAGACCCCTTACTTTGTGAACTTATGAGAAAACCTCTTACTTCGTGAACTTATAAAACCCCTTATTTTATTAACTTATGGGAAAAACCCTTAATTTGTGAACTTATGGGAAGACCCCTTACCTTGGTGGAGAGGACGATGTAGAAGGAGCCTGTGAAGGCACAGATGAAGAGAAGGAACATGAAGACAGCCTACAAACAAACAGACAGTTTCTCAGCAAAACATCCGAGGCACACAAGATGAGGAAATGCACCAGGAATTTCTCTAAGTTCAGACACTAAATTCTTCCCTCTCTCTCTCTCTCTCTCTCTCTCTCTTCTCCCTCCATCTCTCCTCTCTGTCTCGTCCCCTCTTTCTCTCTATCTCGTGCATACTCTGTCTCTCAAGTCACTTCTGGTTGTGAATTGTTCACATGTTCATTTCCAATATCTCTGGTAGGGTAATTTATGACCTCTTCTGAAAATAGGCCAAACTGATCAAATAAGGAATCCTTACATTCATGGGAAATCTAACCATAAGTCCCACTCAGATATTGCAAGATAATTCTTTATAGTATCAATTAAGTAAACATTAGTTTTGCAAGACACATATTGCATTAGAAAGAATGTTCATTCCAAGACGTAAATAACAATTTAAATCATATTAAACATGCAAGTATGAGACAGGAACGAACCTTCAGTAAACTGGTGAGCACAGCAACAAACATGATGACATAGATTCCTACAAAGTCTATCCTGAAACAATGCAAGATGTAAGTTATTCAACAAGTTATTCGGCAAGTTATTTAACAAATTGTCTGTCATTTGACAAGTTATCTGACAAGTTATCTGACTAATAATTTGACAAGTCATTTGACAGCAGTTTAACATGTCATTTAACATGTTACCTAAAATGTTATTTAACAAGATTGCCAGCCGGAGTAGAAACTCTAGAATGTACAGAAAGAGGACAAGATACCTCCCGTCTTCCCTTCCAACTCCCTTCTTCCCTTCTAACTCCCTTCTTCCCTTCCATCCTTCCAACTCCCTTCTTCCCTTCCAACTCCCTTCTTCCCTTTCAACTCCCTTCTTCCCTTCGATGGAAGATTCTTCCCTTCCAACTCCCTTCTTCCCTTCCAACTCCCTTCCTCCATTCCAACTCTCTTCTTCCCTTCCAAATCCCTTCCAACTCCCTTCCAACTCCCCTCTTCCCTTCCAACTCACTTCCTCCCTTCCTCCCTTCCAACTCCCCTCTTCCCTTCCAACTCCCCTCTTCCCTTCCAACTCACTTCCTCCCTTCCTCCCTTCCAACTCCCCTCTTCCCTTCCAACTACTCTCTTCCCTTCCAACTCCCTTCCTCTCTTCCAATTCCCTTCTTCCCTTCCAACTCCCTTCCCCCCTTCCAACTCCCTTCTTCCCTTCCTCCTCCCTTCCTCCCTTCCAACTCCCTTCCTCCCTTCCAACTCCCCTCTTCCCTTCCAACTCCCTTCCTCCCTTCCAACTCCCCTCCTCCCTTCCAACTCCCTTCCTCTCTTCCAACTCCCTTCCTCCCTTCCAACTCCCTTCATCCCTTCCAACTCCCTTCTTCCCTTCCAACTCCCTTCCTCTCTTCCAATTCCTTTCTTCCCTTCCAACTCCCTTCCTCCCTTCCAACTCCCTTCCTCCATTCCAACTCCCTTCTTCCCTTCCAACTCCCTTCCTCCCTTCCAACTCCCTTCCTCCCTTCTAACTCCCCTCTTCCCTTCCAACTCCCTTCCTCCCTTCCAACTCCCCTCTTCCCTTCCAACTCCCTTCCTCTCTTCCAACTCCCTTCTTCCCTTCCAACTCCCTTCCTCCCTTCCAACTCCCTTCCTCTCTTCCAACTCCCTTCCTCCCTTCCAACTCCCTTCCTCCCTTCCAACTCCCTTCCTCCCTTCCAACTCCATTCCTCCCTTCCAACTCCCTTCATCCCTTCCAACTCCCTTCTTCCCTTACAACTCCCTTCCTTCCTTCCAACTCCCTTCCTCCCTTCCAACTCCCTTCCTCCCTGCATTCCACCCTTTTTTCACCAACACACAATCCAACTATTCTTTCCCTCTCTTTCCTAATCCTCGATTACATTTTAGCTAGATCTTACAAATTATTTTATCTAGTCTGCTCAAAGCACTTTACACCCCATTACACCAGTTCGTTCAAACACCAATTAAAATTTCTGGGAAGCATTCAGGCATGCTGAAATTATTCTACAAACACAATTTTTTTAACTTTGTGGCAATTTGGAATGAACGAAACTGTTAATTCTTTGAAATAATAAAACGTTTCGAACCCTAGTCCTCTTGATTGCGATTGTACCTAATACAACCCAATCCTCGACTGTTTGACCTCTGACCTTACCTGCGCAGATACATGATGAAGTTGATCCAGGCGAGAAAGAGGGCGATCCAAGCGCCCCGCCACTGGGGCAGACAGGGCTTCTGGAAGGGCCAGATGAAAATGATCGTCGCTATCATCATCACCCATGGGATCAGGTTGAAGAAGTTGAACAAGTATCGCAGACGCTGCGGAGTACATCTTATTTAAACAATCACACATTACATACATGGACATCAAAAGCCTAATTTGTGATGTACTAAACCAAGGAAGCAGCTTTAAGTTGTTGAGAGCAATAACGCTACATCGAGACAGGGAGTGAATTAACTTACAAATAGCTACATCAGTTGATCAGTGATGGCTTACCTGATGAATAAGCTTGGTGACTTCCCTCACAAGAAATATCACGACAAATATCACAAGGATACAACTGACAACCCACACTGTTGAATCCTTGATCTTACGATCCTCTGGCGACATTTGGCCTTTCTGCAAAGTAAACAATCTCTATCAGGTGTGAGGCTGTGTTCACTGCACAGCAGATAAGTAGGATTGTTGTAACAAACACAATGCCACTTCAAAGAATTATTGGAAAATGTTTAAACATTGTCATTCTTTAAAGGACTAAGATATAATTATAATTCTAGCAAATCAACATTCCATATACATTTAAATATACAACTGGTAGAACACAATAAAAAATATGTGTTATATTTTTTATATTGAATTGTTTAATAACCTGCCATAAAAACTACAATTTACCAATAACTACTGATTTACCTTTGATAGTTTTTAATAATGTTATTTACCAGTTACATAAAGAAGAGTAGGCGGAATGCAACACTCAAAATCTTACGTAGCTAGCATAATTATTTCCAGAGATATTTTTTTTAATCTCAAGAAAACGATTTTGAGAAAACAACTGTGAATGACTAATATAATAGGAATGATTACTTGATATCGGCATACTTGATCCATGAATAAAAACAAAAAAGATAAGATTGCTTATCTATATGTATTTTTATAAAAGGCAGAAACACTGTTTGAGTATTTCTGTAAAATCACAATTTCAACTGCAGTGTGTTGCCTTAAAGGTGTGTCAGCCATTTTGCAAGCTTGACGGACCTGGTTGCTAGGCAACAGGTCACATGACAGATCCACAGTCCACACATATCTTACAAATTAACGTCTCAGGAGACAACATAAATACACACAATACTGCATGGGAAATATGGTATAATAAGATTAAGTTTTATCTCAAATGTAAGACAGTAAGAGGGATAGAAAAAGAAGAGAAAACAGAAATCGAGGCCAGCCTTACGTTGGACTTTCAGGGAAAAGAAGAGACCAAACATATCTTACAGATTAACGTCTCAGGAGACAACATAAATACACACAATACTGCATGGGAAATATGGTATAATAAGATTAAGTTTTATCTCAACTGTAAGAGGGATAGAAAAAAAAGAGAAAACAGAAATCAAGGCCAGCCTCACGTCGGACTTTCAGGGAAAAGAAGAGACCAAAAACAACAACAACAACCACGTACTTTCTTTAGTAACTCAACGAGGGTAGTATTGTTTTGATCCAAGTTGTTTAGGAAGATCGGACAGCGGTAGACGTCATCGATTATTGTCACGTTAATGGTCTGCCCCACATTGAGGACGTAGAAGGAGAGAGAGAGCAGGTAGCCCAGGTAGATGAGCAGGTTACACGTGAAGGTAATCCGGCCAAACCTCACCCTGAAACATAGACAGGTCAATAGATACAGCACAGAAGCCAGTCCCTAGGACTGCTCAGGGCCAAATCTCACCCTGAAACATAGACAGATCGATAGATACAGCACAGTAGCCAGTCCCTAGGACTGCTCAGAGCCAAACCTCACCCTGAAACACAGACAGATCAATAGATACAGCACAGAAGCCAGTCTCTAGCACTGCTCAGGACCAAACCTCATCCTGAAACATAGACTGATCGATAGATACAGCACAGAAGCCAGTCCCTAGCACTGCTCAGGGCCAAACCTCATCCTGAAACATAGACAGATCAATAGATACAGCACAGTAGCCAGTCCGTAGCACTGCTCAGGGCCAAACCTCACCCTGAAACATAGACAGATCAATAGATACAGCTAAGTAGCCAGTCCCTAGGACTGCTCAGGGCCAAACCTCATCCTGAAACATAGACAGATCAATAGATACAGCACAGTAGCCAGTCCCTAGCACTGCTCAGGGCCAAACCTCATCCTGAAACACAGACAGATCAATAGATACAGCACAGTATCCAGTCCCTAGCACTGCTCAGAACCAAACCTCATCCTGAAGCATAGACAGATCGATAGATACAGGACAGTATCCAGTCCCTAGCACTGCTCAGAACCAAACCTCATCCTGAAACATAGACAGATCGATAGATACAGCACAGTATCCAGTCCCTAGCACTGCTCAGGACCAAACCTCATCCTGAAACACAGACAGATCGATAGATACAGCACAGTAGCCAGTCCCTAGTACTGCTCAGGGCCAAACCTCACCCTGAAACATAGACAGATCGATAGATATAGCACAGTAGCCAGTCCCTAGCACTGCTCAGGACCAAACCTCATCCTGAAGCATAGACATATCGATAGATACAGCACAGTAGCCAGTCCCTAGCACTGCTCAGGGCCAAACCCCATCCTGAAACATAGACTGATCGATAGATACAGCACAGTAGCCAGTCCCTAGTTCTGCTCAGGGCCAAATCTCATCCTGAAACATAGATAGATCAATAGATACAGCACAGTAGCCAGTCCCTAGCACTGCTCAGGGCCAAACACCATCCTGAAACATAGACTGATCGATAGATACAGCACAGTAGCCAGTCCATAGCACTGCTCAGGGCCAAACCTCACCCTGAAACATAGACAGATCGATAGATACAGCACAGTAGCCAGTCCCTAGCACTGCTCAGGGCCAAAACTCATCCTGAAACATAGACAGATCGATAGATATAGCACAGTAGCCAGTCCCTAGCACTGCTCAGGACCAAATCTCATCCTGAAACACAGACAGATCGATAGATACAGCACAGAAGCCAGTCCCTAGGACTGCTCAGGGCCAAACCTCATCCTGAAACATAGACAGATCAATAGATACAGCACAGTAGCCAGTCCCTAGCACTGCTCAGGGCCAAACCTCACCCTGAAACATAGACAGATCAATAGATACAGCTAAGTAGCCAGTCCCTAGGACTGCTCAGGGCCAAACCTCACCCTGAAACATAGACAGATCAATAGATACAGCTAAGTAGCCAGTCCCTAGGACTGCTCAGGGCCAAACCTCACCCTGAAACATAGACTGATCGATAGATACAGCACAGTAGCCAGTCCCTAGGACTGCTCAGGGCCAAACCTCACCCTGAAACATAGACAGATCAATAGATACAGCACAGTAGCCAGTCCCTAGGACTGCTCTGGGCCAAACCTCACCCTGAAACATAGACAGATCGATAGATACAGCACAGTAGCCAGTCTATATGACTGTTCAGGGCCAAACCTCATCCTGAAACATAGACAGATCGATAGATACAGCACAGTAGCCTGTCTCTAGGACTGTTCAGGGTTAAACCTCACCCTGAAACATAGACAGATCAATAGATACAGCACAGTAGCCAGTCCCTAGCACTGCTCAGGGCCAAACCTCACCCTGAAACATAGACAGATCAATAGATACAGCACAGTATCCAGTCCCTAGCACTGCTCAGGACCACCTCACCCTAAAACATAGACAGATCAATAGATACTGCACAGTAGCCAGTCCCTAGCACTGCTCAGGACAAAATTTCACTCTGAAACATAGACAGATCGATAGATACAGCACAGTAGCCAGTCTCTATCACTGCGTAGGCCAAACCTCACCCTGAAACATAGTCAGATCGATAGATACAGCACAGTAGCCAGTCTCTATCACTGCATAGGGCCAAACCTCACCCTGAAACATAGACAGATCGATAGATACAGCACAGTAGCCAGTCTCTATCACTGCGTAGGCCAAACCTCACCCTGAAACATAGACAGATCGATAGATACAGCACAGTAGCCAGTCTCTATCACTGCGTAGGCCAAACCTCACCCTGAAACATAGACAGATCGATAGATACAGCACAGTAGCCAGTCTCTATCACTGCGTAGGCCAAACCTCACCCTGAAACATAGACAGATCGATAGATACAGCACAGTAGCCAGTCTCTATCACTGCGTAGGCCAAACCTCACCCTGAAACATAGACAGATCGATAGATACAGCACAGTAACCAGTCTCTATCACTGCACAGGGCCAAACCTCACCCTGAAACATAGACAGATCGATAGATACAGCACAGTATCCAGTCCCTAGCACTGCTCAGGAACAAACCTCATCCTGAAACACAGACAGATCAATAGATACAGCACAGTAGCCAGTCCCTAGCACTGCTCAGGAACAAACCTCATCCTGAAACACAGACAGATCAATAGATACAGCACAGTAGCCAGTCCCTATGACTGCTCAGGACCAAACCTCATCCTGAAACACAGACAGATCAATAGATACAGCACAGAAGCCAGTCTCTAGCACTGCTCAGGACCAAACCTCATCCTGAAACACAGACAGATCAATAGATACAGCACAGTAGCCAGTCCCTAGGACTGCTCAGGAACAAACCTCATCCTGAAACACAGACAGGTCAATAGATACAGCACAGAAGCCAGTCTCTAGCACTGCTCAGGACCAAACCTCATCCTGAAACACAGACAGATCAATAGATACAGCACAGTATCCAGTCCCTAGCGCTGCTCAGGACCAAACCTCATCCTGAAACACAGACAGATCAATAGATACAGCACAGTAGCCAGTCCCTAGGACTGCTCAGGACCAAACCTCATCCTGAAACACAGACAGATCAATAGATACAGCACAGTAGCCAGTCTCTAGCACTGCTCAGGACCAAACCTCATCCTGAAACATAGACAGATCAATAGATACAGCACAGTAGCCAGTCCCTAAGACTGCTCAGGACCAAACCTCATCCTGAAACACAGACAGGTCAATAGATACAGCACAGTATCCAGTCCCTAGCACTGCTCAGGACCAAACCTCATCCTGAAACACAGACAGATCAATAGATACAGCACAGTAGCCAGTCCCTAGCACTGCTCAGGACCAAACCTCATCCTGAAACATAGACAGATCGATAGATACAGCACAGTATCCAGTCCCTAGGACTGCTCAGGACCAAACCTCACCCTGAAACACAGACAGATCAATAGATACAGCACAGCATCCAGTCCCTAGGACTGTTCAGAACCAAACCTCATCCTGAAACACAGACAGATCAATAGATACAGCACAGTAGCCAGTCCCTAGCACTGCTCAGGACCAAACCTCATCCTGAAACACAGACAGATCGATAGATACAGCACAGTATCCAGTCCCTAGGACTGCTCAGGACCAAACCTCACCCTGAAACACAGACAGATCAATAGATACAGCACAGTAGCCAGTCCCTAGGACTGCTCAGGACCAAACCTCATCCTGAAACACAGACAAATCAATAGATACAGCACAGTAGCCAGTCCCTAGCACTGCTCAGAACCAAACCTCATCCTGAAACACAGACAGATCAATAGATACAGCACAGTATCCAGTCCCTAGCACTGCTCAGAACCAAACCTCATCCTGAAGCATAGACAGATCGATAGATACAGCACAGTATCCAGTCCCTAGCACTGCTCAGGACCAAACCTCATCCTGAAACACAGACAGATCAATTGATACAGCACAGTAGCCAGTCCCAGGACTGCTCAGGACCAAACCTCATCCTGAAACACAGACAGATCAATAGATACAGCACAGTAGCCAGTCCCTAGCACTGCTCAGAACCAAACCTCATCCTGAAACACAGACAGATCAATAGATACAACACAGTATCCAGTCCCTAGCACTGCTCAGGACCAAACCTCATCCTGAAACACAGACAGATCAATAGATACAGCACAGTAGCCAGTCCCTAGCACTGCTCAGAACCAAACCTCATCCTGAAACACAGACAGATCAATAGATACAGCACAGTAGCCAGTCCCTAGCACTGCTCAGAACCAAACCTCATCCTGAAACACAGACAGATCAATAGATACAACACAGTATCCAGTCCCTAGCACTGCTCAGGACCAAACCTCATCCTGAAACACAGACAGATCAATAGATACAGCACAGTAGCCAGTCCCTAGCACTGCTCAGAACCAAACCTCATCCTGAAACACAGACAGATCAATAGATACAGGACAGTATCCAGTCCCTAGCACTGCTCAGAACCAAACCTCATCCTGAAGCATAGACAGATCGATAGATACAGGACAGTATCCAGTCCCTAGCACTGCTCAGAACCAAACCTCATCCTGAAACATAGACAGATCGATAGATACAGCACAGTATCCAGTCCCTAGCACTGCTCAGGACCAAACCTCATCCTGAAACACAGACAGATCGATAGATACAGCACAGTAGCCAGTCCCTAGTACTGCTCAGGGCCAAACCTCACCCTGAAACATAGACAGATCGATAGATATAGCACAGTAGCCAGTCCCTAGCACTGCTCAGGACCAAACCTCATCCTGAAGCATAGACATATCGATAGATACAGCACAGTAGCCAGTCCCTAGCACTGCTCAGGGCCAAACCCCATCCTGAAACATAGACTGATCGATAGATACAGCACAGTAGCCAGTCCCTAGGACTGCTCAGGGCCAAACCTCATCCTGAAACATAGACAGATCAATAGATACAGCACAGTAGACAGTCCCTAGCACTGCTCAGGGCCAAACCCCATCCTGAAACATAGACTGATCGATAGATACAGCACAGTAGCCAGTCCCTAGCACTGCTCAGGGCCAAACCTCACCCTGAAACATAGACAGATCGATAGATACAGCACAGTAGCCAGTCCCTAGCACTGCTCAGGGCCAAACCTCATCCTGAAACATAGACAGATCGATAGATATAGCACAGTAGCCAGTCCCTAGCACTGCTCAAGACCAAACCTCATCCTGAAACATAGACAGGTCAATAGATACAGCACAGTATCCAGTCCCTAGCACTGCTCAGGACCAAATCTCATCCTGAAACACAGACAGATCGATAGATACAGCACAGTAGCCAGTCCCTAGGACTGCTCAGGGCCAAACCTCACCCTGAAACATAGACAGATCGATAGATACAGCACAGTAGCCAGTCCCTAGCACTGCTTAGGGCCAAACCTCACCCTGAAACATAGACAGATCGATAGATAAAGCACAGTAGCCAGTCCCTAGCACTGCTCAGGACCAAACCTCATCCTGAAACATAGACAGATCAATAGATACAGCACAGTAGCCAGTCCCTAGCACTGCTCAGGGCCAAACCTCATCCTGAAACATAGACTGATCGATAGATACAGCACAGTAGCCAGTCCCTAGCACTGCTCAGGGCCAAACCTCATCCTGAAACATAGACAGGTCAATAGATACAGCACAGTAGCCAGTCCCTAGGACTGCTCAGGACCAAATCTCATCCTGAAATATAGACAGATCGATAGATACAGCACAGTAGCCAGTCCCTAGCAATGCTCAGGGCCAAACCTAACCCTGAAACATAGACGGATTGATAGATACAGCACAGTAGCCAGTTCCTAGCACTGCTCAAGGCCAAACCTCACCCTGAAACATAGACAGATTGATAGATATAGCACAGTAGCCAGTCCCTAGCTCTGGTCAGAGCGCCTTACACTTTACTCCACGGCAGACCTATTCAATCGAATACCTTCTCTACTTAGTGGAAAGAATTCAGTCATGCTGCAATTATTGCGCAAAGACTATTTGTACACCAACATCATTCCCTGTCTATATCCAGGTATTCATTCATAGAGTTGAATGAACCAGACCAATGTGGAGTGCATGAACTTGCCAAAAGTTTGAAACGGCAGCTAGAGGCTTCCAACCTGGAATCTCTTGATTAAAAGTTTGACGCTCCAAACACTACACCACAGCACCCCACAAATATATATATAATTATATATATATATATTGTTATATATATATATATATAATTAATTAAACTGTGTAACATCTAAACATAAAAGCATCTGCAGGTTTGCTATGGTTCTTGTAATGCTGATGATAGATGCATGTATTTTCGGTGCACAGAAAGTAGACTTGAGACTGACCATTTCTGCGAGAGCAAGCTCTGACAGAGTGGGTGTGACAGTAGCGTGTCCCGGTGATGCTCAACCATAGTCTGCAAACAAAACAGTCAAATTTGCCACCTGCAAAAAATTGCTACCCTTAGATATCATTTAACAAGATTGCTGCCCAGAGAATTAACTCTAGATGGCAGGTGGACAAGGAAGTCTTTTGGCTTATCGAGCGTCCAACCCTGTCATGCTGGACTGTGAGTATAAATATGACCCATTTTATTTTTAGGGAAAAAAGAGGCATAAAAAGGACCGTGAAACATGTTTTTTGTAAGTAATACAATATGGAACATAAGTGGGGAACATCGATGATTGTTGATGTAAATATGACATAGTTCACGTTATTTGGAAAGTTAACTTTGGCTCCGTGATGTTTATACATTTCATTAGTTGCATCTTGTGAAACAGTATGACTATGAGATATCAGTAGTAAGACTTGGAAAATTCATAGCACATATTTTGTGAATTGTTTTTTTAATAATATAATTAATGCATATTCTATTAAGTATAGCAAAATCTGACCCAAACCGTACATGGCAATGCTGTAATAAAAATACCACAAAATATTAACCAAAAATGTTGTAAGCAAAACAAACTATTCCATTAAACGTTCACAATGTAACAAAATGCTGAAATATTTACTTTTTTTTAAAGATATACATATAGCAAGACTACATTAACTGAGGTTATATAAAAATATATATGGAGGCTCTGGTGCCTATTTTGTCTGCTTACATTGAGGGCATAATATCTCTTCTTCCCACAAGCAGGATCCTCTGGGCCAGGGTCTATGTACTGGTAGTCAAACACCAACTGTAGGAGAGATGCAATATACAATACAATACAATGGCCAACCCTGCAAGCCCAAAGAAAGGAAGCACGTTTCAACATACCGTATAAATGTCACATTAGATACAACCTTCCCTACCACCATACATGGTACACGGAGATATCATTTGTTCACATCCCACAGCTGAGTGGAACAGCTGTTGTTCATGGCGACCACCCTGAACAACAAAGACACCTACCCCTGTTGTACATCCCCACACCCCATAAACACTGCACTGCTACGTTGCTTCTCTCTTTTCTACTGCAAAAGGTCCCCCTGAAAAACTATACAAATGATATCTTCAATTAAAGAAGCTGGTTGTTAATTATAAGAAAATACAACATTTCTAAATTAATTTACATCGTCTAGACGCAATAACTGAGACGTGGATCAACATAACGAGCTAGGCAAAACAAACAATCTGTAATCAATTATAAATCGGTTGGCTTGGGATGCTAACTTTATTAATTTTAACTATTTCTAAAGACTACTTGTTTTTTATTGTATTTTCCCTGTATCACATTTTACCAAAGTTCATTTTTCTGCTTTTGTAGATTCAAATCAGTACGACATTATAATGTATGTACCATTCTCAATGGTGTAGAATACGTACAGAAAGTGTTGGATCATCATCGTCTCGGGATGATCTCTCCACACAATGATCAAGAACAACCTAAAATAAACAAGAAATTGCATCGGGATAAATGTACCAACATTTCAAAATCAGTTGCAGGTTTGCACGGAAATTCCAGAATATCATGTAAAGGTATGTTCTTATGTAGCATAGTATCCAGTCCTTGGGACTGTTCAAAGTGCTTCACCCCCTGGCAGACCTGTTCAATTAACACCTTCCCGACTTCTCTGCTTTCAGCCTTGTGGCAATTAATGCGCGAACATTATTCATACACAAATATTCACCATTGTCTACTGCCATTTAGACAGATGAATGTCCTGGAGCAATTGAATTGAATTTTAATTGAATTGGATTTTATTCAACAACAAACATATATACAAGGTGAACTCGTACATAACACACCAAATTGAACCTATACACAGCAACAAGGTGCTGTGAATACCTAACTCTATTATACAATCATGAAAACTAATTACAGAGGTGTTGATCGGAAATGCAAGAAGTTAAGAACTTAAGATATGCATTTCGTATTACTAATTTCTAATGTGGAGTGAATGAACTTGCCCAAGGTTCAAACTGGCAGCAAGAGGTTTTGAACCCCAAATCTCTTGATTGAGAATCTGAAGCTGTAGCCACTGTGTTATTGCACTCCAAATTTCTCCAATACATTCCAATTTCATGAATTTTAGATATGGTGTCACTCATGTGCTGTAATTGTGTAGAAAACGTACAACACGTCATGCTGTGGGCAAAGGAAATACTCTAGTGGCTGCCCCTGAGGATGTAATTGTGGCCTGACCCCACTGGTCAGTACTAACCATGGCCGATTCCGGTAGTTTCTCAATGAGGCGGTCAAGGGCTGTCAGTCCATTCTTGTCCCGCACATTCAGCATGTCTCGCCAGCTGAAACAAAAGATTCTCGTCTTAAAGAATATGTTCTTGAAGAGTACAAGTTATGTAATTAAATTGTTTATTCTTACAGGATTTCACTTTTGCAATTTATGTATTTTTTTAGTTACTAAAATTATACTACACACTTATGTTTACTATTAATATGATGCACATGTTATATTGTTAAGAAAAGTAGAAGAAGCTACCAAGTGACGTGGATCCCACCCCGCAAGAGAGCAAGGGGAAGAAGAAGACATGTTATATTGATGTTGGGGGAAAGTGCTAAATAATAAGCACAGCATGTCAACTTTCTCCCGTTCCATTTGAACTTCTGAAATTTATCATATGTACATATGTTGTATACATCTACTTATGTACATGTGTTGTATACATCTTCTTATGTACATATGTTGTGTACATCTACTTATGTACATGTTGTGTACATCTACTTATGTACACGTGTTGTATATATCTACTTATGTACATTTGTTGTATACATCTATTTATGTACATTTGTTGTTGTATACACCTACTTATGTACATGTGTTGTATACATCTATTTATGTGTCGTATACTTTGTTCTTTGATCAATTAGAACAAAATTGCAAATGATGATTCCTTGACAATGCTGAGATTAGAAATTAGACTCTACAAAGATCACTTAATTGGTCACATTCCCAACCCTATCACACACAGATGGTTTTTCAAACTTCTTTATTTCCCATAATGCCCTGGCTGTGGTCAAGACAGACCTCTTGTGCAGTAGCATGGTCATGGTGACCTCGCTGTGCAGGTTGTCTATGGCGAGGTCCAGTGGGGTCTGATCGCGGGTGTTCTTGACCGTCACATCAGCCCGTCGGTCCAGTAGCAACTGGACAGCCTCGATATGACCACCGGTGCATGCGTAGTGCAGCGCTGTGTTCTGAAAGTACACGTAGAGCTGCGGCCTTGAAGCACTGCATTGTGGGTATGTGGAACCGTTGACTAATCACATTCTTATGAGCTCATTTTGCTGATGAAAATCGATTTCACCACTTAACTGTGATCTTGTATATAGTCAAACCTGTGAACACCAGGGTGCGCCACTGGGACCCTTTCAAATTAAGAAAATAACAGTCAAAACATGATAAAACACATTTCAACAGTCAAGATGTTAGAACAAATATTATTTTATTACATGACATGATTACATGATAAAACTGGTCAGGCAAATATCATAAAAAAATGTACTTACAGAATAATAAGCCAAACTTCCAAAAAAGAACACAGGTAGATGGGTTATTCCTGCAACATGACTTACCTTCATCTTGTCAACGTCGTTCAAACTCGCCTGGTTGTCAAGAAGTATCTTCATCACGGACGTATGCCCTCTGGTGGCTGCCAGCATCAATGCTGTTCGATGTTCATCATCGCTGAATTAATAAGGAGTTCGACATTAATGCAACCTACATTTCTGTGTATGTATGTATGTATGTATGTATGTATGTATGTATGTATGTATGTATGTATGTATGTATGTGTGTATGTATGTACAGTGTATGTGTGTGTGTGTGTGTATGTGTATGTACAGTGTATGTGTGTGTGTGTGTATGTGTGTGTGTGTGCGTGTATGTATGTATGTATGTATGTATGTATGTATGTATGTATGTGTGTATGTGTGTATTTGTGTATTTGTGTATGTATTTGTGTATGTATTTGTGTATTTGTGTATGTATGTATGTATTTGTGTATGTAAGTATGTATTTGTGTATGTATGTATGTATTTGTGTATGTAAGTATGTATTTGTGTATGTATGTATGTATTTGTGTATGTATGTATGTATTTGTGTATGTATGTATTTGTGTATGTATGTATGTATGTATTTGTGTATGTATTTGTGTATGTATGTATGTATGTATTTGTGTATGTAAGTATGTATTTGTGTAAGTATGTATTTGTGTATGTATGTATGTATTTGTGTATGTCTGTATTTGTGTATGTATGTATTCGTGTATCTATGTATGTATGTATGTTTGTATTCTTGTATGTTAAGCTTTTCCTCCTAGATGCTTTACATCTTGGGCACGAAACAGTACAACCCCTCAGTAGAAAAGTAACACCTCCATTTTTCGAGTTTCCTTGTTTAGTTAATAAATGTTACCATTTTTAGAGTTACTGTAACTGAATGTCAGTAATGTCAGTAATGTTAGGAATGTTTTCTGAGAATGTCACAAGCAATGTGAGCTATTCATCAGTTTGGGACGTCATGTAACTTAATCGTGCAAAGCAAAAATTCCAATAGTTCATTAGATGACATCTCAAAACATGGGTGGTTGTGTTTTTGAGATTTTGCAGTTGGAGATTTCTTGCGACTGACTTACGTTTTCGAGACATCCGCACTGAGCGAAAGCAACAATTGCACCACCTGGTTGTGGCCGTGCAAACAAGCCGCCAGTAGCGGGGTGTTGCCATCCACGTCATCATCATTGGTCTCACGACTACTAAACTCAACGAGTGTCTCCACGCAACTCATATTATTGTATCTGCAAGCGAGAATTAAATGACTAAGTACAACGATGGAGCTACAATGGCCTACACTTCTCTCCCAACACAACAGCATAAACCGTGCTAAAAAAACACATTCCCATATATTTAGTATTTAGAAGAAAACAATTTCTTATCATAATAATCTCTTAACATCTGTTTTTTCTATGGAACATCGTAATTTTTGTTGTGTAGTTGGTTGTGGGTTTTTGAGCCTGGATAAAAATTATAATAATGATAATATGAAAAAGATACTGTTATCTCTACATTGGTCGACATTATAATGACTGTCTATATTTCATTATTCGTCAAGTATAAGCCTGTTTGTAGTTATTTAGCATTTATAATGAAATACCCACATTGGGGAAGGTGTGGTCCTAATGAGGATCATCTTGTTATGTGAAAAGGACCATTGCTTACTCGGCTGAGATGTGAAGAGAGGTCCTCTCCTCCTGGTCCTTGGCGTCTGGTCGAGCCCCAGACTCCAGGAGCATACGCATGACCTAGGCAAACAAATATCATTCACAAGGACCATACTGAAACTCACTCCTAAATAATATTATAGATTTCTGGGGATTTATGCACAATAGAAGTTTGTCGTTATTATTATTATTATTAATAAAGACTGAAACTAGATATCATCCACTGTTCTATGCAATAAAACATCTGCAATAAAATGTACCAAACAACCTCTGTTAAAGGCATGCGTACATGGTCAAACGTTACACCTCTCTTCTGTAATACTCTCTGCTAAGAGACAATATTTATATCTACCAATAAGGGTACAATATTTCAAGAAAATCACTGTGTGCATATGAATAGTTATAAACTGAAGTGATGAGTCTCTTACCGCGACATTGCCTATGTACGCGGCATAATGAAGGACAGTTTGGTCGTTCTTGTCTGTTGCTTCCAGCATATTTGTATTTGTACCACCGTGCTGCAAAAACAAACACTTACTACATTTCACGCACATGATGGCGGACTAGTGTTGGGGATCGGGTTGATTTCCATAAGCGATCATTTGTTTGGCAAAACCGATCAATGACTGATCGCATGTGTTTGTAGGCAGCCATTGTAAGAAAACTTGGATCGCTAGGTGGCAGCACCAGTGCAACCTATCAATGGCGGTTGACATAAACTTACAACATGTTTGATGAACATTTATGCATCTGTTCGTAATAATCATCACACGAAACTTAAGTTATAGAATGGTCCCCGTGATGTTTATACAATTAATGGGTTGTGATTGAATTTAGATTGTACAGCGCTTTGAGCATTTTATGGAAATTGCACTCTACAAGTTATAAATAATATTATTATTATAAAGAAACACTTTAGTGGCCAGAATTTCAACAAAATATACCACAAAATGGACAAACGCACCAGGTGTTCAGCATCCAAGAGATATACAAACACAGAGTTGAGACGAGGGTCGTACCGCAAGTAGTACTGCGAGAGTGTCGTAGTGACCAAATTGGACTGTCCAATGAAGGGCAGTCTTGAGCGAGCTGTCTGATTCGGCGACTTGGGCCCCGTTCTCCAGCAGGTACTGGACTGCATCCTTCTGACCCTTCCAACTGGCACAGTGCAGAGGCGACATGTGCTTCTTGTCCTTCGCATTCATGTCGGCACCCTACAATAAATGCAGGCAGACAGGGTGGTTATTACACTGTTACACTCATGCACAAATAGAGGGCAGTTATTACATCATTACGCTACTTGTCACAGTCATGTAGGCAATACAGGGCAACTATTACATCATTATATTAATTGTTACAGTCGTGCAGGCAATGTAGGGCAGTTATTACATCATTACACTAGTTGTTACAGTCATGCAGGCAATGGTGGGCAGTTATTACATCATTACACTAGTTATTACAGTCATGCAGACAATGTAGGGCAGTTATTACATCATTACACTAGTTGTTACAGTCATGCAGGCAATGGTGGGAAGTTATTACATCATTACACTAGTTGATACAGTCATGCAGGCAATGTATGGCAGTTATTACATCATTATGCTAGTTGTTACAGTCATGCAGACAATGTAGAGCAGTTATTACATCATTACACTAGTTGTTACAGTCATGCAGGCAATGGTGGGCAGTTATTACATCATTACACTAGTTGATACAGTCATGCAGGCAATGTATGGCAGTTATTACATCATTATGCTAGTTGTTACAGTCATGCAACAAATACATGGCAGTTATTACATCATTATGCAAGTTGTTACAGTCACGGAACAAATAGATGGCAGTTATTACACCATTACACTAGTTGTTACAGTCATGCAGGCAATGGTGGGCAGTTATTACATCATTACACTAGTTGTTATAGTCATACAGGCAATGTAGGGCAGTTATTACATCATTATACAAGTTGTTACAGTCATTCAATAAATAAATGACAGTTATTACATCATTACATTAGTTGTTATAGTCATGTAGGCAATGGTGGGCAGTTATATTACATCATTATGCAAGTTGTTACAGTCATGCAACAAATATATGGCAGTTATTACATCATTACACTAGTTGTTACAGTCATGTAGGCAATATATGACAGTTATATTACACCATTACACTATTTGTTACAGTCAAGCATGTGACATAAAGCAGTAATTACATAATTACAATAGTTGTTACAGTTATGCAAGCAACATAGGGCAGTTATTACATTATCACATTACACTAGTTGTTAGAGTGGAGCCAGCAATAACAAATCTAACTCAGCGTGTACTTACATATTCCACAAGTAGTTTGATGACGTCAACTTTATTGTACAATGCTGCCCTGTCAAACATGAAGGGAAGATTTATGTTCAAATAGTGTTGAACATCATTAATCTGGCCACGTTGTTGTGCAGTGTATGTTTCCGGATGAACAAGTTTTCTAAATAAACGAGTCACGCATATAACTGAAACAGTAGCATTTGGAAATTTCTTTCCATAAAATGATATCTGAAAAAAAAACCTGAATGCTGAGGTTTCCGGATTATTGGGGTCAATATTAATGAGGTTCCAAAACATATGATTTAATATATCATCGAAATTGCCATGCTAACATATTAATATGATATATTAATAATACAATATGACACAAAACCAACAATGGGATTGACATAATTATTGCATGACCTACTTTCTAAACCTTGACCTTTTCTCTGCTATGACCTACTTGTGGATGGGGGTCATCTGCTCCATGTCCTTCCTGTTCACATTTGCCCCCCGGAAGATGAGTAGTTTGGACATGTCAAGGTATCCGTTAGATGCTGCCATGTGTAGTGGCGTCGTCAGGTTATTCTGAAAACAAAACAACCAATTTTTGTTACAGTATGTAACAGTTTGCTGCTATTACAAGAAAAATCATCGAAATGTTTTACGTACTGTCTTATTTTTTTATATAATAACATAACGCTGAGATATTGCTGGTAGGTATATTTTAAAATACTTGGAAAATATTGACATTTAGAAGGTAATGTACCTCAAAATCAGAATGCTACAGGCTAAATAACCAACAAAAGTTCTTGTAGATTTATATGTATCAATAAAGAATTTCAAGTCAAAAATATGGATTTCAAGCAATAACCAGAATGTCTACAAAAGGAAATGACAGAATGGACAGGATGGATGGCCTGGGAGCTAAACTTTCACAAGACAAACAACACTGGATTCGGCCGGTGGTAAAGTACTCCTCAATTTCATCGATGTCTCATTAGGATCTGGCCGGGTGTAAAGGAAAGGTTTACACATTTTTTTAATATTACCACCCACCCAGAGTATAAACACTGGCTAAGACGGCAAGTGGACAAGGAAGCCTTTGACCTATCCAACATTTTTATCTTTGTGAAACCCGCCCTTTTGAGGTATTTGTCGATTTTGTTTCTAAACAGATTCATACAAATAGCATTTACATGCACAATCAGTAGATATAAGTAAATAGACTTCCATAGTAATTTTTGTGTGTCTGGCGCACTCACCTTGTAACAGTTGACATCCGCAAAATGATTTAACAATAGTTTGCACACCTGCAATGAAGCAACAAAATATCACCAATGATTAAAATGTTCTTTAAAAACTGACTATCACTGAATTTAAAAACAATTTTAACATCGGTTGGTTTTTTTTAGGAAACAGACTGGAGGAGAACAAGAGTTGAAAGGTCAATGTCGCCCTTTCTCCTTTGGTATGCCATTTATTGATACCCTTGCCCAAAGTATTTGAAATCATATTTCAGAATGTCAAGTACTTTTATCATCATCATTAGGGAACTATGATAAAGTATAACAAAATCATAAATATTTATAACAACATATATCTATATAGTATATACCATATTTAGTACAATCTACTAACTGCATTGACTAAGGATAGAACACATGTTCCATTTTATATTTAAATACCATACTGGAATGAAAGACAAAAGCAATAGTCAGTGCCACATAACTAGGTGGATTATATTACAGTCTAATTAAACCACATTGCTCTACTGGTGCTTGGTGCTTGGTGCTTGGTGGACAGTTAATTATTGGCTCAAGTACAAATACATGAGGATGTTTATGACACCGCTGTAGTTTAGGCTGAATTGTGTGCACCATGGAGGCACCACTAAACCCACAGGCTTACTTGAAAATGGTAGTTGGCTACTTGGCAGAACTGGCTTCAAAGCAGCTAAAGCCCTGTTTAATCCCTTTAGTCAAAGCAGCAGATATCTGTAACAGTGTCTCTTGCTATGTAAACACTCATAACACTCTAGGGTAAAACTGCATGAGGGCCATGCTGAAGTTGACAAGGGGGCGCAACCATAAAACATGGAGAAACTAATGAAATCTACACCATAATCAAATGGAATTGTTATGTAGTTAAAATGTTATTGAAATGTTGAATAGTAGTATAAAAGTAGTAGGTCAATTACTATTACATTGCTTCCTATTACTATTATATTGAGTTTTTGCTCAACCTATTACTATTACTTCAATATTTGTAATTGTTACTATTACTATTACATGTTACTATTACTTTTACCCCAGGCCTGATGCATTGCTACATTAAATTGTTTTGGTGATTTTACAAATGTATGTGACATGATCCGTAAATCAAATTTCATGGACTTAACAGGGAATGAAAATTTTGAGTTGACTTACAGGATTAATGTAAACATAATAATAAATGTAATAATAAACATACTAATAAATGTAACACATGTAATAACCACAATAAACATAACAATAAACATGATAATAAATACAATAATAAAATATAATAAACATAATAAAAAACACAATAATAAACATAATAATAAACAAAACAATAAACATGATAATAAATATAATAATAAAATATAATAAACATAATAATAAACAAAACAATAAACATGATAATAAATATAATAATAAAATATAATAAACATAATAAAAAACAAAATAACAAACAGTGTTGGGAACCAATGAACAAACCTCGAGACTTCCATTTTGCACAGCCATCAGGAGCGCGGTACTTCCTTCATTGTCCTGTGCCTCAATGTACTGTCTCTGATATGGCTCGCCATGTCTCAATGCTGTCAATATATTCATGACATGTATATCAGTATGACTTCATAATTACTTGTTTTCCAACAATTTCCTTAATCTACGCACACTGATAAAATCCAATACAATAAGTGCCAAAACTTAAATTTGTGTCTGTTTAGCATGTTGTAATTTTTAATGGTGTAGTCTAATCTATTAAAGATGGTTTAATTTATGTTTACACATGTATTTAAGCAAATGAGCACTTTTTTAATTAAATTATGTAACATTTGTATTTATAGCATTTACATAAATAATATCGGATGTTTCTTAGTTTTATAAAAAAATTATATTAAAACAATTGTACTGAGCTAAATGAGTTGTGTGTATAGTTTTTAATACAGGTATTGTTGAGAGACAACAGACAAGTAAATGATGGAGGAGCTGAGGGAGGAGGCTGGTGTGAACAGTTTCAAGAAGAAGCTGGAGAGGAGTCGGCTAACGTGGGCCAGATACATAGAACAGAAAGGAGAAGAGTGGTTAGATGAGAGAGCGGATAACATCAGAGTGAAAGGAAACAGGAAACGAGGACAACCAAGACTGAATGAGGAGAATCCCAAGATTTGTTTGGAAGGATTGGGAGAGGAGCAGAGGACAAGAGTGAAAGATAGGTAGGAGTGGAGATGGACGGTGGAGACAGCAGTGCAAGAACAGTGACGGGAATTAAAGGAAACAGAAATCAGGGACCAGTAACGAGGCCGGCCTCACCCCAGACTTTCAAGGGAAAAGAAGAGAACAACAAATTGTCCGAGGTCTATACCAAGGTGATATAGAAGGGACTATGTGAAGTGTAAATGACGACGGTGTGTACCTGCTCGGAGCAAGAGCTCCACCACTGCCACGTGCCCCTCCGCAGCCGTCCACATCAGTGGAGTCATGTCGTTGATGTCGGCCTGCGCAAGTTTTGCTCCCCTCGATAACTACAATCAGAAAACATCCCAGTGTGAAAGTCTCAAGTATCAAATTGATTTAATACTACTCAAGTCAAACATATGTGACTAGTCATGTCAGAAGGATTTCATATATTCAATGTACATTTTTGGAGGAATATTCTATCCCATTTTAATACGGATTTACTTTAAATAAAAAAATATTAAAATAAATTTACATATTATAAATTTGAATAACAAATTTATAGCAGTCGAACCCATATCTAACTGGCCCTAATCAGTATCTAACTGATCCTTACCAGTGTCTAGCTGATCCTAACCAGTATCTAACCAATCCTAACCAGTATCTAACTAGTCCTAACCAGTATCTAACCGATACTAACCAGTATCTCACACATGTCGGGGTTGCCCTGCATAGCGGCCATGATGAGAGGTGTTGTGTGATCATTGTCTGACATGTTCACATCACAACTGCTCACACTCAGCAGCATCTGTCAAACAACACATGACGTCATTACACTGACCAATCAGCACTAGGTTAACACTGCCTTTTGGCCTGTGCAATCAAGGAACTATCTTGGTACAGTAATCAATTTAGTAATCGATCATCAGTTTGTCCAAACTGACCGATGACTGATTGCATAATCAGTTTGTCGGCCATTCTAAGAAACGTTTGATTGATAGATACCACAACTGAGGGATCTTAGTTATGAAATTTGCCTAAAAGAATGTGGTTTAACAACACTTAGAGACCAGGAGATTGAGAGGAGATCAGATAGAAGTGTTTAAAATAGTGAATGGTTATGCAAATATTGATAGAAATGTTTTTCTCAGTTAAGAAAGCTAGAAGGACTAGAGGACATGAAGTTACATTAGCAAAGGAGCAGTGTAGATTAGACATAAGAAAGTTCTCATTTTCACAAAGGACTGTAAATGAATGGAACAGATTATCTGCTGATTGTGTGGGTGCTAGTAGCGTGAATATGTTTAAAAATAAAATCGACACATACCTCAGAAGTGCGGGATACACATAGATAAAAGGGTTGGACTATCGATAAACCAAAAGGCTTCCTTGTCCACCTGCCACCTAGAGTTAATTCTCTGGGTGGCAATCTTGTTAAATCTTGTTAAATCTAGATAGCAGTACTAGTGCAACCATTCAGTGGTGGCTAACGTAAACATACAATATATTTAATGATAATACACGCACTTGTGCGTAAATATGACCACAGACAGACAGACAGACAGACTTTATTTTACTTTTATTACAGGAAACTTATCGAACAACCCCACAAGGGTAATAATGTAACATGAGATTTCCAAACATCCATAAGCTTACCAGTTTTGAATGATTTCAATGGTGCTTTTTTTCGCAAAACCAAAATGTGTTTTATTCATTTAATAATCATGCACAGAACTCAAAGCAATTTTTAAATCAACCTATCATCGATAAAATCAATTAATCAGAACAATACTCCCAGATATGTGTACTACCTTTGTTGGCACATCGTTGCCCCTGCGTGTGGCATAGTGGAGGGGCGTCTTTCCCTTGATGTCCCTTGCGTTTACCTCTGCGCCCTGAGTGAGCAGTAGCTGGGTGACGCTGCCGCTGTTGTAGCGACAAGCCATGTGGAGCGGAGTCGTCTCATCCTGGGCGCCTCGCACGTTCACATCTGGACACAACAACATATCAAATCACTCAACTATATCAAATTATCAATCATTATATACATATACTCATGAGTCATGACAAGTGGAAGTTGTTAAAAAAATCTTCCACCGGCGATGCCTTCGGTTCATATTGGGCATATCATGGAGAGAGCACATCACCAATGCAAGTGATGAGGAGGGCAGGTCTGGAGAGACTGCATGACGTTGACAAGTGTAGGGCAAAGAACTTAGCTGGACATGTACTACGTCTACCGAGAGAGAGACTTGCACATGTAGTGATGGAGTGGGTCCCGGAAGGTGGTAACCGGAAAAAAGGAAGGCCGACTAAGATGTGGTGCAAGACATTTATAGAAGACATGAGACACCCGTAACATGTATCATATTTATAACAACCAGGAAACCAGATCTTCAATCCATTCAAGGATTTATAGAAGACTTGGCAGAAATTGGAATCACCTGGAATGGGGGCCAAAGAAGTCATAAATAATCGTACCAGATGGAGGAACCTCGTCGCCCGATGTCTCGAAAGGAACAGGAGGAACTAACAGTCCAAGTCTAAGTAAAACTCATGACCGGAAAATTTGTGCCAGGTTGAAAATTTGTGCCAGGTTGAAAATCATGTTGACCACTTAAATATCATGTTTTAATGCTCTTTGCCTATTTTAGTTACCTGCCCGATCTCGCACCGATTCATGAAACACGTTCTGGCCATAGAGCGATTTACACAGATGGGACGCACATTTTTTTTAACGAGATTTGGATTTTGCTTGTGTAATTTCATAAGTACTTTACTCAAAACAACTTTTGTAATAGTTTGTTTGTAGTAATTTGATGCAATCAGTTTTAGAGATTTAGATATCTTACGGAAGAATTTGATCAGGTTTTTATTAAAACGAAAAAAAATAACTGGACACACGATTTGTGCCTCTACCGGTATATTGGGAAAACCCCATCCTCTGAAACAGATAACTTTGGAAGTGTGATGAAGATTATGTATCTATCAAGAGTTGTTTGCTAGGCTATGCTGTTTTCAGTGATTGTTCCATGTTATATAAACCATTGATCTGGTAAGCACTGACTACTCACATGTGCCAGTAGGTGTCAGCACTGTCTACTCACCTGTGCCAGTAGATGTCAGCACTGTCTACTCACTTGTGCCAGTAGATGTCAGAACTGTCTACTCACCTGTGCCAATAGATGTCAGCACTCAGGAATGAGAGTAACATTTGATCAAAACTGCTGAAAATGTATGAGATGTCAGCATTGACCACTCATCTGTGCCTGTAGATGTCATGACTGTCTCCTCCCTTGTGCCAGTAGATGTCAGCACTGACTACTCCCCTGTGTCAGTGGATGTCAGCACACACTACTACCCTGTGCCAGTAGATGTCAGCACTGTCTACTCCCCGGTGCCAGTACATGTCAGTGCCTACTCACCTGCACCTGCGTCGAGCAGTGCCTCGGGGACATTGACGCGGTTATAACGGGTGGCGTGGTGCAGGGATGAGAGTAACATTTGATATAAATTTATGAGATCGAGCGGAGCAAGTGCTTTCTAGCTGGGGTTCATTGTAGAGGGCGCTGTAAGCCGTTTTTAATGGGTTAGAGTTAAACACGGTAAGGCATAACATGAGATTATTTTTGTTATAGTTTTTTTTATCTTCCACCACCCACCCCATATATAATTGGTACTGTCAAGCTGTTGACCTGTCTATATAGATAAACTTCGTAATTATTAGTATTTCAAAAGCTTTGGCACTCTTTGAAATTATTCAGTGAAGTTGGACCAATTCTTGTAAAGAAATATTTAATTCGTTAATAATGAAATCTGTAACCGTTGAAGTAGGCAATCCGAAGGCACTAGAAATAGTGGTGGTCTTGTTGTGTCATTGTACAGTGTTTAACAGTAAGAATATGGTCACTTATTGACATAAAACCACACCCACCGTACTTCACTATGTCATTACAAAACGCGACACCTGGTTGATCCAGTTTTCTGTAACCAGTCTGCTTGAAATTTTTTCCTGAGCATTTCGTAAATTTGTCGAAAGCGAACCTCGTTGATTTTATCCAGAAGTTTCATGATGTAGTTGGTTATAGTACACGCACAAGGTCGCCAATAAGCACACCATTCCATGGTTCCTTGCCTATCCACAGTGAGAACAATATGTTTCCACCTAGCGGAAACATCGGAAGACAGTAAACGAAACAGAGATACCAAAATCTGCATGAAAGCTAACTCGTCCATAGTGATATTGCATATAAAAATAGTTATTATTTGTTTCAAACAGAACCAAGCTAAAGAACTTTGATTATAACTGATTGATTAAAACTAACATGCCACTGTAGGTCGCCACCGTCAAGCCAGGAAATGACCTGATTATTAACCAACAGCGAAGTCACCAGACGCCGATTTGGTGTTTCCCTGCATGGTTCCCGGAGTTCCCAAATGGAAACGCGATATATTGACATAATTTAAGTTGAATTAAATTCGGCCAGATCATATGTCTTAAACAATCAGAGGGCACATAACGGTACTACGTTTGGGACAAGTACGACAGTTCATGCACAAACGTTTTGTTTTTTCTCAGCTTTGCAACCCCCATATATAAATCCCAAAAAATGTCTCCTCGGATTTGGACGAATTACAGGAATGATCCAACTGGATTCCCAAAACGCCGAAATCTGCGTTTCCGCGAAACTCTCTCCCTGTGCACTGTCTACTCACCTGTGCCAGCAGATGTCAGCACTGACCACTCATCTATGCCTGTAGATGTCATGACTGTCTCCTTCCTTGTGCCAGTAGATGTCAGCACTGACTACACCCCTGTGCCAGTGGATGTCAGCACACACTACTACCCTGTGCCAGTAAATGTCAGCACTGTCTACTCCCCTGTGTCTGTACATGTCAGCGCCTACTCACCTGCGCCTGCGTTGAGCAGTGCCTCGAGGACATTGACGCGGTTATAGCGGGTGGCGTGGTGCAGGGCCGTGTAGCCGACTTCGTCCACGTCGTAGATGTGAGACAGTCCGCGTCTGAGGTGGGCCAGGACAACATCCAGTAGGCCATCCCGGGCAGCCTGTGGTTGGTCAGTCACTTATATTCAACATTTGCACACACAACAGCTACTACTGATAAATATCAATATTTATGTATGCTGAATTGTAGGTTAATTGAAGTGTGTTAACTGTATAATGTTTACCCCTGTCAGTCAAAGTAGGGGATGTATGACATGTGCCGGGGGGGGGGGGTAACTAAGTTTCATGATATTAGCTGGTATGACTGGACATACAATGACCTCGTAGATTCATTCTGTTCTGAAGTATACAAATATTAGAAAAGTTGTGAAAGTAGTCCTACTTTGGAGGCCAAACCATTTCCAAGCAATCACTCCACATGGCAGAATACAACATGGTGGCTAACACACTTCAAACAGTGTGTCAATGATTACACATCACCCTGAGTGTGTCAATGATTACACATCACCCTGAGTGTGTCAATGATTACACATCACCCTGAGTGTGTCAATGATTACACATTACCCTGAGTGTGTCAATGATTACACATCACCCTGAGTGTGCCAATGATTACACATCACCCTGAGTGTGTCAATGATTACACTTCACCCTGAGTGTACCAATGAATACGCATCACACTAAGTGTGTCAATGATTACACCTCACCCTGAGTGTACCAATGATTATGCATCACACTGAGTGTGTCAATGAGTACACTTAACCCTGTGTACCAATGATTATGCATCACACTGAGTGTGTCAATGAGTACACTTCACCCTGAGTGTACCAATGATTATGCATCACACTGAGTGTGTCAATGATTACACTTCAACCTGAGTGTACCAATGACTATGCATCATAGTTAGTGTGCCAATGATTACACTTCACACTGACTGCGTCAATGATTACACTTCACCGAGTGTACCAATGACTACGCATCATAGAGTGTGCCAATGAAAATATGTCACCCTGACTTTGTCAATGATTACATTTCATCCTGAGTATGCCAATGATTACACGTCACCCTGAGTGTGTCAATGATTACACGTCATTCTGAGTGTGCCAGTGATTGCATGTCACCCTGAGTGTCAATGATTATAAATCACCCTGAGTGTGCCAATGATTACACTTCACTCTCACTCTCAGTGTTCCAATGATAACATGTCACCCTGATTATGTCAGATTACACATCATCCTGAATGTGTCAATGATTACAAGTCACCCTGAGTGTGTCAATGATTACACGTCACCCTGATTATGTCAGATTACACATCATCCTGAATGTGTCAATGATTACACGTCACCCTGAGTGTGTCAATGATTACACGTCACCCTGAGTGTGTCAATGATTACACATCATTCTGAGTGTGCCACTGATTGCATGTCACCCTGAGTGTCAATGATTACAAATCACCCTGATTGTGTCAATGATTACACATCACCCTGAATGTGTCAATGATTACACGTCACTCTGAGTGTGTCAATGATTACACGTCACTCTGAGTGTGCCAGTGATTGCATGTCATCCTGAGTGTCAATGATTACAAATCACCCTGAGTGTGCCAGTGATTGCATGTCACCCTGAGTGTCAATGATTACAAATCATCCTGATTGTGTCAATGATTACACATCACCCTGAATGTGTCAATGATTACACGTCACTCTGAGTGTGTCAATGATTACACGTCACTCTGAGTGTGTCAATGATTACACGTCACTCTGAGTGTGCCAGTGATTGCATGTCACCCTGAGTGTCAATGATTACAAATCACCCTGATTGTGTCAATGATTACACATCACCCTGAATGTGTCAATGATTACACGTCACTCTGAGTGTGTCAATGATTACACGTCACTCTGAGTGTGCCAGTGATTGCATGTCATCCTGAGTGTCAATGATTACAAATCACCCTGAGTGTGCCAGTGATTGCATGTCACCCTGAGTGTCAATGATTACAAATCACCCTGATTGTGTCAATGATTACACATCACCCTGAATGTGTCAATGATTACACGTCACTCTGAGTGTGTCAATGATTACACGTCACTCTGAGTGTGTCAATGATTACACGTCACTCTGAGTGTGCCAGTGATTGCATGTCATCCTGAGTGTCAATGATTACAAATCACCCTGAGTGTGCCAGTGATTGCATGTCACCCTGAGTGTCAATGATTACAAATCACCCTGATTGTGTCAATGATTACACATCACCCTGAATGTGTCAATGATTACACGTCACTCTGAGTGTGTCAATGATTACACGTCACTCTGAGTGTGTCAATGATTACACGTCACTCTGAGTGTGCCAGTGATTGCATGTCACCCTGAGTGTCAATGATTATAAATCACCCTGAGTGTGCCAGTGATTGCATGTCATCCTGAGTGTCAATGATTACAAATCACCCTGAGTGTGCCAGTGATTGCATGTCATCCTGAGTGTCAATGATTACACATCACCCTGAATGTGTCAATGATTACACGTCACTCTGAGTGTGTCAATGATTACACGTCACTCTGAGTGTGCCAGTGATTGCATGTCATCCTGAGTGTCAATGATTACAAATCACCCTGAGTGTGCCAGTGATTGCATGTCACCCTGAGTGTCAATGATTACAAATCACCCTGATTGTGTCAATGATTACACATCACCCTGAATGTGTCAATGATTACACGTCACTCTGAGTGTGTCAATGATTACACGTCACTCTGAGTGTGTCAATGATTACACGTCACTCTGAGTGTGTCAATGATTACACGTCACTCTGAGTGTGCCAGTGATTGCATGTCATCCTGAGTGTCAATGATTACAAATCACCCTGAGTGTGTCAATGATTACATGTCACTCTGAGTGTGCCAATGATTACACGTCACTCTGAGTGTGTCAATGATTACACGTCACTCTGAGTGTGCCAGTGATTGCATGTCATCCTGAGTGTCAATGATTACAAATCACCCTGAGTGTGACAATGATTGAGTCAACTAAATGTGCAAAGGATTATGGGTCAACTGAGTGTGTGCAAGGATTATGCAAGCTTACAAAGATAACACTATTAATAGTATGAATAAGTGTTTCCCAAGGAGCTGGAATTAGATAATGTATTTCAGTGCATGCAGGTATGGCAATGTAACATGGGTTGAGTGCTGGTATTACCTGGTAGTAATGATTATTGAAACATAGTGTGGTTGGCCTTGATGTGGATACAGCTGTTTTAAGCAATTCTAATTACAATGTGTCATAGGTAATTACATGTCAGATATACAACTACCACCTTCAAGTTACCTGTAGGCAGACAACACAGAATCAATGTCTTTCTGGGCACTGAGAGATGTTGATTATTTGAGGGGTTCCAGCCTATTTCTGTCTCTCCTTTGTTTCTTCCATCCTTCCTTCACTTCCATTCCCTCCTCTTTTTCTCTTTTCCTCTTCCCCTCCCTGCCTCCTTTCCTGTTCCTCCCCCCTCTGTCTCTCCCTCCCTCTCCCCCTGCCGGCTTCCTTTCCTTCCTCCCATCTGTCTCTTCCTCTCTCTCCCACTCCCTGCCCCCTTTCATTTTCATCCCCCGCTGTCTCTCCTTCTCTCTCTTCCTCCCTGCTCCCTCTCCTTTTCCTCCCCTCCCTCTCCCCCTCCATGCTGCCTTTCCTTTTCCTCCCCCTCCATCTCCCCCTCACTCTCCCCCTCCTTGCTCCCGTTCCTTTTCTCTCCCACCATCTCTCTCTCCCTCTCCCCCTCTTTGCTCCCTTTCATTTTCCTCCCCCTCCATCTCTCCTCTCTCTCCCCCTCCCTGCTCCCTTTCCTTTTCCCTCCCACCATCTCTCTCTCCCTCTCCCCCTCCTTGCTCCCTTTCATTTTCTTCCCTCTCCATATCTCCCTCTCTCCCCCTCCTTGCTCCCTTTCCTTCTCTCCCTCTCCCCCTCCTTGCTCCCTTTCCTTTCCTCCCCCTCCATCTCTCCCTCTCTCTCCCCTCCCTGCTCCCTTTCCTTTTCCCTCCCACCATCTCCCTCTCCCTCTCCCTCTCCCTCTCCCTCTCCCTCTCCCTCTCCCTCTCCCTCTCCCTCTCCCTCTCCCTCTCCCTCTCCCCCTCCTTGCTCCCTTTCCTTTTCTTCCCCCTCCATCTCTCCCTCTCTCTCCCCCTCCCTGCTCCCTTTCCTTTTCCCTCCCACCATCTCTCTCTCCCTCTCCCCCTCCTTGCTCCCTTTCCTTTCCTCCCCCTCCATCTCTCCCTCTCTCTCCCCCTCCATGCTCCCTTTCATTTTCCTCCCCCTCCATCTCTCCCTCTCTCTCCCCCTCCCTGCCCCCTTTCCTCTTCATCTTTCACCGTCTGTCTGTCTGTCTGTCTGTGCCCTTCTCCCTCTCACTGTCACTCTCTATCATACCGTATCATTTATTACAAAGTCTCACTGTTGATAAAAGATGATTTTTGGATTTAATAGAAACACTTTTCAAGATTCATCCACATCAATCTGCAGATGTCCCTGCGTGCCTACCTTTGCAGGGTGTAGTTGGTTGAGTTGGTGGGATAAGGTCTCCAGCTGAGTAGCACATGGGTAGGTTAGTACACAATCTAAACTTCTAGTCTGATATGACATTCTAGCCTAGGGGGTCTACCGCATTTTTGAGTCCTGGTAGTCTCGATATACATTGACATTGGCTGTGTGTCGACGATAAATGCAGGGATTTTGATTGCCAAGCTGTGATAGAAAGTAATTTGTATGTGGTCCTTCCATTCTAGTCTTGCCAGCATATTTGTTACATTCTATAACCAAATGTAGCCTGTATACATTCAAATGGCAGCAGGTGTTTGCTGCACATACATGTGATTATCCCTACAAGTGCAGGATCAGTAGGTCACCGTGTGAAGCCCTTAAAAGGCAATGGAACCATTTTTAACAATTGATCATATTTACGATGGTGAAACTAACATACACGATTATTTCTTTTTAATATCTGCCATTGTATCTACTATAAAAAAAAGTTAAACTTTAAAGGCCAGTTCATGAGTTTCCGGATGTTTCCATACTTTTGATCTAAATCCAGCCATTTTTTGCTACCTCTTGTCTTGGTCACTGGTCAGAATTAACATTGTGACATTATTCCACACAATGTTGTTCTTGAGGGTTTGGAAACATGTGTGGGGCAATATATGAGATAGGATGTCCGGACTGTCATCAGACCTATGTAGGCGAAACCAGCAGAACACTAGGAGCCCGACTCAAAGAACACAGAAACACCAGGGGCCCACTCACAGCAGTAGGTGAACACAGAGTGAATGAGGGCCACAACATCTCGGCCAAAGACGCAAAGGTGCTCGCCAGAGAAAACAACTTCTGGAGAAGAAAAATCAGTGAGGCGATTGAAATCAGAGAGAGGCGACCAGAAATCAACAGATACAACCTTCCCGAGATCTTACTGGAAGTGTTGTCATGTGACAGTTACCAACAGTCACATGACGACCGAGAGTGGCGCAGACCAATGCTGATGAATATGTCGTGGAGATGTCGAAAACTCCGTTCAGAGCAACATAGGACTCGGAAAGGTAACTTGCCATATTTTCAAAACTATGAATGTAACCAAGTCCGGAAGCAATTTACATGCTAATAAAGTAATAAAGTTTTTATATAGCGCAGTATCCAGTCCTCAGGACCGCTCAAAGCACTTTACACTTTACTTCCTGGCAGAACTATTGAATTGAACACCATCTCGACTTCTCTTGGAAACGCGAAGACTATTCATACACAAATATCCACCACTGTCTATAACTAGGTACTCATTCACACAGCTGAGTGAACTGGTGCAACATAGAGTGAACGAACTTGCCCACGGTTTAACACCGCAGCTCAGGATTCGAATCCAGGTTCTCTCAGTCGAGAGTCTGACACTCTAGACACTGCACCACCGCGTTCCACACAAAGGTAATTGTCAGGTAATTAATCTTAAATATGTGTCATATCTTAGCTAATAACTGATGGTAGAAATAGCAAAAACACAGAGAAACTGACAAGCCCCTTTCATTATATATAGCACAGCTTGTGCTACTTACAAGAAATTTAAAAATACACACCGAAGCCTCTGCACTTTCACAGTGAGCTTCTATTTGGCACTATACGGTACATAGATAATAACCAATACAACCTGTTTCTAGACACTACAACTCTGACTGCGAACCAGTGCTAATGCCAAGATCTGTTTGTATGTGTAACTCAGACTGCAATCATAGCATGTAACCTGTAATAATTCGACTAGAGTAATGACATAACCTCTCATGGACAAATCCACTCTTCCACATAACACTTCATGGACCTAACTCCTTATAACATAACCCCTTATGAATCTAACCCCTCATAACAAAACCCTTCTGGACAAAACATGGACATAATCCCTCAAGGACTTAACCCCTCGTAGACAAAAACATTACGTAGACAAAACCCTTGCTGTCCTCATCATTATTACTTTGTCTGCAACTTGTCTGTTTAAAATCATTCATCCACACAGATATTGGCACTTTGTGTATGATCTAGGTGGCAATTGTATATCATTCCGTTAATAAAAAGGTGAAGGCCTGACGGATTTTGTCCAGAGTGGTTATGTCCAGAGGGGTTATGTTCGTGAAGAGTTTGGGACATATGGAATTTTGTTCATGAGGGGTTTTGTCAAGATTGGTTTTGTCCATGACAGATTATGTCTATGAGAGGGTATGTCCTCAATGTTTTTGTCGATGCATGGTTTTGTCCAGAGGGGTTATATCCTGACGGGTTGTCCTTTACAGATGTTAGCCACAAGGAATTGTTTTTGTGAGGGATTTTGTCCCAGGTAGCTATATATTGGTGGGTTTTATGCAGAGGGGCTATTTCATTCATGGACATGAAGGTTTATGTCCATGAGGGGTTTTGTCCATGATCAGTTATGTCCATGGGGCTATGTCCATGAAGGGTTGTGTTCATAAGGGGTTTTGTCCATGATGGGTTATGTCCTACATCCAATTCGAGCACCAGTTTCTCTGTGAATGCCAACAATGCGGACTCTAGTAACTGACATATCACACAGAATACTGACACGAGTAACTGGTGCATCCGAACACTGCTAATACACATGTAAACTGGCCAGGAAACTACATAACAACATATGTTATCATTATCAGGCCTAGTATACAATTTCCTGGAAGTTCTCACAGTCATAATGGACAAATAACAGGATGTGTCAATATTGACAACTGATGTCTACAGAGTGTGCATGCTCCTGTCTGTTTTGTGTGTAAATGCACAAAAAACAGGCAGTGCTAGTAAATCAAAGTGCCTGCTTCTGTAGACATCAGTTATCTGTTTTTAGCAAATCTTCAACTCCTGACATTTCCATTCAGCACTAGTCTCAGTGTTTCTTTTCCATATCCATGTAAGTCCTCTGATACCCTAAATCACCCCCCCCCAGACCTTCCCCTCCATTACTGAATTCAAATGACATGGAAAGTTTCCAAATACACACCAAATATTTTTTTTCAAAGGAACTTTTAGACATTTTTACATTTTGTTTATGGTAGCGTTATCAAATCTACTAATTTTCTGTTAAACTGTATACTCAGTATTTATTTACATTTGTTTACAACTTATTATCAACCTTATTATTATCTGTTATATAAATATATATATATATATTGTATATCAATTCATAATAAGCTGGTAATTGCAATCATCAACAGTGATTTAAAGTGTCTCTCGAGGATACGATGACATTGGACTAAGATGTGGTATGTTCATAGTAGCTTTAACTGAGTCTACATATGGTAGATCCCATTGTGCAATAGTCTTATATTTTTATTTACTTGTATATTTTTTCCTTTAATGTTTATCATTTTTATGGACATCTGTACATGCTGCACAGTTTAGTCTTAAATCAAGATATTGAATTGAAATATATATATATACACATATATAATTTTATTTATCTTTTATTTACTTATTAATTAATACTTATTTATTACTATCATTCTTTAGTGTAATTTTAACATGTGTATTTTCTATTAGACACAACTTCGCCCACCCGTGAATGGGGTTTTAGTCCTGGATTGGACCGTATTCAAATAATATCATTACTATTAGTATTACTTTTATTGATTCCACTAATCTGCCGGTGGGTATATCGTGGATTTTACATTTGGGAGAGTTGTAAATTTATCCATCTTTACAAATTGTTAACGGACACATTTGTGGAGCTATTGGTATTTGGAACTGATTGCAAATTAGACGGACATGATGATTCAATAGTTTTAATTAGCACATTTTGTGCCAAAAACATTTTTGTATAAATTTAAATCTACCCTGTATGACCAAATCGCTAACAAACAACAAAAGACCGACAGTTCTTTTTTGTGAATAGTGTGCTGTAAAATGCAGCAAATTAAGTGAAAGTTAGTTTGGCAAAAGTACAATTACCATGCACCGAGAACAGATCTAAGTCTGTACCTGGACATAGTTGAAGTGACCACAAACCAAGGTTTATTTGTACATCAAAGAGACTTGTATAGCTGCCAAACTGATCAAAAAGTCTTAACAATTCCCTTGGTTCTTTTTCCCATGCCATTTTCTAAAGTACAGGCGCTGGGTCTGCAACATTCCAAGACACCTACACACGGAACTTCCATGTTTTCAGGTGTTGAACCACAGCAACAAAGAAGTTCTTTAAAGGCTATTCAGACACATGGACCCTTTTTTAAGACTGTCTGTACCAATTAGAGGACGGGGAGGGTTAAGCCCACACACTTAGGCCCACACAAGTAGATAGGATTGTATTTGTGCACTTAAAGGGAATAAAAACATCTATGGCTTGAATTCATATTATATTACATCCTGCTATATATTTCCATGTCCACCAAGCCAACAAAATTCAATGAATTAGAAATTCTACATTTTACGCTGTGCATCCGGACATTTTTGAATATGTATATTTTTGGCACGCTTTTCGGGATGCCGAGATGTGACGTCACACATGACTCATAGTGACCCTTTCTATGCATTAAGAGCATTTTTACAAGGATAGCTTTTGGGTCGAAACGAGTTATTATGCAATATTCCGATGTAATACAAACAATAGGCATCATAGAGGAACAAGCAGTTATCCTACGGTTCCACATGAATCAAATTTTATTCAAAACAATGAATGCGAATGGGCCTACAAGTCGACTAGGTTTTGCCGAGCTTGGGCTCGTTTTTAGAATAATTATATCGGATGCAACCAACGGGAGATAATCTACATCTTATAATATCACTAGAATATCGATGTATGAAGGAGGAGTTGTACAATTTATCATAACAACTTAAATCAGTCAACGAATTTCTGTCAGTCCTGCTAGCTCAGTTGGTAAAGGCGTTGGTTCCTTGGTATTTATTTTGTAATCGGGCGACGCCGGTTCAATCCCGACACCAAACCATTGATTTTCTTTACACTTTTTTTTTTTATGTTTTCACCAAGTAATATCCTTCATATATCGATATTCTAGTGATATTATGAGATTATACACGTTACTTTCTGTAGCTGGATATGATATATGTTTGCTATGTATGTTTATTGGTGTACATTATCTCCCGTTGATTGCATTCGATATCATTATTCTGAAAACGAGCCCAAGCTCGGCGATACCTAGTCGATTTGTAGGCTCATTCGCATTCATTGTTTTGAATAAAATTGAATTCATGTGGAACCGTAAGATAACTGCTTGTTCCTCTATGATGACTAGTGTTTGTATTACATTGGAATATTGCACAATAACTAATTCTGACGTTCGTTTCAACCCCAAAACTATCCTTGTAAACATGCTCTGAATGCATAAAAAGGGTCAGCCTGCTGCGAGTGTGAGTCGTACGTGACATTACGATACCACGTGATCGCCTAGCACATTAAATTTTTATTTTCCGCGGAAATTGCTACACAGACGGGTTTTAAATCGAATTTATGCTACAAATGTATTTTTCAGTATTTTTTTATTAATGTTCTCGAATGTTAAACTTTGTGTACACATGGAAAACAGATTTTAACTAATGCCTTGTTTTTATTTCCTTTAATGCGATTCTTTTTCACCCAAACAACATTTGTAAACAAATTTGTGTTTTCGTTTATTTAACAATTTATTTGTAAACTCAAACAATAATTTTTGGCAATAAATAGTGATTTAACTTTAAAACTTTTAATAATCAAAACCTTAATTGGTTGACAGAAATATTATCCTTCCAATCTATATAAAAAATAGTTTTTTTAGAAAATTATCATCAAAGATTGAATAAACGGAATGATTTACTTGCTACATTTTGCAGTAAGCACAGTTATACGCATCTGTTGACATCCAGGCACCAGTCCAAGATTGTACAAACCAATGGTGCAATGGTTCCTAAGACTCTCTGTGTGAATTTTATTTTATTTTGTTAAAAATGGTTAATTTTAGCCATATTAATACACAAATTATATGTGTGTGCATGCGTGCATGTGTGTGTGTGTAGCGAAAAGATTATAAAAGAAAGGAAAATTGCCTATAATTTATGAAAGAAGGTAATACTAGGTATATTAGTTTGTAAATTTAAATATACCTGAAAGTTATCGTTGCCCATAATTTCACTTTTTACCCCAATGCTATTTCGCATGTAGTTTCACATATTGTGACTTTTTGTTTCGGTGTTGTGGCATTTAACCGCAGAGATTTGTTTTACAGTTTACATCAATATATATGTTTGTATTTTGTCATGCAGCGGTAACAGCGAGAGTGAGGTGTGCCTGGCAGAAGTTCAGGGAGTTAACACCCTTCCTGACTTCCAAAGCGCCCCCCCGAAGATGAAGGGCCAGGTGTACACGGCTTGTGTCAGAAGTTGCCTGTTGTGGTGGTGCGAGACATGGGCCATGAGGACCGATCATGACACGAGGATGGAAAGGGTTGAGATGAGGATGGTGAGATGGATATGTGGCGCATCACTCAGCGACAGACAGCCCAGTGCAGAGCTAAGAAGAGTAGGAGTGGAGGCGATTGGGGATGTGATCAGAAGAAGCAGGCTGAGGTGGTACGGGCATGTAGAGCGAAACGACGACGAGGACTGGGTGAAGAGCTGTACAAAGTTAGCGGTGGAGGGGACAGCTCCCGTCGGCAGGCCAAGGAAGACCTGGCAGAACTCTGTGTCTGCAGACTTGAGTCTGATGGGTATCGACCTACGGGATGCACGGGACTGTGTCAAGTGGAAGAGGGCAATTAGAAGAAAGGCGAACCCAGCAGAGCCTCTAAACGACGACGATGATGATGATGATGATGTATTTTATTATTGTTAAACTGGGTCTAATTAAATGATGGAACCAGATTAAACTATTTTTGTTTACATTTAGCCCCGCTCTCCCCTACCACTGTCTTTCTACTAACACTGTTACCAGTCCCCTTCACACTTGAGATACAACTGCCACATTACCTCCGAGTGACCTCCTGTGTTATAAACACACACACAAGATGGGCCTAGCGGATGCCTACACACTGTGGAATCACCAACACAGATATATTAACGGTGTTAAATTGTCTTCACAGACATTAAAGAATGATGGATAATCACAGGTGGTTGTGCTTACAATAATTCTGACAACAGAGCAGTGAATCTCTGTCTTTAATGTGTAATTTCACTGACATAAAGAGGTAAACATAAAACATGTGTTACATGGCCTATAGTTTGCCTCTTTCAGACATGAAAACAATGAAACAAATATTAGTATTTCCCGCTATGAAATACTGGACATGCTTCTGTGGGATGGAAACATTTGTTTGATAAAATGCCTAGAAGTATTAGAAAAAAACGGTAATTAGTGTAGTTGGAAACAGGCCCATAAAAATACCAGTACTCCATACCATACGGTGGCACTGGCATTGTTAGGCAGTTTTGAAACTGGTATTTTTATTCAATCGAACCGGTATTCCATACAAAATGTTACATTTTCAATTGATACTACTCAGGAGGTGTAGTTGGAGTTCTCAAGGAGGGGTGCAATCAGACGTCTCAGTTGGAGTGCAGGTGGTGGTTTCCAGTCAGAGGACTCAATAGGGTTATATTTGGAAGTCTCAAAGGGGTGCAGTTGTTGGTCTCGGGGGGGGATGTAGTTGGAGGTTTTGGGAGGGGTGCAATTGGAGTTTTCAAGAGGGACTGCAGTTGGAGTTGGGGGGTCTCAAGAGTGTGCAGTTGGATGCCTCATGCATGGGAGCAGTTGGCGATCTCTAGGGAGGTTTGCAATTGGAGGTTTCATGGGGGTGCACTTGGATGTCTCAAGGGGATGTGCATGTCTGTGTATGCATGTCTCTCACATAAAACTTGGACATGTTTGGTTAATGTGAAGCCCCCTTTTGAAAAAACTTTGCCCTGTTACATCACATATGTATCCAGACAAATACTAGTGCTACGAATGTTACCAGAACATACTATCTAGAGAAGTGACTGACCTGAATGATGCTGATGTCAGGGATGGAGGTAGAGTGGATGTTTCCATTCAGGTAGAACTGGGTGGCAATGTCCCGTTTCTTCCTGTAGCGTGGGAAAGCGATCGGTGCCCAAGCGAGACTCTTCAGAGGGTGTCGGCGATCTTTCTCTGGATGCCACATGGTCATTTTGGTGTGTCACCAAACTACAATTGACAGGTGAAATGGTGAGAAATGGTGTATCATCAACCAAACTGCAAATGACACAGGCGAAATAGAGAAATATGTTATGACAAACTACAAATGACATAGGGGAAATTATGAAATATGATGTATCAACAAAATTATATTTTTGTATAATTTTACTGTTTTCTGCTCATGAAAGCAGACCATGTAAACATAATGTTCATCACAAACAGTCAAATTAAACTGATAACTGTAAAATTGCATGAGCAAAACCAACGTTCATTAAAACACATTTAAGTGGTCAGGACCAGAGCTGTAACAAGTAAATTTATTTTGTACTTGCAAATGATCGTTTTCGGCTGATCCTTCCATAATAAATCTTTGAACGTGAATGACATCATATAATCTTGGCATTGTTCACGCCACCTGGTGATCATGCCTGGTATGGCAATGATAGGCCAATCAGAAAAGACTACCAGTTGTTACTCCGGCTGATATCTATTTATAGATATATGCTGGCGGAAACCAATGTTTCAGGCATTATCATTCGTTACTAATATTTTGGAGCTACAAATTTTTAACGCATAAATTATGGATACTTCGTTACATTTATGAAAAGTACACACATTTGTACTTCGTTACAAATAAAAGTACTCCTAAAAAATGTACTTCGTTACTCACTAAAAGTAAACTTTTCTACTCAAGTACAGTAACAAAGTACTTGTACTTCGTTACGTCCCAACTCTGGTCAGGACCCATATGTATGAGTCCATTAGTAGCACCTATTTTGAGGTTAGCACAAAAATACAACCACGGTATAAACTGGTTCATACCACACAGGTACAAGTTAAGCATCCACCAGTACTTTGGACATAACTTACCTACAGTATTTACTGCGGATAAACGCTAATGACAGCATGAAAAAATCAGAGTAGGAAATAATCCCTCTCATCGAAAAAAACCTTGAGGACAAAACTCCACACCCTTTTAGAGGTGGGATTATTCACAGTTAGCGAGATCATATCCGTGGGTTATGCGGGGTTATATGCAGATCGTTATCATCTGGGATTATATTCACGAGGGGTCCATACCCTGGTAAAATGACCGTAATGATGGCAATGATGTTTACATTTTTTGCAACCACATTAATCTTTTGTATGTTGTCACTTCTTCTAGTTTCATAGGAGAGTGTTTGTGAAGTTGTGCGTGTGTGTCTTATAATGTGTGCACTCTCCACGTTCATAAAACTGTGAGCAAATGTTTGTCAGCAGAAACTTAATGCTCAGGAGCGGCTTCTTATTTCATAAAATGGGGAGCACTTATTACAACAGATTGTTATACCGTTAATTTTATTCATGGAATAGTTTGGTTTTCTCAGTCTTTGTGCCTTCGGTATATTCCTGCATAACAATAACAATGGAAAGAAGCATTCACGCGGAAGGGAATAATTTAACTGGCCCGCATTTGTACAATTTCGAGTAATGAGGAAATCCCAAGGATATTTCCACTACATTTAAAGTAGCTATCCTTGTGTCTATCCGTGTCTCAAGCATATGAGGCAAATTTATTGTTTACCTCCAAGGTAATGGGTAGCGTTACCTTCAAGGTCTATACAGGCCCAATATGCTAGACACAGTGTAGATACAGTTTACACTATTTAACATTATTTTACAATAAAAATTAACAGACATAGTATGTTTAAACTTAAATGAAATTTAAGAAACTCACAGATAAAAATATGAAAAATGCGATTCTCTTTGGCAGGGTCAGGAGCAAAGGTCGTTGGGGTCAATGTCATGGATTGGCATCCCAATTATGCCCATTAGTTCCCTGCAGTCCACCAGGTGGAAGAGTAGACGTAAACCATATGAAGTATTATCGGTAGACAGGTGGAGTATTGACAGAGCAAGTGGCGCTGGTCAGGCCGTGTACACTCGTACATGTTGGTCATCTAAATGTGTACCCGTCTGGTCATAGATCTACTGGCATGTCACCAGGGCACAACCCAGGTACATGTGATCATACAAATACTTGTAATCACAAACTTATCAGTTAAGAGAATATTAGGTCCAGTACAAGTACTTGGAATCACAAACTTATCAAGTACGAGTGTATTAGGTACAGTACAAGTACTTGGAACCACACACTTATCAAGTACGAGTGTATAAGGTCCAGTACAAGTACTTGGAATCACAAACTTATAAATTAAGAGAATATTAGGTCCAGTACAAGTACTTGGAATCACAGACTTATCAAGTACGAGTGTATTAGGGCCAGTACAAGTACTTGGAATCACAAACTTATCAAGTACTAGTGTATTAGCTACAGTACAAGTACTTGGAATCACAAACTTATCAAGTACGAGAATATTAGTTCCAGTACAAGTACTTGGAATCACAAATTTATCAAGTACAAGTGTATTAGGTCCAGTACAAGTACTTGGAATCACAAACTTATCAAGTACGAGTGTATTAGGTCCAGTACAAGTACTTGGAATCACAAACTTATCAAGTACGAGTGTATTAGGTCCAGTACAAGTACTTAGAATCACAAACTTATCAAGTTCGACTCTGTTAGGTCCAGTACAAGTACTTGGAATCACAAACTTATCAAATACAAGTGTAGTAGGTCCAGTACAAGTACTTGGAATCATAAACGTATAAAGTACAAGTGTATTAGGTCCTGTATAAGTACTTGGAATAATAAATGTATAAAGTACAAGTGTATTAGGTCCAGTACAAGTACTTGGAATCATAAACGTATAAAGTACAAGTGTATTAGGTCCTGTACAAGTACTTGGAATCATAAACGTGTAAAGTACAAGTGTATTAGGTCCAGTACAAGTACTTGGAATCATAAACATATAAAGTACAAGTGTATTAGGTCCAGTACAAGTACTTGGAATCATAAACGTATCAAGTACAAGTGTCGTAGGTGAAATAAAAATACAAGGACTTTGAAACATACTTATCAAATATCATTCCAGATACAAGTACTTTAGGTCAAGTACAAGTATATTTCAGCTGTAATGGTCAATAATAAAATTTTTATCAGGTACACTTGAAATGTACATCAAATGTATTTAATGATAAAAAAGTATCACACTGTCAGGATACACTGTCAAGACACTCTGTCAGGATACACTGTATGGATATACTGTCATGATTCACTGTCAGGATACACTGTCTGGATACACTGTCATGATACATTGTGGGATACAAGTTTTTTTTCTGAATAATGGTTCCAAAAATACATATGACAATAAAACAATCAAATGACCTATGATAGCATTATGGGTCTAAACAATGTCACACATTCCCCTTCCTAAAAGGGTTTCAGAGTGAGAATGAGAGACAGAGGAGTTTCTGGAGTTCTGTACCAGTGCCAGATGCCGGAGCCCTCATTTACAACAATGCTTGTTGTGTTTACTTAGATTCTCACGCAGTCAACTGGTAAATGGGGTATGCCAAGATTTTGGCAAAGAAAACAAGGTAAATGCTGGAAGGCTGGAATGCCTAGTACACCAGGACTAGAGGGAAACAGCAAAAACAAGCTCAGGTATGCCTTGTTATCCCAGTCACTCAGTCTGTCAGTCGATCTCACCACTCTTTCTTGCCATCTCTTACACCTTGGTCATATCAATACTACTGGATTGTTTCACTATTTTTGGTGGTGAACAATCAAGTGTTTATTGGATTAATTAGCAGGAAATCAGTCATGTGTATTACAAAGTACATTAAAATGTGATACAATGGACCCACTAAAGGTTTTCAGTTACTTTTTTTTGTAAAATTCTACTAAGTCGAGTCCATCATAATTAAATATTACGATGCATATTTCCACAAATTATACTAATATATTATACTAATACATTACCATCATGTAAACAAATAATCATTGAAGCAATCCAATAACTTTGTTATAGTTATGCTTTATTAAAATCTTTCATGTCAGTTTATTCCATTGGTACATTACCTATCTAGCCTACTACGAGACAGGTCCAAATGATCATAATTTTATCTTTGTTTTTAAAATAATTTTCCCAAGTGACTTCCCCTTTTATTCAATCCAAGCTTAACCGCCGTTTAAAAAAAATAGTAAACAAACCAACATTAAACAAAAAAGCAAATGACAGCCAATAAAATAATAGTGAAAAACCAAATCCAACTTACTGTGAGTACAATCCCGGCTGTCTTCGCCTCACACAATCAACACCATTGTCCGTTTCGACATTGTACAATCCACATATCGTCTGCTGCAGCAGTGCGTGGATTAATCCCTTATAGCTCCCAGCCACTGTGATCACAGGTATTTCCTCCACCCACAGTTGGGTTTCAGCCCTCTCTTCCCTGTGTTCCCAGGAATGCGGAGATATTCGGCTGTAACACACACACGAAGATAGGCTCACCACTGCAAACAAACCAACTTGTTACAAAACAGCCATGTACACATGTGTGTATCAGTATATACATGTAGTCGTCACGGTAACTGATGCAAGGACTGACAGTGACACGTATGTCGACACATGTAGGTTTGTGTCAGTGCGTCAAAGTGTTCTTGAGTGAAAGAACTGGACTGACTGGAGTGGTGCTTGGTGCTGTGGCAGCGGCCACTGTTCCAAGAATAGAGCGGGGAACTGTAACGTAACCTGTACTGTGTGTGCAAGGTGGGAGACTTCTAGGAGTGACCCAGTCAGTACAGGACTGCACACCAACTCACCAATGCATCAACACAGCAATAAGCCATATCTCCACTTCACCGAAGATGTCCAGGTATCGTGGAAGTTTCAAGAGGTTTACGCGTCAGTGCATATGACAGGAAAATGTCTTTAGGATGTTGTGTAAATTTTGCACTGGTGTTATGCATCTAGGTAGCAATTTCAATGATATATATGAGATGTCTCATGAAAGTATGTCTTAATTTATAGGTAGGTAGAGTTTAAGTTTAATTCTTGCTATTAAGATAGGTAGATTACTTGTGCAAAACTACAGACAAATAGATAGACAGACAGATAGATAAATAGATCGATCAAACTGTAGACAGACAGACAGGATTTACAGAACTGTAGAAATACAGACAGACAGGTGGACAGATATGATCACTGACAGCCAGACACACAGCCAGACATGTAGGCAGGCGGGCAGGCGGGCAGGCGGTCAGGCGGTCTGGCGGGCTGGCGGGCTGGCGGGCTGGCTGGCTGACTGGCTGACTGACTGACTGACTGACTGACCAGGTCAGGGATACTGTACTGGTCACTCTAGGTTAGGGTTTGACCTTATGAGAAAGTTTGCAATATATTACCATTGAAACACAACGTTTATCAAACTGTCATACTCTCATTTTAACTGCAAAGTTCTGTAAATGTAAACATAAATTAATATTATGAATGATTATTATGATTTAATACAATTGTATTATCATATATTTAACGCACCTATAACATCCTGTGTTGTTCTGCTCCACCGCACACACCACTTATGTGTCCCTTCATCAAACGATCAACATTAAACAAATATATAATGAACTAAACAACATGTCGGCTACGTATACAATTAAACAAACTTACCTTAATTCAGAATGGACAATTTTACACTTACACTGAATGAAGGTCTTTGAAGTAGATACAAACGCTGATGCTGAATATGAACTGCTGTCAAAGACCGACAGATGGTCTATCGCAGTTGATAACCTATGTCAATGTTCTATTGAATATCAACTAAGTGTAGTGTGTGTTTTCCTGCCTGACTTCCAACATGGTCTGGTATGATAAATGTGCACTAAAGATCAACAAGCACAGTATTTTTATAGGTTTTTCCAGATGTAGTCCACATGCAATGTGTGGCATTAATTCTCTTATTGAGTGACAAAATCTGCAGTTTATTAGTTTCTAGGAAATTCCTAGAAGTGAAATCCGTGGCAGAGCAAGCAAGTGCAAAAAAGGTTATCTAAACTGCTCATATCTCCACACCTGCCACAAACACTTACATGACACAGTTGTCAAGGTAATGAAAAATCCACAGGGCTCCAAGAATCTTTTTTTGCTTAGTTCTGGTGCATACTGGTAATGAATAAAATCACTTTAAGTTGCGGCGTAAAGCCAATAAAAAGGTCGTTGAGATTCACTTATATAAACATGGTAAGATTTCTGGGATACAGTTTCTAGAGGAAGGATATTATATAGCATACATGAGGTAGATTCCAAATGTAGGTATAAGTTACTATTTTGCTACATTACCATATTAATTTATACATGCCTATTTATACATGTATCATAACTTTATTTCCTAACCAACGACAGTAAGCAGTCCTGCTTTGATTGGCATATCTTCAAGAGTTACACCACTGCTAGTGTTTTCATTAATAAATAGAGTCACATCATATTAAGTTCTCTTATTTATGTCAGGTGACCATCATCCATTAAGCAGTCTGCTTGAAGATTATGCTGCATTTTTGGGGTTTGTTAACAAAATGATAGAAAACTTGTAATGGGAAATTTAAAAAAATATATTACTATGAAATAAAAATAAATAATATATATATTATATATATAATATATATATAAGTTGTCCTACTTCAAAATACATACATGTATAACATATTGTTTAGTTAGAATGAACACTTGTTCAGCCATCCTTAATTGCCCTCCCACTCATCCCTGTATTTCTGGGAGTTGATCTTGGGCAGGACCCCCAGTAGATATCTACAGGGGACAGCTGCTGGAGGTGGTGGGGGGGTCTGGGGCCATCAGCATGACCTTTGGCAACAGATCCCAGCTCTAAGACAATGACCAGCAGCAACAGCTGTGTGTTTGTGGCCAGTGGCTTCTAGGGCCATCAAACCTGACATAAGATATAGACAGTGACAGGTAAACGGTGGTTAACTGCGGGATACTACACCACAGCCTGCGGGATACTACACCACAGCCTGCACAGTCTCAGGTAGAGTGTTACACCTGCCCAGTGTGCTGGACCAGTGCCAGTTGTCATTAACATTCCCCCTTCACGTTATGTCATGGATAATTACTGGACACTCTGTCAACCAGATAGGTGCGTTAAACGGTAAAACCTTATGTAAATATACTACTACTGTAACTACACAATTTGAAGTGTTTCGCTAAGTTACAGTAACTGGGCTGAACTATAATAATTATGAATTATCGCGAGCCTTTATAAATTGTTGCATTACAACTGTAATCATAATACACTATTACATAATACAGGTGTGTAACTGTATTCAAATATTATGCCATTTAACACAGTGATAAAAGGGTAATAGTATGTGTAAATGTGTCAAATAAGTGTAACCAGTCCATGTAATAAATTACATATGCAGAATGTGTACAGTATGTTAGCAAACATGTTGCCACATTGTCATTGGATGACTGCAATACCAACGGTTCACGTTTCAGTAAGTCAATATTTATTTTATTATAACAACAAATTGGAACAATCTTAATTTTACCTATATATACATGTGTAGCAAAGGAACTGATTGTTTATTTGTGTACAGCAACACTTTCTTGTACACAATTCCTTATATACGGGTACAGTGTATTTTATGGGTATGCATTGATGTGCATACTGATTGGCAATAAAATATGCCCCTTACCAACCTTTTATATATGAATCCATCTTCCTTTATTCCAACATCAAACAAGCTGCGGCCACATTAAATCTACATATATCAATACATAACAAAAACATAAAGGAAAATTACCAAAAGTGAAGCAAGACATTGTGGCATTGCATGAGGTGTTCCATTCACACAGTGTGTTTCTTTACATACAAAGTCCTTTCACCCCACCCCACTAGTCAGGCCAACTTGCCCCCCCCCTCCCGCCCACTCTATATATAGATTCTGTGAGGCTATTTAATAACATACAGTGGGCAACTTTGTCCATAAATGGTAGTCATAAAAGGGTACTTTCAATTGTAAAAAGGCTAACCATACACTTTCATAAATGCATATTCTTTTTTCTACTGTCCTTTACAAACAACTATAGTAGGCACTGCCTGCAACCCATGCACCAGCTTTAAGGCATCCTCAGACAGCTGTTGTCTCCTAACCCAAAGCTTTGAGATAAGCAGACTTGGCCAGACTTTTAGATGATTAACATTTCCTGCCCAGGAGAGTAGGTTGTGAAGCAAAGGAGGAATGGTTGTAGACAGAAGCAATACAGACAGGAATCACTTGGCAGTTACACAAGAATGTTAGTAATTACTTCATTACATGAAATAAGATCTGGCGGAATGAATCTGCATCTCGCATTCTACATATGTCTGCATTCAAAGACATCTATCATCCGACTCTGGAATTTGTTCACTCTGTGTTCCACCCTTGCATAAATCTCTTAGTTCTCTGGCATATTGATCCACCTGTTGACAACTTGAATACTGCTTATCAATTTGAGATTGACCAACCTTTTTTTGCTTGATGCGCCTCTGAGCTGGGTTTCCAAGGATTTAGGAGCAATAAAAATGAGATACTATTACTAGTTTACATCAGCCCACAGGGCAACAAGCCAAAGATAGCTTTTATCATCACTGCAAGTATTTTGGTCTTAAACTCGTTCCCATGGACCACTTAATATTTGCTTTCGCCAACTCTGGCACTGCAATAACAACAGCAATCAGCCGTTTTTTCTCTTCCCAAACAGCCTACACATTACAAAAAATTTGCTATATAAGAAATTAAAATTGGCCTCACATGTAGATGTCAAAGTAATTCGCCCATGACGTATTTGTCTGACCCAACCAATGACCTTCGGCCTCTCTCGGAACCAAGGTCACAGCTTGCAATCTCGCCCGGTTGCTTATCATTACACATGGAACCTGGAGAAAAAGACCACTTGCCCAGATGGTATCTGTTGCCATGGTTTCATGTCATTGTTTAATAGCTACATAACGTATCTTCTCGGATGCACCGAATGACCCTAGTGCTTCCTAAGTTTGGGGAAGATATCAAAGACACACGACTAAATCCCCTGGGCACAGTACGCCTTCACTCAATCTATAAAAAAGATCTAGTGAGGTATCCAGTCCTTACGGCTGTTCAAAGCACTTTTTATTTCACCCCCCCCCCCCCCACCGCCGGCAGCCCTGTTCATTTGAACACCATCCCGACTTCTCTGGGAAGCCTATATTCATCAGTCTACAGCCATGTACTTGTTTATACACCTAAGTGAACTGAGGCAATGTGGAGTGAACAAAATAGCCCAAGCTGCAAAACAACTCCTAGTTCTATAATTACTGAACATTCTTCAGGATAGTTCGTTTTCAAATTAGAAACTTTCATTTTTCATATCCAAGAATCATGTTAAATTACCTGGTAGAAGCTTTCGTTGACGTGTCACGCCGACTTCATCAGTACCTATGAACTGCCTCACGTGTACGATGACGTCATTCAGCGTCATAGGTACTGATGAAGTCGGCGTGACACGTCAACGAAAGCCTCTACCAGGTAATTTAACATGATTCTTGGATATGAAAAATGAAAGTTTCTAATATACTAGTTCTATAGTTCTAACCACTAGGCGACCACACACCAAAGTCACTGACAACAGTACAACAGCAAGAGGATAAGGACTCCTAGTTCTATAGTTCTAACCACTAGGCGACCACACAGCAAAGCAAAGCTGTACATAGTTCACTTTGAGTAAAAATAATGACATATGGCCGCAATTAGGACAAAATAAAGACATACGTTTTCCTACCGCACAGTTACACAGTATGTGTGAAATTACTTTCCCCATGTGACAGCAAACTCATTTTAATTCTACGCCAATTTTCGATGGAGCAGTGTTTATCATGAAGTTAATTTGTTTCAGGATTTCAGCCAGTGAATTGTATAATTGACAAATCATCATGGGTCCTGCGTATTCTTGATAAATTCTACACAAATGCACCGTTGTAGGATGTGTAAATAATGTTTATATTATTGTGTTCAATGTTACGTAAGATGTATCGGAATGGTATCAACACGGCAACTGTTCACCTTGGCACTCATGTTTGTTGCAACTGAATCGACACAGATAAGACAGGACCAGTTTTAACAGCTGGTGCTGCTGGTAAGATACCACTGTAGTGAGTCACCTTGGGCGTGCATGCATGTGTGTGTGCACATGTGTGTGTGTAGTCAGCCTATGAAAAGTTGTTACATAGTTTCACCTAGCACATCTCAGTAGCAACGACAACTTACCTTTCCTTACCTACATCCAACTGCATTCCACTCTTTCCACCAATCTCCCAGTGATGAGCGAAAAACACTTCCACATCTAACAAAAACCCAGCAAACAGCTGAAGCCCCGATCTTATCTAAATAAACAATCACAATTCATATATACAAGTTTCACAACTCTCCCGACACTTATCAAATTCAGGCCACAGCCATAGCAGTCATACTGACAGCGGCAGCCATGGGGAGTATACAAAAACCACCCACATCAATCTAAGCGCTACACTGAGCAGAATTTCGATAAAACAAGGCTATTGCTGTTCCCAATCTCCCTGCATTAGCCTGGGCCATAATGTGCCCACTTAAGATCCATTTAGCAGGGCAAATATAAGGCATGGCCACAGTGACAGCAGGGCATTCAAGGGACAAGGGTGAATCCTTGCTACAGGGAAACAGTGGCCCTGAGAAATTGGAGTTATTTTTAACGAGTTATACCTCAACCTACCTTAATTAGTTGCTATATTTCTAGAGGTCAATGTGGGTTCAAGGATGTTTCTTGGATGGAAATAGCCCTGGGACTTCCGATATCAGGGACAGCCTGTCAACACTATAGCGGTTGTCTCAATAAGGTAATCGTCACTATATACCACTTCATCATTATTCAACTATTTTTCAACTCAATTATTCAACTAATCAGACCGAAGCACTTCATCTGAGGTGGTACGTACTTTAGCAACAGTTAATAAGTAGTTTCAAGTAAGATTCAAGATATGGTGTTTAACTCTAATAATGAGTGAACATGTTTTATATGCTCCTTCCTTGGCTGTAGCAAACAGCCCACTCACCCCCCACCTCCCCTCCCATACTGGCAAACAAAATGTCTTCCAAATTTACAAATAACTTGTAACTTGCTTTACAAGGAATTTACAAATAACTTGTATCTTGTTTATAACGAATTTACAAATAACTTGTATCTTGCTTTTCAAGGAATTTACCAATAACTTGTATCTGGTTCACAACGAATTTACAAATAACTTGTATCTTGCTTTTCAAGGAATTTACCAATAACTTGTATCTGGTTCACAACGAATTTACAAATAACTTGTATCTGGTTCACAACGAATTTACAAATAACTTGTATCTTGCTTTTCAAGGAATTTACCAATAACTTGTATCTGGTTCACAACGAATTTACCAATAACTTGTATCTGGTTCACAACGAATTTACAAATAACTTGTATCTTGCTTTACAAGGAATTTACAAATAACTTGTATCTTGTTTACAACGAATTTACAAATAACTTGTATCTTGCTTTACAAGGAATTTACAAATAACTTGTATCTTGCTTTACAAGGAATTTACCAATAACTTGTATCTGGTTCACAACGAATTTACAAATAACTTGTATCTTGCTTTACAAGGAATTTACAAATAACTTGTATCTTGCTTTTCAAGGAATTTACCAATAACTTGTATCTGGTTCACAACGAATTTACAAATAACTTGTATCTTGCTTTACAAGGAATTTATAAATAACTTGTATCTTGTTTACAACGAATTTACAAATAACTTGTATCTTGCTTTACAAGGAATTTACAAATAACTTGTATCTTGCTTTACAAGGAATTTACCAATAACTTGTATCTGGTTCACAACGAATTTACAAATAACTTGTATCTTGCTTTACAAGGAATTTACAAATAACTTGTATCTTGTTTACAACGAATTTACAAATAACTTGTATCTTGCTTTACAAGGAATTCACCAATAACTCGTATCTTGTTTACAACAAATTTAGAAATAACTTGTATCTTGCTTACAAGGAATTTACCAATAACTTGTATCTTGTTTACAACGAATTTACAAATAACTTGTATCTTGCTTTACAAGGAATTTATAAATAACTTGTATCTTGTTTACAACGAATTTACAAATAACTTGTATCTTGCTTTACAAGGAATTCACCAATAACTTGTATCTTGTTTACAGCAAATTTATAAATAACTTGTATCTTGCTTTACAAGGAATTTACAAATAACTTGTATCTTGTTTACAACGAATTTACAAATAACTTGCATCTTGCTTTACAAGGAATTTATAAATAACATGTATCTTGTTTACAACGAATTTACAAATAACTTGTATCTTGCTTACAAGGAATTTACCAATAACTTGTATCTTGTTTAACAAGATTGCCATTGTAAAAATTAGAACTTTCTTATATCTAATCTACACTATTCATTTACTAATGTAACTTAATGTCCTTTAGTCCTATCTTTCTTAACTGATAAAAAAAAATGTCTATCAATATCTTCATAACCATTCAATATTTTAAACACTTCTATCTGATCTCCTCTCAATTTCCTGGTCTCTAATGTTGTTAAACCACATTTTTAAGGCATATTTTGTAATTAAGATCCCTCAGTTTTGGTATCATTTTAGTTACTCTCCTCTGCACTCTTTCTAGCATATCTATGTCCTTCCTGCGGTATGGCCTCCACGCTTGAATACAATATTCTAAATGATGCCTAACTATGTCTTGTACAGTGGTATTATTAGCTCTTTTTCCTCAGACACTATATTTCGGCAAGGATTTGATTTTCCTTTGAAGCTGCAATCCACACTGCTCTGAAACCTTCATATCAGCATTAATCGTTAACCCTAAGTCCTTTTCTTTTACAGTAGTACTTAGTACAGTACCCCCCATTGCATCTTCGTTCCCATGTCCTGTGTGGAGGCATTTACATTTCCCAACATTGAACAACATCTACCTTTTTTAGACCATTTGATCAACCTGTCAAGATCATCTTGTAAATGCTGTCTATCTCCATCACGTTTAATCCTTCTAAACACTTTTGTATCATTTGCAAATTTCAACATGTTGCTAGTTATATCATCGTCCAAATCGTTGATATATATTAAGAATAACACAAGTCCCAGTCATGATTGTGCAGACAGGGTTGTATCATACATGTGCTTGTGCAGAGCCATCCACTATCTCTATGTGATTTTGTCGTACCACGAACGTCCAACGCGCTGAGATGTGTGCAGGGTAACTATCACGGGCATGGGAAAGGTTAGGTGAGTTGACTGCGAAGAAGAAGAATGACATTTTGTCATATTTGCCAGAAATTTAACGGTGCAATCTGAAACGGGCCAGTTATCGCCTACTCCACGAATGCTTCCGTAGGACTGTGTCACTCTTGACCAGACATAACAACTGATCTAGGTTACGTAACAACTACCGAGGCCCAACAACAATCGCTACACGTGTGATTACACAACACCCACCTCAGTGCCGAACATGCCACTACCAAAGGCACGATGAAACAGTTCGGGGCGATCCGGAGGCCCTCGCATTACGACTAATCGAGTTACTCAGTGACGATGCCGTATTGGCGAAACTCAAAAATGCTTTGTATCCACGTGACATTGTGGAAACAATTTATGTTCTAAACAGTCGCATCGAATATTTAACAAAAGAAATAAGAGCGAAGGACTCTTGAATTGGCGAGCTGGAAACGAAGGTCGACATGCTTGAGCAGGCCAACGACAAGCTCAAATAATACACGCGCCGACCTAATCTAACGTTCCATGGCATTGTGGAACAGCGAGAGGGCGAGGATATTGGTACCCTTGTCCTCGACATAATCGACAAGAAGATGCAGGTGTCACCTCCACTTGCCAAAGATGACATCGAAAGAAGCCATCGACTAGGCACTAAACGTGATAGCGGATGCTGCGTGATTATAGTGCGATTCAAGACGAAGCTAGTGCGGGACAATGTCTTCCGCAGTCGTACAAAGTTGAAGGACTACAACTCAAACAATCGAAATGCTCAGGTCTTTGTGAACGAAGACCTAACAAAGCGCAGGGCTACGTTGGCTTACAAGTGTAGAAAACTATTAAAAAAAACAAGGTCACCGACTGCTGGACATCGAACGCCAAGGTAATAATCAAAAACTCAAACAATAAAATAAAAGAAATCGCATCGGTGAAAGACCTATGCTTGTACTGAAGCACTCTTGCTTTAGTAAGCACCCATTGCCACATGACATTGGTCGTATGGTTACAAGTTTAAGTAACAATGTTTGTCCTGCTGATACAATGTATATTGACACATGATTAGCTATGACATTACTGTTTTTTCTTTTTTGCTGTTGTGAATATCATGTTGGTCAAACCATGGTATTATGTTTTACTCTAGTACTGTTTTTTTCTCATTAATAATATGCATCACATGCTATCAGAGATCATTATTTTCATTATTATGCTGCTTAGCCAAATTGATGCAATTTCTTGTTTACCGCTGTTATGAATTTGAAGTTGGTCACACCATGGTATTAAGTTTTACTCTATTTCTGTTTTCTTCTCATTAATAATATGTGTTGTATGCTATCGGAGATCATTATCTCATTAATATCTTGTTTAAGACTTTAACTAAATACATGCAATTTATTTTTACCGCTGTTGTGATTTCGATGTTGGCCCACACCATGGTATTATATTTACCCTATTATTTGTTTCTTCTCCGATTAATATTATGTATCATATGTATCATATGTATCATATGTATCATATGCAATCAGAAATTATCATCTCATTGTTATGCTATTTAACTAACTTAATTAATGTTTAACCCACACAAATAATATGACACAGGACTAATCATGACACTGTTTATTTTTCTTCTATTATTATTATTATTATCACACATAATCAGCTATGATGTTATTGTTTTATTTCTTACTGTTGTGAATATTATTACTGATCACACCTTGGTATTGTTTTACTCTAGCACTATAGTTTCTCATTACCAATATTCATCATATGTTATCAGAGATCGATATCTCACTATTTTGCTGTTTAGCTAAATTTTTTGTTTTTGTTTTTTACCGCTGTTGTGAATTAGATGTTGGTCACACCATGGTATTATGTTTACTCTATTACTGTTTTTTTTATTAATAATATGTATCATATGCTATCAGAGATCATTATCTCATTATTATGCTGTTAACTAACTTAATTAATGTTTAATTCCTGCTGATAATTTGACACATAAATTAATCATGACATTGTTTTTTGCTTCTACTATTATTACTATTATTATTATTATAAGCAAATATTTTAAGCAATACTTAATCAACATGTTGTCATTGTTGGCGACATAGCTCACCCCTTTCCCTAGCTGACGCCTGTACTCGTGACATCTGTTCTACTACATGTACCCCGGTATATGTTTTCTTTTGTTTTACTCCTACACGTACAATTGCGGTAACTGTCATAATGACACGCTGCCCAGAATGTGCCAAGCTATCACTTTTTATACACTACAGTTTCTTTGATTTGAGTTGCTTCTAGTAGTAGTGTAAAGACGACGGACTGGGGAGACTGGACTAATATGCGATACTCAATCAGATTTGTAAATGGATGATGATATTAGTATTGACCGGATCCAAACAAATTAAAATTTCGATTTTAGAAACTTGTACAATGATATAAATCATTACGAAGGTGACATACTCTGTATATCACGATTCTCCTTTTTCTTTAAATACAAATGATTGCAAATACTTCACCCCAACTGAATTTTCCAATGCTTTCCACTGTGATAATATATCTCCATCGATGTTATGTATAAATTGTCGCAGTTTAGAGGCACACGGGGATTCTATGCAAGAATTACTTTTTAATTTATCTTGAAGAGGCCTCAAACTTGATATAATTGGCTTAACAGAAATATTTAAAATACACGAATCCCAACAACACAACATAAGTGAGTACTATAGTTTACTTTTTACTACAAGACTACAGAATAATGATGGTCACGGTGGAGTTGGAATAGATATTAACAAAAGCTTGACCTACTTTAAACGAGATAATCTTTCCATATTTGTTCCTCGTGTATTTGAGTCTATATTTGTTGAAGTTCAACGTAATCATAATAAACCTATCATAGTACAGTGTGTACATGTCATTTATTGACCTAACACTCCTCCCCGTGCAGATATCGATCTGTTTATAAGCAAAATTATAGAAATCCAGGATAAAATTTTAATGAAAATAAAACTGCATATTTTATGGGCGGTTATATCATTAATTTGCTCAACTTTATCACCCATAAAAAAACCAACGACTTCATAGATAACGTAATATCCCAAGGATTTATTCCGCATATAACCAAACCGACAAGAATAACATATATTCGGCAACACTTATATTCAAATCATACTCATCCTAGTTATCAATCGTGGATTATTATAACTGATTTAATATATGGTATATTTTAATATATGGTACACCTCAACCACAAAGATCAATAAATAAGCAGGTCTGACAGTTGACCCCAAAACAATTTTATCATTTAGAAAACTATTGGCTAAGGCTGATAACTCAACTGTCCTATCCACTGCCAATGCAAATGAAGCTTACAATAATTTTATGATAATATAAAAATAACTTTTCAAAATATCTTGTCCAATTAAATCTGTTAAAGTTAAGAAAAATACATTAAATGTGAACCTTGGATGACATCAGGCATATTGACTTCATCACTAAATAAAGTAGTTATTCCGAAAAAAATTAAACAGACCTAATCCAGAAATTAACATAAATATAGAGAATATTGTAGAGTTTTTAATAAGATTAAACAAAACTACCTGAAACCTTCATCATAAACGGACAAGAAAATTCAAATTTAAACAAAATTGCAGAAGAATTTAATAATTTTTTTGTTAGAATAGGTACGGGCAAATCAATAAGCGACTCAGTAGTTCTTCCTGTTAAGCAATTTGACTCACACTTCCAAGGAAATTATCCGCTAAATGTGTTCATGCAACCCACACAAACAATTGTACAAAAGCTTAAAACTAAGTGCACCGAAGGATTCGATGGCTTATCCACTAAACTACTGCAAGCGACCATACATGAAGTAGCCACTCCACATGAGCATATATTAAATCAATCATTTGTTATGGGCACTGTTCCTGAAAACTTAAAAACCACAAAAGTAATTCCTGTTTTCAAATCAGGAAACAACAATATGTTTAATAATTATTGACCTATAAGTATACTACCTGCGATTTTTTAAATAATGGAAAAAAATGTATGCGATAGATTAATCGTGTTTTTAGACACATATAACATCCAATATAAACACCAGTATAGGTTTCATGCGAAACATTCCACTATTCACCCAATACTGCACTGCGCACTGCCTAAATCCTTTAAAACACACAAAAATAACTTAGTCACTAATATCAGACTTACCAGACAATATAACTTCTTATATACAGTGAAACCCAGAACACATTTTTCATGTAGGTTACCTAAACATAATTTCTTTAAAATATGGAATAGTCTTGATTATAAGATACAAAACACAAAATCTAGACCAAAATTCAAAGTTTTAATATGCAAACAATATAATATAGACAGCTATCTCAACTATGTACAGTGCCTAAATCCCAGATGTGTGGAGCGCAGTTAGAGGTGTTTTATATCTACGTTGGATCCGGATAAATCTCATACAATTATTTTCTATAATGTTTGTAATTATTATTCATTCCATGCCACCCCCAGTTCGCTGTTACACGGTCATCATTGTAATATAGTTATTGTACACGTGTATATGTGTCGTAGTTTTAATTTATCCTTGTGGGGTCACAGGAAGACGGCATCTAACATGTCATGTGACCCCATGCAACACGTTACTTTTTTAAACGGTTGTTTTGTATATTCGATTATGTTGCTGTTTGTTGTTGTTACAAAGTAAGATTTGATTTGATCCCTATGGTACCCCACTCAAAACTTATTTCTAGTTTGAAGCCTCTGCATCAACTACTACTTATTTTCTTCTGTCAATGAGCCATTTTTCTCTCCAGTTAAGTTAACCATTTACTATGCCATGGGCCTTTAGGTTAAGCAGTAATCTTTGATGTCTGTGTCGAATGCTTTCTAAAAATCTAAGTACCTAGTAGATGATATCTACTGGTGATCCCTCGTCTACCCACTTAGTGATACCTTCAACAAAAAAAACATCTGTTAAGCATGACCTCACTTTTTGAAACCCATGTTGAGATGGGCTTATCAAGTTATGTTTAACAAAAAAATCCACCATGTGATCTTTAATTAGTCTTTCTAATAATTTGTAAATCACTGATGTTAAACTCACTGGTCCATAGTTCTAGGACTTATTTCTGGAACCTTTTTTAAATAACAATATATTTGCTTCTTTCTATTCTAAAGGAACCACTCCCTCTTCTAATGACAAGTTTAAAACTGTTGCAAGCGGTATGCTAATTTGTTCTACAATTTCCAATAGTGGTTTGGGTGGAATCTCATCCACTCCAGGTGATTTATTATCCTTCATAGCCCTTATTTTCTTAGCTACCATTTCCGGGGATACAATTAACTGTCCTAAATAGTCTGAATCCACCCCCTTGAACTTAGCCTCTGGTACCGGCAATGAACTAATATCTTCCCTGGTAAACACTGAACTAAAATATTCTTTCAGATCTTTTGCCAATAAGATTCCCTCTTATATTATATTTCCAGCACTATATTCTAGAGAATTGTTGTTCATAGCTTCTCTTTGAATTTATAATTTCAGCTGTAGCTTGATTAAGTGCTTCTTTATAAATGTTATAGTCTTCATCATTTACAGTTCGTCTATATGACCTCCACATCATTTGTTTGCTTATTTTTTCTAATGGCTTCTTTCCACAAGTGTTTCTTTCTGGACCGTTTCCCTTGTTTTTTCAAAAGAACAAATTTATCAATGATGCACTCAATTTCACTCTTTAAGATAATCCAGCTTTATGTTTACAAGGAATTTATAAATAACTTGTATCTTGTTTACAAGGAATGTTATCACTATTTTGCCTTCCTTCTTAATTTCACATGCGGCAATGCCTCAAAGGCACACCTCTGTCAGCACGGTGGTAGTCCTCCCCTCCCAGCCCGCAATCAAACACTCACTCCCACCTCGCTAAGAGGTCATCTCACAAATACAGTCAAATCTTGTTTTACAGTCACCTTGGTAATACAGCCACCTCACAATTAAGGTCACCCTAGGATAGTCCTAAATTATTTCAGTATCAGGAAAAGATATTTAATTTGTCCCGCTTATACGGTCACCTTGGTAATGAGGTCACTTTGTTCCAGTCCAAGGGTGACCTTAATAGAGAGGTCCCACTGTACAAAACAACATTACTTTGCTCCAGTCCGAGGGTGACCTTAGTAGAGAGGTCCCACTGTACAAAACAACATTACTCATGTAGCATTGGTTCAATATCACTTCCCCACCAATATCACCTCCCTACCAATATCACCTCCCCCACCAATATCGCCTCCCCCACCAATATCACCTCCCCCACCAATATCACCTCCCCACCAATATCACCTCCCCACCAATATCACTTCCCCACCAATATCACCTCTCCCACCAGTATCACCTCCCCCACCAATATCACTTCCCCACCAATATCATTTCCCCACCAATATCACCTCCCCACCAATATCACCTCCCCCACCAATATCACCCCCCCCACCAACATCACCCCACCAATATCACTTCCTCACCAATATCACCTCCCCCACCAATATCACCTCCCCACCAATACGTCATGTGGTACCTGGTAATTGCTTTTTGTCATGACGTAAACGTGAGCCGTTTTATTTAACGAATACTACGTAAAATGTCCTCGGTTGATCAACAGTTACCAATAAAGTTAACAGATCCACCACCTAAATTATGTTATCACTAAGGAAACTTTATCACTAGCCTATGGCATTTCTGTGCCGAGAAGGATCTTGGATGAATTTATCAACTGAATGTGAACATAAACCAGTTGCAGTACTACACAAATAGACGACCAAGGTACACAAGTGGGTCAAAAATATCCAGCGAAATGCTTTTACGAATTTATTATTAGACCACAATTTACTTTCCTCTACACTCCCCCAGATGTAACCTATGAAAATCTCACAAAGCACACTTGAACGTAACATACAGTACCTATGACGCAGACCGTGTGGCACCAGCACTGGGTAGGTATCTAGACACTGAGATAAACAACGCCTGCAATCACTCTTACTATCATCCACAGTAAACACAACAGTCATTCACATTTCTCTAGGTACAGCTTTATTGGTCAAATAAAACACCTGCAAGACAGCTGTGCCAAAACCCGATTTACTGACAAACTGTGTGTTTGTGTGAGCTATGATTGGCGCTCATGTAATCAAAGTTAAAATATACTGTATTTATCAACTTTGGAGTATTCAATTGTTATGATAATTTTATATAAAAAACTATCTGAATACTTTAAAATGTGGATATCTTCAATACTGGGCTGTGTATTTGGGAAATTAGCCTCTCAAAGTAAAGTGCAAGATTACACCCAAAAGATGTTTCTTAGTTAAGCGTAGAGCCTTATTTATGTATGTGTCCACTTAATGATAATAACACACATAAATTAAATTTAAACTGCATATTAGGAAGCAACAACTTTCAGATCACTTAAGTTACTTGGTTTGCATTAAGCATCATTTTAATACTTAATACTAAAATAACTTATGCTGATGAAATTTGTATTGTGTGCTGACTTGGAGTAGTTATTGTTTGAAAAAACTTATTTAAAAAGTAATTTTTTTTAGAATGGATGAAACCATAAATTACACAATTTCAAACTGATATCAATTATCAACACTATTCAGAAAATAAGTTAAATAAGTAATTTCATACTAAGTTCTCATGTTCGTAGCTTCTTTATTAACATGACCATTAGCCCTAGAGTTATGTGGGTGCATTCGTGTATAATTGTATAAGTTACACGAAGCCTTAAATCCAGTTTTATCTAGTATTGGAGGTGTTTCAATTTTATATATATATATATTCATAATTACGATACTTATCGATGTGTCTTAATGATGGTGTTTAGCAATGTAGACTTACGTCAGGTTCACACAATAAAGTTTAGCAGGCCTATTATCGATTATGATAGGGACTGGCAACCTTTTGAATGGAGAGCCAAACAGATGACTTAGTGGGCCACACATGTATTATTGAATATTGATGATCATTACCCTAGTGGGAATTGGAACATTTTGATGTTTGGAATCTGAATATAAGCCATCGTGTTTCTATGCATTGAAATTTAACTTACAAATTATTACCATTATTATTACTAATAATTTGTTATTATTATCATCAAAGATCAACATCTTAGTAGTTTGGCTGAATTAATTATTATAACTTAACTGTTGCTTATGGTAGATTGTAAGGACTTCACCTACTCATCATGGAAAGCATAAATACTTGATAATGACCGTGAAATGCACATTTTGTATATGGGTATGTTGTTTGAGCATCATTTGCATGCTTCCAGTAGCTTGTTTACAAGGTTGTCTATCTAGGTTATGATCCTAGATATATACGTATAGATATGATTTTTTGAAACCAGAATTTTACAGCACTCCCTGTCTACTTTTGCCAAAGCGTGCATTTGGCCTCCTGGGCAAAGTGTGAACAACTCTGGGACGTCAGTATCAAAAGCACCCATTATTCATGGTGAGTGTTTTTGGCACAGAAATTTCTAGTTTGACACTTGGCGCAGTTGCTGCGCCACCAAACAACTTGGCAATGAGCTTAGCGTGTTTGATCAGAGCAGGTCAGGAAACTGTTCCTTCAACTAATGCATGTAGCTGTCAAGTCCTGCGTGAGAAACCAATACTCATGGCAGACAAAAACCATACATTATCAGTAAAAACTATTATCTGGGGCACTGCACGAAGTTTACAGGAATTCTACCAGGCCCAGAAAAGAGCGTGAACCATAAGGAAGTTTGATGTGTCAGTCGGCGAATTTACCGATAAAAATATAACGACCGCGATAAATTCATAAAAAAATGTATCTCAAAACACAAGTGTATGGTTTTCCTACTACACCCGTAGTTTTCATTCTATCAATAAAACCGCAGTGACTACAGCTAGACCGTAGTACTTGACAGGTATGATGTAGTAACACTATTCAAGCGTCAACTCTCTGGTGCATTGTAGTTTGGTGAACTATATCCGCACAACTTCCTACACATCGACGATTTCCACACAGAACAGGTTGGAAAATAAGGCAACTCCTCACAACGAGTCCTAAGATCGGCAAGACACCCAGCTTTGCTTTTCGCTATTGCGTCTCCCACAGTAGCGACTTGATCTCGGAAGCGGAGATGAACTCGATCTAACTGATGAGATGTTCTCGCAAACCCATTTGGAGTTTGCAAATTGCGGTACTTTTGTACCCGTATGTATGTAGTTCACGGGTCGTCATGGTGACGCTCATTGTGTGCTGCATCTACTTGACTGACATTCATGTTTTCTTGAGGGATGATGCAGCATTTCTTCCAATCATGGAAGTTGCATCTATTGTTTTCATCCCTCGGGCTGCATTGTGGACAATTTCACTTTTAGTTTGCGGGCCGCAGGTTGCCGCCCCCTGGATTATGACATACAAGTGATCACAACACTATGCATCCTTTCTATGATTGTTTCAACATAGGTAATTGTTATAAAATATTGTTTTCCGGTTTACCTACACAGCGTACCTGAGTGTTTTAGTTTGTTTTAGTGGTTGATTTGAATTCCCATTGTAATTACTTTTTTGTAGAGTTTATCATAACATATCATTAAATTACTTTGCCCGTGTGTTTTCTCCCCAGAGCACCCGGTTGAGATAAAGCCTCTAGCAGTGGCCCCATCTTGAGGATACTTTAGAGACTAACACTGGCTGATTCCTTGATATCTGAGCTATGAATTGTGGGTATTAATTTAGATTTTCGCGATAGAAGTTTATCACCTGTGGATCTTCAAAAATGGCGGCCCGTTGGAGGTTGTAATTGTTTACTAATAACAAAGTTTGTGCTAATTTTTGTTGGATGGGACAGTTCTGACACTGAACTAAAGGTAAGTTAACATTATGTTCGAAATGCAACTGAATGAGCGATAAAATGGATGACTTGGGCTTTGTTTATGTTTCAATGTCAAAATTTGGTTACCATCAGTCAGGATTTAGGCATTGAGACTGGTTTTTTTTATAAGTTGCTATACAGAAGTTATGTCTTTGATCACAATGTCAACACTGACATTGACATGACACAGAAGCCATATGAAGGATGACAGCGACCAAGAAAGAAGTCTTACAAAGCTGTGTTTGCTGTCTATATTTCTAAAAAGTGAACTGATTTACATTGTCTCGTGTGTAAGCAAGGCATGGCAAGTGTAAATGCACAGACCACAGTAGAATGCATTTCATGTCAATAAAATGTATGTATGATATTCCACTCTATAGTTGTGCAGAATATAACGTTTCTATATTTCTTACCTATAAATGACAACATATATTTAACCAATAGACACCACAGTCACACCATGTTAAACATAATTCAATGGACATCAAATTAAACTTGCAATTACAGAAAAACAATAGTTTTGAAGATAGCTTAAAACCTGCAGGCACCCAGAAACTATGTGGCAGCAGCCTGGGGAACAGTGACACATGCCAATTTAACTGGCCGGGTGTAATGAGTTAAGCATCAATCATACATCTAAAAGCTTACTTGCCTTTTCATATTGCTATCACAGGAAAAGTGGTTCCTCACGACTATTCTGGACTATTGTAATAGCAATATGAAGAATCAAGTGATTAACACAGGCTGATGTCACTTTTGTTGTATGGAGAGGCAATGCCAATTGAGATAATCAGTATTATTATCCTTAAATATGCCAATTTTCCTGTCAAAAAGAAATGTTATGTGAAATTTTTTTTGTAAAAGGTACATTCTCTAAAAACACTGGCAGTTTATACATCAAAGAAACTTTGTGCTTCCAATAGTGCTTTCCAATACATTTTTTTATTCTACAATTTATAAGTAACTTCTTGTCAAAATTATGAAATTTTGGCTGTGTTGTCTGTAATTTTAATGATTCATAAAAATTTCAATGTGGCTGTATTAAGTATAAAAATGTATATTCAAAACAAAAAAGTGCAAATTTAAAATTTATTTCACTTTATTGTGACTTTATTTCCTGTGACATTATTTCCAACGTTTGGTTTCTAGGCTGCACTGACTGTCTCTGGCAACAGAAATAGATTGTTATTGATAACTGCAAGTGATTGGCCAACTTGTTTCAGACACAACACTGGTGAAAGTGAGATGACTGACACTGCGTCTACCCCAGCAGAGCAGATAATCTCCTTTGACAGGAGCTACTACATCATGATTAAACACAAGACATCTCTACTGCAGTCCTGGGTTGTAGGCTCATTTGTAAATCACACTACCGGTATCTATCTCTACGGCCAAATGTGGGGCAACTGTCAAGTTTGTCATGTCTGTTTTGGGGAACAAATGTTCTTCTTGATCAGAAACACATCATAATAAATTGTTTTCAGTCATCGTTTATACTATGCTTCTATCACTTATTATGTTGTCACAATGCTTCTCAATGCGGCGGCAGTGTCATAGACATAGAGCACAAGGTGTGATCCTAAATGAAAGGGAGGATCTCAAATATAAGGGGTGATGTTGTCGCAGGATATAATAAACGGTAGGAACGTACCTTGCGTTTATTGCATCCTGCAGGTGTCTGCGTAGTCACGAATTATAAGAATGGCTGTGCCACATGGAAGACTCTCAATTAGGGATGTTGTTCTATCGAAGTCACAGGCGCACAGCAACACTGTGGCTCGTGTAGGGGCTTATATAGGGGTGTCATTGCCCACCCCTACACAGACTACAGCATGGCGCAACAGATGAGACTATTCAGGACCTGGCTCCTCCACACTCTTCCCTCCTTATGTATTTTGGGGTTTTTAACGTAATAGGACTGGGCCCTGGCACAATCTCAAACAGGGATGAACTCAAATGTAAGGGATGATCTCATATATATAAGGGGTGATCTCAAATATAAGGGATGATCTCAAAACACTGATGTTCAACACTACTTACGGTAGGGTTAATAGCAGTTTGCTTACCACCATACATCAATGTATTTTTCACAAATATGTTATTTATTTTCTGGTCAGGCCACGCCAATTTTGTATTGTTAGCATTACGGATTTTTGAGACATTTTGTTAGGGAGGCGGAGAGAATAAAAATAAGTCATTGCACAAGAAAGGTATTTTGTGTAAACATATGAATTATCATATCAGCCACACATTATTAAAAAAAACTGATTTAGGCTTGTATCAAAACCTACTAGACACATACTTTTATGAAAGCTTAATACAAGATGAATGAAGACTATTAGAATTTAGAATAACAAGTACTGATAACAATTAAGGCTTAGCAAATACCATTATGGTGTGTTAACATTACAGCTACAAACATGTAGATTAGAGGTAGGATATATCTTGCTGTGATAATATTAATTTGACTGGCATAATTAGGAAAGATTGTTATTGCTCTTCCGACAAATGGGTAGGTTTCATATATAACAATGCAAAGATAATTTTGCCTTTCAGTGGGCACCTCATTATAATTGATAGCACTAAATAGGACACAAATAGTGGATTGATTTAGAAACAATTATGCAATGTGATGCTGACTATGCAGGCTTTGAAGAGAGTGTCTACAACCCGTTTTCCCAGCATGTCAACTTGATTGGCCAAAATACGATGTTCAGATCTTTGCATGTAGACAGAATGAGTAGCACGTTAAATGTGTGGACATTACTGGTTTCGCTTGTGTTGCGCATTGGCAGTTTATATTCTTTGTTGCTATTTTGCATCGTGTCTAAAATGTCAGCCTTTAGGTTGCCTTTTGGCATAATTTTGGTGACACTAACGTTGTCATATTTCAAGAAAATAAATGTGTTAAACGTTGAATTGCTCAAGTAGCATCCGCAAGAACGCTAGCTGTCATTTCAACAACAATCCGAGCATTCGACACCAACACATATTTTCGATATCACTATATCTTCAGTGCGGCGTCGTTACAAACACATGGGAAAAGACATCGTTGATTATGTAGGACAATTAAAATGTTAGTTCCTTTTGGGAAGCAGCGCCAAACTTCAATTTCATGATACAAAACCATGCTGCAGCGTCTGGTTCAGCCATGGTTTAGATCAATTAATGATAAGTTGGACTTTCACGGATTCGTTAGATCATAGGCAGATCGTAGACCAAGGATGCACGACAACCAATGAAACGTTGTTTAAATGTTTTAAGTCATCCTTAATAACACAAAGCTTTCGCTGCCAACAGATGTAAAGACTTAACACAAGGAACAATGCCCATTAGGAATAATAAAGCAACAAATTTGAACAACTAAAACATAAATCAAATAAATAATAATAGTAAGGCCACAATAAAATATAGTTGTTTCCGGTAATATTGATTTTTAAAATAGGTTAGGTAGGTAGGAAAACCATTTTATTTTTTAAACATTTTATTGCAAAAAAATAGAATAGGCAGACTTATTGTAATATTTTATTTATAATTTTGGTTCAACCATTTTAGCTAGCGCCATATGACACTATCCAACGGAATTTGTTAGAACTACAAAACCAAGACTATATCACTTTGAGCCAGCGTAACCTAGGTTACTGCCAATCCTTCACGTTTGGTATTCGAACCCGGAATCTGTATACTTATGCGCGTTCTAACGATGTGACAAGTATATTTAATTAACATGTCTTCAATGCGCTTAGAGGACAACCAGACAACGATCATGAAACGGTTTATGTTAGCACCTTTTGCCCGTGTCCCTGTTTTTACGTCGTCACGACACTTCACAACAATTTACGCAGGAATCCATCCAATACTAGGGACGATTGCAGAATTCCCGATCCTAAAGGTCAATTCTTGTTACTTTTCAAGACTTTTGCAATTATTATCTGTATTTGGTATCATGTTGAATGGTCGTTGTAATAATCTTTTGCCGGAATATAATATGTTAAAAGAAGTTTTTGGTCAGAGGAAAGGGTCGAGGGTTGGCATCATAAAAAATATTTCTTTTGTTCTTGAAAAAATGCATAGGGTCGCACGGAAATACTAAGGACGGTCGGGTTACTGGAAACACAGGTATTATTTTATTTGGCCTTAACACACACCAATTCCCCATCTCAAAAAATGCAAATTTCTGGCTGCATGGATTACCCACAATGATACGCTGGCAAGAGAAAACAAACAACATGCAACTCGTAGTTTCCCTACACATTTAATGATGTCCAACATATTCCAGCCAACCACACTTGTTTATTCCCAATGAAACCCAAGCGAGCAGTTTTCCGGCAGATGTCACCGGCACAAGGTGAAGGCTGGCCAATCACGGCCACCAAGTTCACTCAACGAGTCCGACACTACAACACTTGACGATGGACATCGCAGCTCAATGTCAATGCCTTAACTAAGGTAAGAGCAAAAATCGTCTACTTGTGTCCTGGGAGACGCGTGTAGTGCACCTTACTGCTCCACAGGGGGTGATCCCATTCCCGTGCCCACCGGACCGTGACGTCTCTCCCAGATCATGCGGTGCTTCTGTTTGAAGTACGCCGCACGCACGTTGGGTGCCGGTCCTAAGTCTCCATCTGTAACAGATCAGTTCTTATACAGCGTCATCTCTAGTCTATAGGACCACTCAAGATGCTTCACACTTCACCTCCTGGCAGACTCGCAGACTCGAACACCATCACGACTTCTGTAAGAAGCATCCAGCCATGCTGCAATTACTGCACTAAGATTACTCATATATTCACCACTGTATATAATCAGGTGCTCGTTTATAAGGCTAAGTGGATTAAGGTAATGTACACGTAACGAAACTGAAACCAGACTTGGGTCCAAATACACATATTGGGAACAAATACAAATACAACTCAGCCAAATCAAATACAAATATGTTGCTTTTCCAGATTTCAATTCAAATACAAATACATTTTTCCAATTCTTTTGATTCAAATACGATTCAAATACATGGCTCCTGTTTCAGTTTCCCTCCCTCATCATGGTCCTAGCTCCAGTCCCAGCTGCTGTGCACACAATGTGGAAGGATCAGTAGTAGGATCATAGGATTATAAATTCATGACTTCAGATAAAACTGCTCAATGAAAGAATGTAGGAGTAGCCAGCCAATGACTCTGATGTGCTGTTCTTCTGTTTGCACTGGTTATCCTTGACTGACAACACTTTGGAGGAAACCTGGCTTCTTTTGTGCTAGCCCTGATGTTTACATAGCGGGTGATAATAGGATTCTTTGAAGCACATTCCTAGCCAAAACCTGGCTATGGATGGGGATAGGCCTCACTGGCTATCCATTTATTCACTCATGAATTGCTGGGTAATGTTTGACCAGCAGCTTCACATTAGGCCAATTTTTCTTAGTCTGCCTGCCCACTATTGACCCTACCAAAAATGTTGAAGAAAACTTTTGAAATATTTGACAGATTTTAAATGCATACATTTAGTTGTATTTGCAAATATGTTCAAATACAGACTAAATATCAAATACAAATACATGCACTTTATGATTTCCAATTCAAATACACAACATTTTTGTATTCAAATACAAATACATATTTGGACCCAAGTGTGACTGACACAGCAGCAAAATGATTAGAATCCGGATTCTATCAATGTTCTAAATGCTACACTACTTTGCCTCGTACGCTAACACTCAAAGTCACAACCAATGTAACAACCAGTGTACTACACACAATGCAACCCTTTCTTAATAATTAATTTATGTTGCAAATATATTTATTTTAAAAATAAAATGAAACAGGGAACACAGTCATCTGAGACATAATTATATTACACTTAATTTCAGCGGTTTTTGTATATATCTTGGAATAATTTCTTCCTCTTGAAACTGAATCGGGAAAAATTATTCTCCGAAGAATATTACAAACATCTCCGAGACGACTCAGACGAGTGGACAATGTATGACATCATACTTCCCTTGATACATTGGTCAACATTAGGTGAGGTAATACATACACTTGGTGAACCAGTTGGTAGTTGCTGTCTCATAATCTTCCCGCACTTTACGACACTTATCCTCTTGGTCGGTCATTCCGTACCAGTGTTCACACTCCAGGCGGCGCTCTCGCAGGATTATCAGGATCTGGTCTTCCACTTTCCTGAAACAACCAGCAGAAAGTTTCTTTACAGTGATCAGTATATCGTATAATTATCATAAATTACGATTATGTTTGTTTTGGTATACACTGGAATCGACCTGGGCACTCATTTCAGTAGCATTTTTATGAGGTCATCAACCCAATTTTGCTCTTTAAAAGCAATTTTGCTCTTTAACAGTGATTATGTATATGAAGGGTCTCAGGACAAAAGGCGACAAACACCATTTTTTTTATTTTGCCCAAACCAGGATTACCCGGTAAACGTTTGTTTAAACACATGTTGTTTGATCTAAATTAAAATTATATATGCATGCCATGTTTATTTCAAATTTTTGTAAAAGCATAATTTATCGAATAGTATCAAATGCCAAAGTGACATAGCAAGGGTAACAAGGATACTCAAATAATTAAATATTGACTTTATTGTTTAGGTTGTACATACACCTTAAACATGGTTGTGTAACTTAGAATGCAACTTTAATCCATGACATTTTTAACATGACTGTTAATTAAAATAGAACATTTCAAATGGAGCCTGTATCCTTCAGCCAGTGGCATTTAAAAAATTGAATTAATATTTTCATTTGATATTTTATAATTATTTTATTGTTAATTAAGAGAATGTGCCTAAAGTAACTATTAGAGTCCAATTAGTATTTATATGTACTGTATTTACATATATTTAAACTGACTAATGGGTTTATAGTGTCAGTACTTCGACACTGATGCTATTCTGCAACTGTGATTGTATTTATAGCATTACTTTTTATGTTCTTTCACGTTTCTATAATGCATTGTTTCAATAAAATCTTTGGTGTTTCTATTCTGGTCACTAAAGACAAGTGTAGCATTTCTGCTATTTCAAGATGGTTAAATCTACTTGCCTGAGGTTTAATTTGGGAAATGAGGAAGGTCAAGCCAGTAAATAGACATATTGTTGACCAACCGCTTTGGTTACGTAATTACGGCAACTCGGTTGCAGATGCGCTCAGTGGGGCGTGGTATTCTGTTGCTAGCATTGCCAGCAGGTGGTTTCACTGTAATCTTAGAGGGTGTTCCACAATGTTTAGTTTGAATTGTATATGGCTTTAGCCAATAGAAATGATGGAAACCTGTCATATGATGTGTAATTAGGTCCGCTTATATAAACGTTTATTGTACGCATTTCGCCATCTGGGCGCTGGCGAAGGACTGGGACAGATCCAGGGTTGAACGAGACAGGTTGCCCTGCTGCCAAGAGAATGGCAAGTCAAGTCAAGCGTGGTGGGAATCGTTAACGTGGGTTACGTTCCCAAGCTTTTGTGTGTGTGTAATATTCAGTGTCCAGAGTGACTGTTTGATCGAGCTTCGAAGAAGCCATGCCGCCACGTCAGCGGTATATTGAGACAACGTTCCGGTTGGCCCCAACGTATTTGCGTCGTTGAGCGATAATCGCAACGCGCTCACCCAGCACGGGCCATCCTCGAACAGCGGTCTCACAGCGACAACGTCAGAAAGATTGACCGAATGCGACTCGCAGCGGCCGGCGGTAAACATATACTGCCAGGCGTCGTCATTTGCGCGAAACCGTTCATTCGACTTCTCGATCGTTTGCGACAGGGCAAGACCTCTCGATCGAATTCGTAATGGCCGGCGGTAAGCGTCTACTGCCCGGTTTCGTCTTCCAGTTGAACGTATTCAACTGACTTCGCAATCGTTTGCGACCGTGCGATCATTGAACGTACGCGACTCGAGAATTCGCGGCGTACGACGGCAATCGTCAAGTGCCCGGCATCATCACTCGTGCGGCCGAGATACCCCGTTCTAATTGTGATCGGAGCTCGGCGTGTTGACTTCAACAAACGTTCGTATATATTCGAGATGGGATTAGCCCAGTATCAATGTCTATTATTTGCTGTATTATGATTGGTAGTTATCTGTGTTTGAAGTGAGGTATTTTTACCCTTGAAATATTCACATATATATGTATATATATGTGTGTGTTGTAACAGATTACTGTAATGAGAGTCCGCGAGGACTAGCTTATACTGTGTATTTATATTAAGGGAGTTATTCTTAGATAACACTTGGCGCCTAGTGTAGGGTTGTGTAGCGGTATAATCCACCTTAGAAAGGGAGTGGAATTTGATAATCGAAAGATTCAGTGTTATCGTTTATTATGTTCTATTAAATTTTGGTTACGGGATTTCTTTATTCTGTTTATTTTGTTAATCGAGATATTTACCAAAAGAAGGATATCTTGTAATAAAGTTTATTAAATTTTCCTCGTTCTTTGTTGCTTGTTCACGAAAACCGTTCTTTCTCATATGCGTTGACCTTGATATATAAGAACCCTACTAGACTGAGCCATCTAGTGTACGGAGACCTCGCTAATCAGTGACAACAAGTTCTACTGTATAATAACATGTTTTTCTCATGCAACATTCCGCAATAACTACCTGAGCAGTGCCTCAATAAAACACTGTCCCCAATAGCACCTCAGAAATATCTTGGTGGGAAAATACTCCCACGGTCCAAGCCATGGCCCCCAACATAGAACCAAAACTGCGTTCTTGACCTTGGTCTAGGGTGGTTACTCCATAAACAATACACAACATTCCACACCAGGTGAACTAGGACGTAACTGCAGCCCACAGACACAATCATGTCTTCACCCACATACTGCCACGGGGGGGGGGGGGGGGCATTAAACATATGTTGCCGTGAGCATGGTATCATACACGTATGTAACTTTACGAATACGAATACATTTATTTCATGTAAAACTCACATAGATGATAGGTAGATACATATACACTATAAATAGGTCTAAAAATAGATAGCTTTTTAAAAGTAAATTATTGATAAATACAAATAGAAAAATCAAAATAAAATTAGGTAATGAATTAAAAAATAAATAAATAAGTTATAAAATTAATTTAAGCTATATAAATAATTAAATATGTAAAACGTGATATAGTCACCATTTGAGCCATCATTCTGGGCTGGTTGTTACACGTAAAATGTAAGTTTCGCATAGATATTTTGTAAAGTTCCATGTATATTATTTTATTAGATAATCACAAATATACTGCATCAATACAAATATATAGCCAAATCAGCCTAATACCAGTGCCCAGTCATTGTCGCTGAATGCTAAGAAAAGGGCCACATCCCTAAACAATAACCACAAACATTCAGGGAATCATTTAACAAAACTTTCACCTCTCATTAATTAATTAATGTCCATCAATTGGGACTTACAGATTTTGTGACATAAATCCCAGTTTTCATCTGAGTTGTTCTTCAGTAATGGTTCCAAGTGGGATATGCACATTCAGATTAATTTTTTAACTTCTGTCTTGGGACACAATTTCAAAGAAGGCCATCATTGTAAAGGAAACAGATCATAGAATCGCTACATATCACTAACTACATATCACTAACTAGACCTAAGCTGCTTAGGAAAAAGTTATTAAAATGTGTTTACATTTCAAAATACACTCAAAATGGTGGCCAAAAGTGGGAATGCCGACACTGACTTACTTTACAGACTCGAGTCTCATTGTATGCTGCTGAAACTGAATGTGTTTACCTTGTTTTTGCATTATGGGATGATAATAAAGCATATGTGACAGCTGACAATGTTTCTTTGTGTTGAATTTGAGAAATTTTACTTTCTTTCAAGGCATAACCTGTGCAACAATGGCGTCACACATTCAAAATTTTGTTGCTAATATCGTGTGTCTGTCGCTAGACTTAAATCAAACAAAACTACTTTCCACCACAGAACTTCATAAAAATGGATCAGAAACTGTCATTATCCAGAAAGCATCATGTACACAGTAAATGTTGCAGCCTGATTTTGTGAGTGGTGTCGCAAATTATGTGCAGGTTACACCGGTTTTTCGAATTGATCTGTGTCTAAAACTATGCGGTGTTCCCCGGCATTACGATTTTCCACAGACTTCTAAGAACAGAAAGCAGAGAGTGATGATGTTTTACACAGGGATTCCCCTTCAGAAATCACACCATCGACCAAAAATAGTGCAGCGTCAAATGCTGTTCCAGCCCGATGCGCAGATTACGCGTGGAAAACTTTCGCTTGGTAGTCTACATTGTTTGCTTTCTGCAAGGCTGATTTGGTGAAAGGGAAGTTTAGAATGCAATATTTTGTTGTGAAAGTTTGATAAATGTGTATTTTAATGTTTATTTTGAAGTTTTAGAGCTTTGATGACTGTGAATTGAAGCCGATCTGTCGATACACGACCAAAACGCGGCGGAGAAAACGGCGTCATGTGTATCGCAGGTTACGAGGCGTCACTAATATAAACGTTCACATGCAAATTGTCGCACTGTTGTCAATATTTAATCAATTGTGTGATAAAATGAAGAAGTTTACAATATTTTATGCGCCATTCACTTTGATAGCTGAGAAAATCACCAGCGCATCATGAACGCGGTTCGGTGGTGTCGCACGATATGCAGGTTATAAGTTCAACTTCTGGTAATGGTGTCGCATGATGTGGAAAGTTTTACTAGGTTTTTGTGTAGCTCTGCTCATTTTTGTTCAAAGCTTAGTTTTCAATCAGAAATTGTGATGACAATCAGGTGTAGTTTTTTAGAATATCCTGTATCATTTTGTTGCAAGTTAAGGTAAAAAAAAAATCACAAATGAAAAAAAAATTGAATAATTAAGCTCTTTTAATTTTTTTTATTAAAAAGATGAAAACATTTCATGATTCTTGTGTTTTAATTCCCACACTTTACTGTACTGTTCTTATGACTCAGGTCTTCACCGTCTTCTTTTCCACGTTTTTATTGCTTTGACGTCACGTGTAACACAGGTTACACAGTAGATTAAACAAATTGTATAATCCAAAACTGAGCTCAGCTGAGATAACTTCCAACCACACAGTTCTTTTAGATCATTCTCAACTCCTGATATTATCAGTTTAGCTCAACTTGTCTTATCCATGTTCTGACAAAATGTTACGTCATCAGCGTAACCTGCGCTACGGTGTCACAACTTGAACATTCCACAGCAGTACCATACTGAAGGATAAGTATGAACAAAATATATGAATGCATTGTTAACAAGATTTATTAACAATGCCAAAGTGATACTGCACAAATAAAACTTTTCCAGGCTTATAGCTGTAACTATGGTGTCACAGTGTAATGCAGGTTACACTCCACAGATCCATCTCATTACATCCAGATTATGTAACGACCGTGTACACAAGTGATTTTTTATTTTGTAATTCTGACACTACAATGTTTCTCTTTTTTCCCGCTATATTTCAAAACCAAATTTGCTGATTTAAATTTTGACCAGTTTATTCCAACTCATTTCCTACATGGAACTAAACATCACGAGAAATGGCAAACATAAATAACAAACCACTGCCAGTTGGTTATGCTAAGAAACGTCAACATGTTCGTCAACTTTTCTCAAACAGCTGCACGTGAGATGTACACATGCTTGACTTGAAGAAAGCCTGATGGTGTACATTTTCAAATAGCTCAGTGTTGTTTGACACGCCAGTCAGCAGTAAACAATGGCCTGAGGCACACTTGCTACACCTGTCAGATCTACTTAGCTAATTAACGAGTGTCACACATAGAAGACGTCAAGGAAACCTGACGGTTCCGAAGGTATGAGGTCCAATGGGTTTAGCATTAAATCATGTTGTATAAATATAGTATCAAGTTATCAACTAGGTCTAATGTATTTTAATGGGCCATAATTTGTATTATATACTGATCGTTATGTCAAAATTGATAATAAATAAATCTGAAAATGTTGCCATGTATATCAGAATGGCATTCGTTTTTATTGTAGAATTGTGTTGTACGTGCTATAAACTATTTATATTCTAACATACTTACCGCCAAAATATGTTTTAACAACTTTTTTATTCAACAGTTCAATGTTTAAAAAAATAGCCGAGCAATTACTCAAATCGCCAAATTGCGGGCTCGGATAATTCCAGGGATGTGTTCATGTATTAATGACACACATATCCATCTCATTAGAACTTGGACCTGAGGCCGTGCCTTTCAAAGCGATGCGCTGACATGTAAACAAACGGTTTCCTCCCGAAACACTTCAATTTCAACAAAAATACGATTCACTTAAACACATTTTGGTGGTCAGTATCTTATAATAGTGGTTATTGTATAACACGATTTTATGACAAAAACCAACGGACAACCTCCCTTTAACAGTTCACTGCTACAGGGACTAATGACTTACTCGACACGGCCCATGGTGTTGAGTTCTATATCAACAGTGACAACAGTAAAACAATTTGGTGGAGGCACTAAATGGGCAGCATTACATTGGTGGTGGGTAATGCCATTGGTCCAGCACTGGTCGCTATTATTTTGTAAGTTTTATTGCAATCATAATAAATCACACATCATAAACTTTTATCATAGTCAAAATTTTAATTTTAATTGCTATTAATTATACCGTTTTATATCTGACCCATGAAATAATTTACAATCAAGGGATTATCTTTATAACTACAGTAGTTTTATGAAAACCATCAGTGCAGGTCAGGTCATCTATAAGTCTCTTCTTATTTCATTTAGCCCATGGTGAATTAGGCTTGTTAATGGTGGAGACATCAGTGCAAGAACGGTGAATGGAAAAGGAAATCGAGGACTAATATCAAAACATGCTTCATCCTCAACTTTCAGGGAAAAGAGGAGAGTAATAACAACATAATTTTAAGTCCAAAATATGGATTTCATTAAAAAGCATCATGTCTGATGTGGTCGTACTCACTTGTCTCGCTTGTACTGTTCGTTCGCCTCAAAGAAGCAGACCTCATTGCTAACATCACATTCATCAATGTTGGGTACACGCCTCAAGCGACGGTGGTAATAGTAGGTCTTGTTCTTCTCATGCAGAGGTTCAACGACCTTCTCTGAAAGAAAGATCAGTGTCAGAACAATGCAGCAATTTCACCAAGATTACCCTATTTTAAACAAACCACAAATGTTAGAATGTGCTGTATTTTTCGGTCAAAATAAACTATGTGTCGTTGTTTAACATTGTTAACTGTTTTCACTTATGCAGATATCAGAAACAGACTGACATTTGTTAGAAAAAGATAAGTTCACACGCAGCACAATATCGAATACTTGGAACCACTTAAACACTTTACACTTCACCTTACTGCAAACCTATTCATTCCAACTGAACAGCAAGTGAGCAACTCGACTTCTCTGGGTCCCGGGGATGTATTTAGCCAGGCTACAATTACAGTATGAAGACTATTCGTTCACAGTTAAACGCGTTGACCACCTGATCTGTTACCACTTACAAAGACCTGAGTGAACTATGGCAATGTGGAGTGAACAAAACTGCACATGCATAGGATAGGCACAAGAGAATTTGAATTTCTTAACTGAGAGACCGTGTTCTAACCACAAGTCGACTATGCTATTCTACTCCATTAGTGAGTATTAATTAACAACTGTAATATACATTAATTAAAGAAAAGGAAGAACACATTGGCTGGGTGTGGGGTGTCTGAGAAATATACAGAAGATATAACAAGTTAACAACCAGCACAATAGACAGTAAATACTAACACATTGGCTGGGTGTGGGGTCTCTGAGAAATATACAGAAGATATAACAAGTTAACAACCAGCACAATAGACTGTAAATACTAACACATTGGCTGGGTGTGGGGTCTCTGAGAAATGTACAGAAGATATAACAAGTTAACAACCAGCACAATAGACTGTAAATACTAACACATTGGCTGGGTGTGGGGTCTCTGAGAAATATACAGAAGATATAACAAGTTAACAACCAGCACAATAGACAGTAAATACTAACACATTGGCTGAGTGTGGGGTCTCTGAGAAATATACAGAAGATATAACAAGTTAACAACCAGCACAATAGACAGTAAATACTAACACATTGGCTGGGTGTGGGGTCTCTGAGAAATATACAGAAGATATAACAAGTTAACAACCAGCACAATAGACAGTAAATACTAACACATTGGCTGGGTGTGGGGTCTCTGAGAAATATACAGAAGATATAACAAGTTAACAACCAGCACAATAGACAGTAAATACTAAATATGTTATAGCATGCTTCCGTTTCTGTTTCCTTTCCTGGCACAACATCTTGAAAGGTGGCGTCCCTCGGTGGTGTGTGGTAAATTATGGAATGACTCACGGAAGGGGTGTCAAGCCCGTTCACGGCTTGTATGTGGAGCGTGCTGCCATCTAGTGACAATGCCGCTTGCAGTTATAACAAATTGTAGTCAGATCATATGCTGCCACCTGGTGACTGTTGAAGTAACAGAACTTCACTGAAGCCAGGGATACTCTGACGTACGTTGCCCCCGTGTGCAACTGATGATGTCTACCTCATTATTCCTTGTTGATAACAAACTTCCGCTTGAATTTTACATAAGTGCTAAGACACTCCTTTCACGCAAGTAAATAGTCATCTGCCATTTTTTGTCAAAAGGTCACTTGCACGCAATGACTGCAATGCATCATACATTGACATAATAATAATTATTATGAAGTGGTTGTGTAGTCGAGCATTGGAACCGTGTGCATCAGCATTAAAGATCCGAGCATTGAATGCGCATGTGCCAGTCATCACGTGCTATGTGGTAGTGATGTCGGCCTGTGCTGCGTGGTAGTGATGTCAGCCTGTGCTGCGTGGCAGTGATGTCAGCCTGTGCTGCGTGGTAGTGATGTCGGCCTGTGCTGCGTGGCAGTGATGTCGGCCTGTGCTGTGTGGTAGTGATGTCGGCCTGTGCTGCGTGGTAGTGATGTCGGCCTGTGCTGCGTGGTAGTGATGTCGGCCTGTGCTGCGTGGTAGTGATGTCGGCCTGTGCTGCGTGGTAGTGATGTCGGCCTGTGCTGCGTGGCAGTGATGTCGGCCTGTGCTGCGTGGCAGTGATGTCGGCCTGTGCTGCGTGGCAGTGATGTCGGCCTGTGCTGCGTGGCAGTGATGTCGGCCTGTGCTGCGTGGCAGTGATGTCGGCCTGTGCTGTGTGGCAGTGATGTCGGCCTGTGCTGTGTGGCAGTGATGTCGGCCTGTGCTGTGTGGCAGTGATGTCGGCCTGTGCTGTGTGGTAGTGATGTCGGCCTGTGCTGTGTGGTAGTGATGTCGGCCTGTGCTGTGTGGTAGTGATGTTGCCTGTGCTGTGTGGTAGTGATGTCGGCCTGTGCTGTGTGGTAGTGATGTCGGCCTGTTTGAGAGGTCGAGTAATGTTGGCTAGAAATAAGTGTTTGTAAAATTATACATTGATAACTGCTTTACAATACATTCAATAATTAATGTTCAATATTGCATGTTTGGAATGCCTTTTTCGACAGCAATATTGGCCTGTTTTTATAACAACCCTTTTTATTATAGTTAACCGTAATTGGCCATAATTATTTAAGTATAACAACTCTTAATAATAAAAAATAAAATGCGCGGTTGCACACCTTGTAATTCTTTAAAATGCTGATGGGTTGTTTTATGGAACGTCCTATGAAAATCACATTTTATAAACTAATTCCGACCAATGGTTGTTGTCATGTAAACTGATTATTAAGTTATTTTGGACTTCTTTTCATATAGACAGAATATATTGAGCATTAGGTTAAAGTTGCATTCTGACAACATTCATCTTTTAAGTACAAATTTCCAGTGAATCGTCATGCCCCATACAATACACCACTTTCCTCAACTCCATATAAATCTTACTTCACACTATGTAATTCTAAGATAAAACGATCCAAATTAAAATTACAAATGCATGCCATGTTTATTTTTTATTTTTGTAAAGCGTAATTTATCGAACAGTATCAAATGCCAAAGTGACATAGCAAGGGTAACAAGGATGCTCAAATAATTAAATATTGACTATATTGTTTAGGTTGTACATACACCTTAAACATGGTTGTGTAACTTAGAATGCAACTTTAATCCATGACGAGTAGTTTTAACATGACTGTTAATTAAAATACAGTAAACCTCACCTAAGTTGGATTCAATCGGACCGACTGATTTAATCCGAGTTACGCGAAAATCCGACTTAGCCGAAGATGACATCTCCCAGCGCCAAAGGCTACCTTCTAACCCTTAGGCTTAGGTAACTGTGAATAATGCTTGGAAGTGACTGGATACTGCGGTAATTCTACATATGTTGATGTCCACAAGCAACACACAACATGTTGCAGTATTAGAACAGTTTTCTGCTTCATTTTGGCACGAATCTCTATGGTTATAGCTTAGTAATTATTATTGAATTTAAAAGTCAACCATCTTCTATCTCATGACAATGGCCTCTAATTGTCGGTCAACTCTTAGATTTCATGAGTTAAACCAGAGTGTTTTAATTAGCGTCCAAAAAGCAGCATGTGTGCCACTGAGTTTTCTTATCTTGTCTTCAAACACCGATACTTTGTCGCCCTCATCATCACTCAGTAAACCAACCGTTTGCGTTGGGATGTTGTATGGTTTCAATGATATGCTCATTATTTGGAGTAGCCAATGTTTCTGCTGTCTCGTCCACACCAACACGGTCGTCCATCGTGCAAACAACATCTCCATACATCTTGTGGAGCTTATTCCAGACATTTCTGAACGACGGAGCTGCTTCGTCTTAATCATCGTCTTGATGCTCAACACCTTAGACAAATCCCGTTTTTGTAGGAGTTTAGAAGTGTTTCCAGTTTCAGTTTGTTCCACGCTGGTTTCAGGGCAATGACGACGTCCAACGTAGTTCAATTTCTTGAGAAAATGGTGCGACTCCTTCTGATGCCTCTAGTCTCCGGGTGGCAGGATGTACCGGTAATGGAGCGTCATGTTCTTGGTTATACCAGCTTCCATTGGTTTGGTGATGCTGGTTGTATTAGATGAGTGTGTGTCGCCTACGTACGTTGCTGTGGCTGTCTGGAATATTTTTTTGAATAGCCGTTTCACTTTTAGTTCATATGGTACATATATTCCTAACAACCAAGTGATTTGGTTGAATAGTGCGATCCGACTTAGGCGAGGAAAAACCTATTATCTCGGATCAAATGGTCCGAATCAGTTATTTCGAGTTAGGCGAAGATCCGACTTACATAATCCGACTTAGACGAAGATTTTTATGGGAAATACATTACAAATCAACCGTTCAAAAAATGTTGTCCGAGTTGAACGAAGATCCGACTTACGCGAATCCAACTTAGGAGAGGTTTACTGTATAACATTTAAAATGGAGCTTGTATCCTTCAGCCAGTGACATTTTAAAAATTGAATTAATATTTTCATTTGATATTTTACAATTATTTTATTGTTAATTAAGAAAATGTGCCTAAAGTAACTATTAGATAATCCAATTAGTATTTATATGTACTGTATTTATATATATTTAAACTGGCTAATGGGTTTATAGTGTCAGTACTTAGACACTGATGCTATTCTGCAACTGTGATTGTATTTATAGTATTACTTGTAATGTTCTTTTACATCTCTGTATGTATGCACTGCTTGTATAATAGACAACATTTTACATCTCTGTATGTATGCACTGCTTGTATAATAGACAACATTTTACATCTCTGTATGTATGCACTGCTTGTATAATAGACAACATTTTACATCTCTGTATGTATGCACTGCTTGTATAATAGACAACATTTTCTGTTCTAAACTGTGTAGAAACAAAATGTGCGGCATTGTTTTAAGTGATGCTATAGACCATATGCCAATTTTCATCCTGTGTGACAACAGCATTTATGCGCTTATTAACGATGATCCAACATATAAATATAACAGAATGTTAGATGAGGACTCATTAAACAAATTTAAGCACGATTTAAATTATGCAAACTGGGACACTGTAATGAACGAGTCAAACCCTGATTTAGCGTTCTCGCGCTTTATGCAAATACTAAGTAATACTTATAACGATGCCTGTCCTGTAAAAATGACAACGTATTCAGGAAAGACAAAAAGGAATGATAAACATTGGTTATCAGGAGGGCTAAAAAACGCTTGCATAAAGAAGAATAACTTGTACTTAGCGTTTATAAAAAAATAGGACAGAATTAACAGAAAGCCGCTACAAAAATAAGTTAACAAAATTATTACGTCTAGAAAAGAAAAAATATTACAGAAAAAAAACTTTACGATTGTAAGACTAATATAAGAGAAACTTGGAAAACTCTTAACAGCATAATAGGTAAAAGAAAATCTGATACCACATATTTGAACAAGTTTCATGTTGGTGAAAACCTAGTAGTATTAGAAAATAGCTAATAATTTTAACAATTTCTTCGTTGACATAGGTACCAAATTATCCAACCTCATAGAACCCTGCCCGGGAACAAAGCCAACCGACTTTGTAAAACGTACCGTATCACAATCAATGTACATGTCCCCCATTACTGAGCAAGAAGTACTCGAAATTGTGTCTGGATGCAAAAGTAAAACTTCATACGGACACGATGAAATCAGCATGAAAACAGTTAAGCATGTACCTGGCATATTGACAGATGGGCAGTATGGCTTCAGAAGTAATCACTCAACTTCACTAGCTTTAACAGAATTTGTCGAAAAGATTACTTCCGCAATGGATAAATGTCAAAGCACGATTGGGGTCTTTATCGACCTAAAAAAAGCCTCTGACACTGTTGACCACAACATACTGCTAAGTAAATTGCAATGCTACAGAATAAGGGGTCTGGCTCTGGACTGAGTAAAAAGCTACTTAACCAACCATAGACAATATGTATGCTATAACAACAGTAACTCAGAAAAAAAGGAAATCAAGTGTGGAGTCCCGCAAGGTTCAATCCTTGGCCCATTATTATTTATTCTATACATCAATGACATGTGTGAAGTCTCAAAATTGCTTGATATTATTTTGTTTGCTGATGATACAAACATTTTTTATTCCGCTAGTAACACAGATGATGAAAGCACTGTTGTTAACAACGAACTAAAAAAACTAGACCTGTGGTTCCGAGCGAACAAATTATCGCTTAATGTGAACAAAACACATGTTATAATGTTTAACAATAAAAAACAACCCAGAACAGATGTGAATATAGTTTTGAATGGGACAAACATTGAGCAGGTATCATATACAAAATTCTTTGGAGTAACCATTGACGAAAACTTAACATGGAGAGAACACATAAAAATGGTTGAATCAAAAGTATCAAAAAGCATAGCAGTTTTGTATAAAACTACACATGTTGTTGATTGTCAAGCGTTACACACATTATATAATTCACTTGTTGAACCACATATGTCATATTGCTGTGAGATCTGGGGAAATACTTATCAATTTAGACTCAGAAAACTATCTATGTTACAGAAAAAACCTATACGGATTATTTATAACCTTAATTACCATGATCATACATTTGTAATTTTCCATCTCTCAAACATGCTTAAATTTCATGATTTAGTTAAATACAAGACTATGATCGTACTATATAAAGCAAACAACCATTCTTTAAATGGTCGTGTTCAAGCATTATTTGAACCAACCGCAGCTATACACATACATGATACCAGACAAAGCAAACTTTGTCTATGTTAAAAAGACAAACACCACCCTCCGACTGCTGTCATTCACCGTCAAGGGCATAAAAACGTGGAACAATTTACCAAATAAATTGACTCAGCTTCCAAGTTTAACACAATTTAAAAAAGCATTCAAGTTGTCATTATTTTCTACATATTTGTGAATTGTTAATTGAAGGTGACGTTTTGTTAAACCCACGTATTAGTAACACAAGCACTATGGTAAAAAGTTTATATACGAGTTGTGAATATTATTTTGCAATTTATTTATAATTTGTGTTGTATTTATTCAGGGTTTTTTTAGTTTGAGAAGGGCATAGCAACATATAAGTGTACGACTTCAGCTATGTCCTTTCAGGAGCAGCAACAGCAGCAGCAGCAGCAAACCATACTGTGCACGTATTATGTTGTTGTTGTTGTTGTTGAATAAACGTTCATTCATTCATTCATTGTTTCAATAAAATCTTCTGGTGTTTCTACTCTGCTATTGTCATAACCCATTATAACTAGTAGATCATTATTTGTAAACACGTCACAGGTGTAACCAGGATTGATATGTTGTGGGTTACCAAATGTGTATCACCACGATGCTCGATGTTGCACGCCATCATTCACTGTACACTGCCATAAAGTGTGGGATTTCTTGGGGGGTTTCCGGGCTACAAGAAAACTCCCCTGGGCATGTCCCTGCATTACATACTGAACAATAGTAATAATGACTTCTTCATTTACATACATACAATACATACATACATATTCTACAAAACTACTGTTGCCCACACCTATGGCCTAACTAGTTCTGTATGTCCTTGCCAATACTTATTGTCTTTCTTGTAACTATGATACAGGCCCGTAGCCAGCTTTTCACAATGGGGGTTCGCATTTTTTCCAATACAGACTCCATGGGGTGCCACACGCTCATGCGGGGTTATATTTTTTACATTGCAGAGGGCGCCACATGTTCACATGGGAGTTCGCCACCATAATGCAGATCGTTCGGTTTCTAACTGAAAGGACAATAAAGTGGGGTCTCAGGTTCATGGACCGTGTGGTTTCATCTTATATTCAAACACCACATTAGCATCACCAGCAGGCCATTAGCGAGGCTGTCTCGGGGGGTGGGGGAGAGGGATTCAGATATGTGATCTGTGGAAATTTGACCCATTTTGTTGCTGATTAAGCATCATTTATACCAAATTTTATTCATAAAAAGCCAATGGGCAATGACATAATTAATACAACTGAATTATTTACTAGAAACACTTCACCATATGTGCAGTTTTGAATATATATATATATATACATACATAATATATCATAAACGAGGCACCAAAGAGTGTGGGTGTGTCCAAGATTTGTTAGAGTAAACACTTACTGTTACAATTTGATGACATTAACAATGTGGTTTTCAGGCAATTAATAAATTATATATGTAAAGGATTTGCAGCACAAATGTCCACAATTTATCAATAACATAATTCAGTTAGTAATTTAATAAACTTTTATCAAATGCATACCATAAATAGAACATTAGAAAACATTTCCTCTTGTGGAATTTGAATTAAATTATAGGTATCAAACAATCGAGTACAATAACTCGCAGGAAACGTTATCTGTATTTAGCAGCTAACAAACAAAATGAACGTTTAATTGAGAATAAACCTTCGTAACACCATTTGGAACATTTTGTTGTAAGAGACATCAAATTTTCTAATAGCATATATTGATGAAAACTCCATCATAAAGTAGTAAACAAAGTTTCCTTTATATCATTTGAACACAGAAAAATGTTCTTATGATCATGTTGGGTCGTGCAAATAACTGGCGGCATTACCTAGATAATCATAGGCCTAAACCATTGTCATTTAGCATGTACTCTTTGAGATTATTGTGACTCAAATAGTTTACAGATTCTTCTTCAATTAGTTATAGTTATTATTATTTCAAAGCATATTTGTAATAATTGTATAAAAACATATTCAAAGTATATCTAGTAGACCTGTTTTAGTAAGCAGTACGATAAGCAATGAGTCTGAGACAAAAGGAGAACTGAAACGCTGTGTGGTCGGGAATGTGCTTGGTCCTATAACACCGATGAACCCAGTTCCGATGCTGGACTACGTAACAACATCCTAACACTTATATACGAGTTCCATTGTATTTGTAATTGCACATATCCGATTGCCAATGGCTATTTGCAGAGCTCGGCTCTATGAATAAGAACTCACTGACAATGACAGTGACACTCATGTCAGTGACACCGCCATTGGTCAATGCAATGTTGCACAGGTCCACCTTATTTTCCTGGTTGATTTGCACTGGCATAAGCCAAAACAATGTCTACTCTCGACATACTAGACAGTTACTCCAGGGGACCAATTCACTGACATATTAAGCTCTTAAGGCAAATCCATCCTAGAACACAATCTGACGAAAAAATTAAGGAGTATTTTTAAAATGTGTTTCACTAAAGTGATCATTAAAATACTCTTATTAGTCTTAAAGCAAATAGTGATATTTCCATCATGATAATTGATAATCTACACAGATGTCACAATTTGGCAAAAGAGATTGAACAGTTGTCCAAAAGTTTTTGAAAATACGGCCCAACAACCACTTATCAACAACATATGACTTTTTGTTCACTGTGCGAAGAATTAAAACGAAATCTTACAGAAGCCGCCAACACACCACAGAGGACAATATTTCTGCATCACAAACAGTGCAATGTTTGGGTGGGATCGTCGTTGTTAACAATTTTCAGTTTACAAGAGCGTAGAGAGCACCTGCAACTTAAACCAAAATTGTGCCGTCGAGTATAGTAACATGAAGGGCAGTAGTGCACACGTTAAGTTAGATACAGCTTAAACTTTGCTCAAAATTGATAAACAAATACCACAACAACCTTGAACTTCGCAAAGCCGTAAACCGCTATGCAAACATCAACGGGTCACGATGCTAATGTCATGTAAACAAATCATACTTTAGCAAACTTTTAATCGCTAACATTTTGAAAAAATTATTTGGCTTTTCTCTGCGTGAAAGTGGACCCAAATTAAAACGCAGTTAGTAAAATCTATCTGTTTATGACAGTTAAAGAGTGGTGTAACGTCGTCTTAGAAATTTGAATTTTGTGGACCGTTTTTATGGACCGTATCCACATTCCAGGATAAATTGTTAGTGAAACGTAGTTTTTAATTTTCGCTCCTAGGTAAGGAGAACACTGGATTTTATGGAGCAAAACCGGGCTTAAGAGCTCTTAAGAATGTTAGTGAAACGGTCCCTAGTTGTACAGACAGTGTGATCACTAACAAAACACCGTCTACGCCGGCCTGTCACCGGGGTCCAGGCATAGCCTAGGCCGGCTAGGGTCGTCGTCAAAAGAAGCTCGTGTGTCCTAACTTCTCACCTTTGAAATAACTGACGGGGGCATCGATTATACTGAATACCTTGAGGAAAAATCTTTCATACGCATTCTGGTTAATGCCGTTATCGTCTGGCATGTTTGTGAAATTGTTTAAATAAAAGAACACTATCCCAGTCTGCGTCGAGATGGAGGCGACCTTCACCGCTTTACGGTACGTCGTAATAAAAACAACTTTTGAAATGTAAGAAGTTCTTCCAGTAGATCATATGTCAATGCAACAGTCATGAGGTGCTTATTTCGGTAAAAGGACAAAATAAATGTAATATTAACGTTTTATGGAACGGAAATGTCGTAAAACCTTACCATGTTCATACAGCGCGATGCACTAATTACCGTATTTGCCTTACTTGGTGATCCTGACGGTGTCGACAACATGAATTACAAACTAGTGATATTTTTACTTACTTCATAGTCATAGTACCCTTTCCCGTGACGTTTCAAACAAAAGTACATAGCTTTGATGTTTTTTTTCTGTGCGCGCACGCCAGATTTTAAGTATCTGGTGCACAGACAGCTGTACATGCATCTCTCGTTAGGGTAACAGAAGGAAGAATCGCCAAGGTTGGAGTGAAGCAGGCGCAGGGGAAATATAGGCACTATTCAAATGAACAATCTGTCAATTCCTTGATGTTTCCATCGAAAAGACCACTCAATGAACGTCACTGGAAAATTAGTAACCATAGGCAGGTTAAGGCAGCAGAACCAGCTAGGGAACCAGCTGGGAGCTGCTGACCCCCCTCACAATACTTTAGGAGGGGGGCTGGATATAGAAGTTTCTTCTCAAGTGTCAACCTCAGCCCCCCCTCCCGTATTCACCGCATTTATATGCTTATTGTAGCACAAACAAACGTTGTGTAGTGAATATTAAGTTACTATACAACTACTGCACGGAAGCTACACGTTCATACAATGCCACTGCATGTAAATGAATTGAACATATTATCTGCTGATTGTGTGGGTGCTAGTAGCGTGAATATGTTTTTAAATAAAATCGACACATACCTCAGAAGGGCGGGATACACATATATAAAAGGGTTGGACTCTCGATAAGCCAAAGGGCTTCCTTGTCCACCTGCCACCTAGAGTTAATTCTCTGGACGGCAATCTTGTTAAATCTTGTTAAATAATGGTAGGACTTTCATTATTGTCGAAGAGTAGTAGCTACAAGCCATGCTGCACAAACATGTTGGCGCCTTCTATCTGCATTAATTGATGACTATATATAGGCTGCAGTGATCCTCATATGGCTTAACACAAAGCATCATTCTCAACTATTGCGCTGAAACGCGAATTTCGATTAATTATTAATTGTATTTAACCAATACACAATATAATTTAGCTTCACCTATTTTAAAATGCGCGTGCTGATGACAAATTGTATAATTGTGTGGCTGTATGGTTTCCGAAATACTGTGGTTGCTAATTGCATATTTGTAGATCTTAGAAACGGGATCGAGCCTTATAGTTTATGAGGAAGCAATAATGTGTGAAGAGCCTTCATTGTCAATTATTATGTCCATTTTGTGTTCTGCATAGTTGTAAAATACAGTTTGTGTTTCCTGGAATCAGTGTGGTGTACAGGATATGCATGGTACAGTCATTTGCAAAATTTTAAGACCAGGCACGATTTTTAAGCATTTTATGGTATGGCATCAGATTGCTTCAGATAATGTCTGGACTGCATCATCCTATTTGGGCCTTGATGCAATACGCCTAGTCAGTACTTCCAGGTCATTTGTCTGCTGCTCTCAGTATCGATCAGGTGTTTTTCAGTTTTGTCTTCATCCCTGAAATGGGCAAAAAATCGTGTTTGACAGAGGTTCTAAGGGCACAAATAGTGACTCTACGTGGAGAAGGATATACGGAAAGTTACATTAGTGCTAAATTACGTTATTCCAAGACAGCCGTGCACAACGCCATCGTCAAATTCAATACTGATGGCACTTTTCGTGACAGTAAAAGGAGTGGTCGTCCACGGAAAACTACGTTCAGGGATGATCACGCAATGAGATGCATCGTGATGCGCTCGCCAATGATTCGGGCTGCTTTACGCTTAAAAGGTACGGAAATAAGTGTCAGTACTGTTTCGAGACGTCTCAGCAAGGAATTTGGGCTCAAGTCCCGCAAGCCGGCCCGGAAGCCACGCCTGACACCTGTGATAAAAAAAAGACTTTGTCAGATGACATCGCCACTGGACTCTCGCGCAGTGGAAGAAAGTGTTGTTCTCAGATGAATCGACCATGCAACTATGATATAATGTTATGTGAAGGCCAAAAAATCACAGTTTTGTACAATTTCTTCAAAAAATCGTGCCTGGTCTTAACCTTTTACAAATGACTGCATTTGATAGTTGTAAACCTACAATTTAATTCAAATTCCACAAGAGGACAATATATTTTCTAATCTAGCTTCTATTTACCGGACATATTCTTTGTAAAGGTTTGTTAATTTACTAACTTAATTATGTTTATAATAAATTATATAACTTTTGCACATCAGATCATATAAATATAACGTATTAATTGAGTGAAAACCATATTGTAAATGTCACACTTCAACTGTTTATTCTGAAAATAACTTGAACACAAACACTCCTCGGTGTCACGTTTATTATATTAATATAAACATATTTAAAACAATTGCACACAAGGCGAAGTGCTTCAAGTACATAATTCAGTTATATTAACAATATACTATCACTGCGTGTTGGCGTTTATGAATACAATTGGGTGTAATTTAAGCTTAATCGGGCAATAAAATGGGACCAATCTGCACAGACCACATATGATTCCCACTTTGTCTGAAAACGCACCCCCAAAACGACCTCGTTATGGGCCTGCTGGGGATGGTGATATGTGGTTTCGTCTTGTATTCTTTCATCTATATATATATATATATATATATATACCAATCTCACACCCACTTCATTGTTCTTTCAGTTAGAAGAGTAACTTTCTGCATTATGAGCCCCTCCACGTGAACACATGGGACCCTCTGCATTGTAAAAAAACTATAACCCCACATGAACTTGTGGCGCCTCCTGGAATCTGAATTGGTAAAATGTGAACCCCCCCCCATAGTGAAAAGCCTGATACACACGCATGCATGCATGCATACGTATACGTATGCATACGTATACACACATACATGCATACGTACGTATACACAAGCACATGTGCACACGCACGTACGCCCATCCACTCGTGCACTCACACACGCACTCATGCACACAAACACACGTGCGAACCAACACACACAAAAGCACGCACGCATGCACGTACTTTATGAGTCCATCAGAGGTTTGCATGTTAAGTGTCTCCTTTATCCCTGTGTTTCTTCCGAATCACACTAGCAAAATATTAATTTTAAAGGTTAAGTTCTTTTATAGCATAGTGTGACCAATCTTGGGACTGCTCAAGGCGTTTTGCACTTTACTCCAGACATGTTCAATCCTATTTTCATCCTCGACCAAAAATATTGAGCAGCTCAGCCTTCAAGCCCCCCCCCCCCCCCCCCCCCCCCCCCCGTTCCGATGCCTATGGTGCGTAGGCCTAATTATGTTTTTCTTCAAAAACTGAATTTGGACAACTAAAAAAAAATCAGTATCACGAAAAATGTTATGGGTCGTACTCGTACGTCTGTGCTCCCCGAATGTGACGACGACCCAGTTGCCTAGCTGAGCGATTGGTCTTTTACTTCACATACAAGATCGCTGATATCAGTACACGGCTGGTGATTGCACGCTCGCAATGCCAACTGCCCGCATTCCTACACGACATCGATTGCTGTATTGAAGAACCATTGTACGACTTTCAACTTGCTACAGTCACCAACATCTGCGGTCTGGTTGAGAAAACATCCAGCAAATCTTCTTCCAGCGTTGACGTCATTTCTGGAAGCATGCTTAACTCTAACATTGACATTCTTGGACCAGTGTTAACCAGCTTGCATGTCCATAGTGTCGGCATCACTACATGTCGCCATGAAACATGCCGTAGTAACACCGCTGTTAAAGAGGAATGGTCTTGATCCAGAACTGTTATCGAATTATCGTCCAATATAAAATATGTCTTTCGTATCGAAGATAGTCGAGAGATGCATTGCAATCTAGATACGACAGTACATGGATGCGAACGGCATCTTCGATATTTTCCAAAGTGCGTACCGTCCAATGCACAGCTGTGAAACAGCCGTAGTACGCATACAGGACGACATACTGCTTTCTCTGGATAACAAGAAGAGCGTGATGCTAGTGCTACTAGATCTCAGTGCCGCTTTCGATACTGTCAACCACTATTTACTGTTTAATCAACTGCACAGAATTGGCGTGCGTGACAACGCAATGTGCTGGTTGAAGTCGTATCTGTCACAGCGAATTTTAACACAGGCAGTTAAAGTTGGCAACATAATTTCAAGAAGTGTCGATCTAACATGTGGTGTGCCTCAGGGTAGCGTGCTCGGACCTCTTCTGTTCACGATCTACTGCCTTTGACTCAACCATGTTTTTCAACATCATCAACTGCGCTATCATATTACGCTGATGATACGCAGTAATATAGGTGGACTTTCCCCGTGACCAGCCACTTACAATGGCCACTAACCGAATATCTCGTTGTACCACCGATGTGAAAGCGTGGATGTCTTAATTTCCTGCTTAACGAGAACAATGGATGTCTTACCATAATTTCCTGCATAACGAGAACAAAACAGAGGTGATCGTCATATCTGCAGTGAACAATCGGAAACTTGTTCACCCGCTTGTTGACCAAGTCATTGATGTATGTGGCTGTTTCGCCGAAGCTGGTTATCCGCGACATCGGCGTTCTACTCGACAACACTATGTCGATGACAAATCAAGTGCGTCGTGTTTGCCAGGTGGCATATTGTCACCTCCGAAGCATCGCGTTGATTAGGAAATGTCTTATCATTAATGCCTGCAGAACAATTGTGAACGCCTTAGTCATGTCACGTATTGATTACGGCAACGCAGTGTTATATGGTTTGCTGGAGACGCACTTGCGAAAGTTGCAGATGGTACAGCATTCCGCAGCACGTATCATTACCGGGACAAGGAGACGACATGACACCTGTTCTGTACCGTCTACACTGGTTGCCTATACGCCAGCGGATCGAATTCAAGCTGTTACTGTTGATACATCGTGCAGCGCACCATCTCGGCCCTGCGTACATTTCATCGCTCGTGACATCCTACACGCCGACTAGATCACTTAGATCGGCCGAACAAGGTCTGCTGACTGTTCCGAGATATCACCTTGAACATTATGGCCGTCGTTCCTTCTCGGTGGCTGGCCCGATCCTGTGGAATGCCTTGCCTCATGCACTCAGGCATGCAAACTGCGCTGCCACTGTCAAATCACTCTTCGACAGGCCTTCAAAGAACATTGCAGTCCGCATCAATGACATTTGTGCAATGTGAACATTCGGTTATATACTTTGGATGCAGTTATTTATTTATTTATTTATTATTATTTTTAATTAGCATGTTATATGTATTAATTTAATTTAAGCACATTATTGATGTTATCTGCTCAAATGCGCTGACAATCGAAGCGTATAAGTAAAATACATTAAATGACCTAAAACATATTAATTATAAATATTAAATAGAAAGGTAAAAGAAAATGATTTAACAGTAGCATATAAAAATTACATAAAATGTCAGTTAGATAAACCTGAATAAAAAATATATATACATATATATTTACAAGTATATACACACACACACACACACACACACACACACACACACACACACACACACACACACACACACACACACACACACACACACACACACACACACACACACACACACACACACACACACACACACACACATATATATACACACACGTTAAATGAATTTGCCGCTACATTTAACTTATATATATACATGTATAAATACATTTGTAAATATATATATATATTCAGGTTAATCTAACTGACATTTTATGTAATTTTATACACCTGTATGCTTCTGTTAAATCATTTTCTTTTACCTTTCTATTTGATATTTTTATTTAATATGTTTTAGGTCATTTAATGTATTTTTACTTATACTCTACGATTGTCAGCGCCTTTGAGCAGATTTGTTATCCGGACACACGGCGCTCAATAAATGCTTTATAATAAATAATAATAATAATGCCCTCATGTTGTTCATTGAAGAGTTTACGGCATACCGAAACGACCAGTATTGAATGGGGTATAGCCAATACAGCGACCAGCCTCGATCTGAAATACACGGCCTTTTCTTGACACGATTTAAGCATGGTGGGTTGGTGTTTTTTGGATGGTCAATAAAATCCAAGAATTGTTCGAATAAATATAAACCATCAACGCATGCTACTTACATATATTTATAATAAATGCTTTTATACATGTCACTCTGTAGTTATTTTTTGCATAGCTGTAAAATGAAATCGTTAACTCTAACAAGAGTACCGGGCAACATGCTGGGAATTGCAGTTTACGTGTCATGCCTAGAAAGTAGCGAGACCTGACAATTGGAAGTACAGGAAATGATAGTATACTATTTATGTTGATGACGTCTTCCACGTAGTAAACGTTTAATGTTTTCTTTCCATAATAGTCACATCGAAAGTTCTCGGCTCCGCGCCACGGACATTTGGGATTCCTGCCCAAGAAGCGCTGCAGGAGGATTCGTGGAAAGTGCAAGTCTTTCCCGAAAGATGACCGAACGAAGCCAGTCCACCTGACAGCGTTCCTCTCGTACAAGGCTGGAATGACCCACATCGTCCGCGAAGTGAACAGACCAGGCTCAAGTAACTCAAAGTTCTTATTAAAAGTCGGGAAGTTAATTGGGCACTTGTCGAATCCGGACCCACCTCGATTTTGCTGTTATAACTAAATGTTTGCCTAAATTTTATAAATTGACGTGTTAGTTCCGTCATTTAACATCATTCCAGACATATTTACATGTAAAAAATATTGCGTTTTAGCACACGAGTAAATAGCGTCCCGATTAGCATCAACATTGGGGGTGCGCGATAGTGTAGTGGTTAGCACATCCGCCTGACATGCCGGTGCCCTGAGTTCAATACCCGGACCGGGCAAGTATGGTATATTTAGTGTAAAAACCTGACTCAACATTGGGGACTGTGTATCCCTCGTGACTCGGAGATCACGTTAATGTCGGTCCCGTCTCAATTTGGGACGTAAAAGAACCACTGAGGACGACAAGCACCCTGGCAGTGACCACTCTCAGTGCCAGCATAGAAAGGTCGGCTTGGCGATAATGTTCTGAAAAAGGCTGACTAGTTGAATGAGACCTCATAAGATCACTGTAACCACAATATATATACAGACTAGTCAGTTAATAGAACGTTGCCGAGTGCTGGAAACAACTAGAACTAGAATAATCCCTCGTGACTCGGGAGATCATGTTAATGTCGGTCCCGTCTCAATTTGGGACGTAAAAGAACCACTGAGGACGACAAGCACCCTGGCAGTGACCACCCTCAGTGCCAGCATAGAAAGGTTGGCTTGGCGATAATGTTCTGAAAAAGGCTGGCTAGTTGAATGAGAACTCATAAGATCATAACATTGTAACCACAATATATACAGACTAGTCAGTTAATAAAACGTTGCCGAGTGCTGGAAACAACAAAGAAACTAGGAACATATGCTGCTGTATTGCTAATTTCTAGCACGTGATGCAGTAATGCACGGCAACAGTGGTGCAGACTAGCGCAGTCCTTGTCTGTATTTGGGCTTCAAAGTTGCTCTAAGACGTAACATTTTTGTAACATAAATATGCCTGGGATGACATTGAATGATAGAACTAACATGCTGAGATAAGAAATTTAGTTGTAACGGCGAAATCGAGATGGGTTCGGATTTAACACAAATGCTGTTAATTGGAGGGTCTGGACAAATTTGTCAGATGAATCACACATTTGGGAATAAAAATAAAATCAAACTTTAGAAAAGTTGTTTTGAATGAAGTAAGCCCTACTTTGGATTATGGCTGGCATTAAAATTGATCAACGTAACTATCTGCTTTAGTAATCGTACAAATTATTGAATTGAATATTGGTAATGTACCGCACCAAGAGTAGTGAGCCAGTTACACATCTTATGGAATGTTAAAATTGTTGCAGAGACCCACAAGAAGGAGATTGTGGAGGCCGTCACTATCTTGGAGGCTCCTCCAATGATCGTGGCTGGTATTGTTGGCTATGTCGAGACCCCCCGTGGCCTGCGCACATTCAAGACAGTCTGGGCCGAACATCTGAGGGAAGAATTCAGACGCCGCTTCTACACCAACTGGTACGCAGAAGGCAATACTGTACCCTAACACAAGCTGAATATGATGTTACTGACATCTGAAGTAATGTCCATTACATTTCTTGAGAAAGTACCATTTGATTATGGTAATACATACCTTACTTGAAAGAGATTTAAATTTGTGTAATCAAACATATCGTCATTATTGTGCAAAGATGGATAAGGATATTTTATTTCGGAATTGTATAATTTATATTGACTTGTTTTTGCACCACTAACATTTGGATATTGACTACCTTGTTTATGATGACAAAAATGGACGAAACTTCCATTATTTATTGCTACAAAATGGCTCCGACCAGTTTGGTGAGCCATGCCACCCCACTCCATGTGTACTGCGTGTGAAGGGTAGGGCAAACCAGTCTAGTGCGATATGCTACTCCTCTCACAGCTCTGCCATCTGGCTGCTGTGATGAGTGCCACGCACGATTCTCTTGCCTCCCAACAGGTGTCGCTCTAAGAAGAAGGCGTTCACGAAGTACGCCAAGAAGTGGCAGGATGATATGGGCAAGAAGGAGATTGAGAAGGACCTCGCGAAGATGAAGAAGTACTGCAAGGTCATCCAGATCGTCTGCTACTCCCAGGTGAGAACGCTGATGCTGCTTTGTTAAAATTCCATCCTGAAGAATTATTTTTACCCATTGAAAATTGGGTTCTTTGATGTTAAAAATTCCACCCTCAGATATATTTAACCCTTTTTTCTGATTGGGTTCTATAAGATCCAATTCTGTAGCGCGTGAATAATGGGTGCCGTCCTTTAATAGGAGTGCATAATTTTGAGGGAAAAAATTGTAGGATGTTTGGATTGTGTACCATGATGACTGTATTGAGAGTTTTGGGGACACTTAAAAATAATTAAAACTCGGATTCATTGTCCCAATACTTAAGGACATGAATATCCCCGTTTTATTACCCTGGTGTTAACCTGGCTTTGTAAAATATCTAAAACAATAGGTTTACTAAATAAACTAACAACTTTTTACCACCTAATATATTATGTACAATGCTCTTAGTCTCTCTAAAGTTGGATGAATATAAAATCCAATAATTAACATTTTATTATAAATTAACAACCTTTTACCCTACTACTTCAATGTTTTTCCAAACACAAATCTATGATCTTCATCAGCATTGCACATGTGAAAGAAATAATCTGTGTCCAGATTTAAACATAGAGACAGTTAACAATACACCAAGTATTATCATTAATAAAATTGACACCCACAGTCTATATGGTTTTTCTACGTACACAAAAACCTTTTTTATTTTAAATTATGAATCCAGTTGTCATATTCACAATTGCTTTATTCGCAATACGTATTGAAATGTATACCTAAGTATCCATATGTACGTCAATGTGTACACGAGTACATATAATCAGTCCTTGTATTATATGTATGTTGATACATTGAGTAATTATCAACTGTAAAAACAAATCATACTATTCTAATTTGTGTCATGTCAGTTTTGTTTATATTTATGGGGTGACTCCAGTGCTAGCGATATTATACATCTTAATGGGAGTCTCCCGACCTTATCTATTACTTACATTATTAATTGTATACGTATCGTATTTATAGGTCAAATAAATTGATTCTGAGTCGAGATCATGCAGTTTTGTATATTACAGCCAAACATTGGGGGACTGCAACTAGGATTTGAGATGTATATTGTGACACTACCTAAATGTTTAAAGACCAGCTTGTAGGCAAATCATCGTTGCTGGTGCTGCAGTAATTTACATCACCCAAGAGTTGTTTATGTCAGAGCAGCTGCAATTGCAATACGTTTTATTTACATGTTTGCATTGGGGGGGTGGAAGCGGGTATACGCTCATGAGAAATACAAATAATACTAGGGACAAAAATAATTACATTTACAAAGGTGTCCCAAAACATACAGTACAGAAAAATTATTATTTTTATAGGGTATCCCAATACATACGGCCATTACAGTAACTTGCAAATAAAGTAAACTTTCCTGTGTTTCTATGATTCACTGTTTAGCCATGATGGATTACATACAACATTGCTTGGATTCTGGAACTGATCATAAGAAGTTTCTTTTGGTTTGACATGACCTGTTGAAGTATTTCTAGCTGTGAGTTGGTATCACCACTGCATAATCTAATGCCAATGTGTGTTGTGTGGCAGATCAAACTGCTGAAGAAGAGGCAGAAAAAGGCCCATGTGATGGAGGTCCGTCTCAACGGTGGAACCATCGCTCAGAAGATCGAGTGGGCGCGTGAAAACCTTGAGAAGCAGATCTCGGTCAGTTCAGTGTTTGCCCAGGATGAGATGATTGACGTCATCGGAGTCACCAAGGGCCATGGATTCAAGGGTGAGTTAGCATGTTTGCATACGTTGATCAGTTCTCAATTAGATTGTTGAATTACCTCAAGTGTGGTTTTTAACAGAATAATGCACGAAACCCAGGTCCTTGATGTTTTCTAATCGTCATGTGGCTTGGTAGCTTGTGCTAGAGAAATACGTCCACCCAAATTGTCGTCTGTTTGTTTCGTGACAGATGCACAAGAACCAGGTGGACACATGACCTGTTGCTCAACTCGTATATTGTTGTGTGGATGTAATGAGTCGTGACATGTATACTTTTAATCTGAACAAAATTCCAGTTGCTGAAAATCGTGTTCATAGTAAAATACGCTTTCATATCCGTAATATAATATCAGGACATTAAACAAAATTATATTGTTTCTAAACACTAATTTATGTTTACTTGGGATAATTGTTAAAGCAAAAATGTATTTACAGTTGGTTGTGCGAAATGATGAAAGTGCATTTGGTGCCGTGCGCTTGGCATCCTGACACTTCGGTGTTTGAAGATAGCACATGCTGCCTTCCTTCTGATGACACAACCAACTTTCCAGATGTGTTGTGGGTCTGAATATTTGTATATAAAAAAACACTAATGTTTTGTCAGGAAATGCAGTTCCATATTGCAACTAGACTACAGTGGTTTTGAGTACCCTCTCTTTCCTGTAAACATGATATTTATCATACTATTTTGTTGCCAGGTGTAACGTCGCGTTGGCACCCCAAGAAGCTTCCCCGCAAGACCCACAAAGGTCTGCGTAAGGTTGCTTGCATCGGAGCATGGCATCCATCGCGTGTGTCCTTCTCCATTGCACGTGCCGGTCAGAAGGGCTACCACCATCGCACAGAGATCAACAAGAAGATCTACAGAATTGGAGAGGTTAGTTATGTGACATTATGTTGCAACACTTTGTTTTCTTACCAAATACCTATAATAATATAATTAATTGGTACGCTAATTTGTAGTAATGTATTGGGCTAAGAGTAGTCCTTTATAGAGAATATGAGACTACCAAGAACATGTAAGAAATAGGTATTGCTTCTAAGGTAAGGTGATTCTAGTTATACATTCAAATTGCTAGAATACATGGCATATTGTAAAAAATGTGTGCATTTCTTTTTTTTAAATCCTTGGCACCATACTTGATGGTCAAAATGGCAGGTCAGAATGGTCAATGTTATGTGCAATACACAAAGAACTACTATTGGCATGGCACTATTCTCGACCTGTTACACTGGCCAATTATAGCTTGCAAAGTTTTACTAAGTTAATGAGGAATGCGGATGTATTTGTATTGCAGGTTTTTGTTAGTCTTGCTTGGTTACTAATATCCGTTGCTGCACTGTCTTAGGGTGTGCACGGGAAGGACGGCAAGTTGATCAAGAACAATGCGGCGACCCAGTACGACATCACAGAGAAGACCATCACTCCCATGGGTGGCTTCCCCCACTACGGTGAGGTCAACAACGACTTCATCATGATCCGTGGTTGCTGTGTCGGCCCAAAGAAGAGGGTGCTCACTCTGCGCAAGGTGTGTACACATTTCTTTACTGATTGGCAAAACAAATTTGAATTACAGGCATTGATTTGGTTGTTTTGGGGATGTGATAATAAAGCATTTTTGTGTATACTTTCCTACAATGCAGGTCGGTAGTGCAACTGATTTCACCTAATATTGCAATGCTTATACATAACTTATATATAATATCATGTCAGATTTTATTGCAATTGTTCATATTGTAGAGCAGTTTCTAAAGTGGTGTTTTGTTTTGTTTGCTTGGGAAAATAGTCCCTGTTGCAGTTGGTTATGTGAATTGATGAACGTGCGCTTGGCATCCTGACACTGGTGTTTGACGATAGCACGTGCTGCCTTCCTTCTGATGACACAACCAATTTGTTAATGTTTCTGTGGGTCTGAATATCCATAAAATCATAGGTGTTTTATTGGGAAAGACTGCAACTCTGCCACTGCCATGTTTCAGTCACTGCTGGTGCATACAAAGAGGATTGCCCTGGAGAAGATCAACCTGAAGATGATCGACACGACGAGCAAGTTCGGGCACGGTCGCTTCCAGACACACGAGGAGAAACGGAAGTTCATGGTAAGTCCAGCTCAGACGGTTTTTAATAGTTTCCCCACATTTTGCTTTATATTTGAGCCATAACTAGCCTCGGTTATCATGGCTATGAGCTGCAAGGTATCGTTTGTGATGATGATGTAATTTGCCTCTGAAGGACGTGCATGGTGACTTACCTACATTTTGTCAATATGCCATCTCGTTCACATGAAGCTAATTTCATTTCTGAACAAGATCGTTGCGAATGTAAAATAATATTATATTCTTGGTAGTATGCTAGTCAATAATGTATTTCCTTGTAACATTTGCATGCAGCTTTCCTTTACCCCCTCTCCACCTGTTCCTTTTTCAAATAATAAATGAGGGTGTTAGTGCAGTATAGTGCTAAGCCACATCAACAAAGTTATAAATTACAAAGAATACTACAGAGGGCGCCACAATTCTTGCATATTACCCCTAAGCATAGGCAGTGAAGCAATCAAACTTAAAAACAATTACCTCCGAATCAGCATGTTGTGGGTTAGCACTATACTGCACCAACCCCCTCAAATATAAAGTAGTTTTCTTTCCTACTTATGGGGAACCATTTATATCCAAATGACTGGCATTGCGTAAAATAAGTGTTGTATTTTTATAACTAAACATGTCTATAAATGCAATCAGTATGAGCTATGATGATGTAATTTGCGCCGGATAGTGTTGCTGGTGATGGTTGCCTACTGTCGCATGCCACATCACTTGCATGAAGACGCTTCATTACTGAGCTTGGGTGTTGAATAATAAATATCACTGCACACATAATTCTTCCCCCAAGTTGTGCAATTTTACATGATATTACATAATTCTTTATTGTACCTGGTATGATTCAGCTGGCAGCTGCTGTGATGCCATCTCACCCGGCATATTGGGGGGGGAATTTCTTGGGTAAACCTGTTTTTCACAGTTCTGATGTCTGTATGATTGACAGTTGTTAATGTTGACTTGTGTTTGTAGGGTCCGCTCAAGAAAGATGCCGTCAAGACCGAAACCACCTAAGTTCTGTGGCATTTGATGTGTATGCGAAGGGTTGGCTGGAAATAAAGGTCAAACTTTTGAAGTGAATGATTGTTGTTTTATAATTTAGTAGATTCCATAATGAGGGTATCTATGTAGGCCATGGTAGATGAATAATTTGAAGCAACTATCTAGGTTTTTTGATCCCTTGTGTGCAGAATGTATACCTTGTTTGTGGTGTGCAGTATCTTAGACCCCCACTGCAGATGTATTTCGTGGATAACCCCTTAACAGCGCTCTCTGCTTTAGTTGCATTACAATCTGCCTCTTGTTTTGTTGGTGTAATTCTGAATATTTAAAATAAATAGCCCTATCTCTAAAATGTAACTGAAATCTAGCACTGACGAAATGCAGTGCCTTTAGGCCTGAGTTTACCACCTTTAATACTGACAGTGCATGTAGAAGGGAGTAAGTATCCTGCCAAACTGCAGATAATAAGCCCATTCACAGCTTCAGGTGGTCAGCTTGTTTTTGTTGCCGACGGCCACAGGAACGTGAAAACGAAGGCTTCAATGTGGTGTTGGGGGGATCATCTCGGAACATTGATGTCTGATTTCGGACAAAATTAGTTTCGTCTGGCATCGGCCCCCACCTTCGCCTTCTGAGAAGATTGTAAACATTGTGATAATATCGATGTCCGACACCAAGCAAAATTGCCTCTGATCTCCCTCGAATGAAAATAATTTTTGTCGGATATCAATGTTCTGAGATGATCCCTTATAACGTTATTGAGGCATGAATGATGATCCTGCTACATCCCTTACAGAGTTGCCTCTACGTGATGTCATCACTACATACAACCCATTTCTCTCCTACTGTGTTTTTAGAGTACTACATATTTAGGATTATTAAATTAAAACGATTATTTTGTGTATCCGATTATGTTGCTGTTGTTGCAAAATAAAATGTTATTTAGCTCCCAGTGGACCTAGTGCTGCTGTCTATGGGCTTAACTTTAATTCTATTAAAAAAGTAGTGTTGCATGGGATCACATGGCATGTTCGATGCCGTCTTCCTGTGACGCCACAAGGATATAAATTTAAACTATGTATGAAAACTATTACAATAATGACCGAGAAACGGCATACTAGGGGTATGATGGAATAAATAATAAAAAACAGAAAATAATGGTATGAGATTTATTCGAATCGAACAATTAATAATTTCTGGATTAGGTCTGTTTAATTTGTTTAGGAATAACTGCTTTATTTAGCAAAGAAGTCAATATGCGTGATGTCATCCAAGGTTCATGTTTAATGTATTTTTTCTTAACTAACAGATTATATGGGACAAGATATTTCGAAAAGTGATTTGTATATTATCATAAAATTATCGTAAGCTTCATTTGCGTTGGCAGTGGATAATATGCAAAAACTGTTGCCATATGATAGATATATGCTGTAATGTTGACAGTGTTATTTGATGCAAGAGTGAAATCAACTTTAATGTGCAAAATCTGGCTTATGAACTCGTATAAGAGTTCGTAAATTGGTCCCCCGGTCTAGGTCATAGTTGCTTAAAGAAATAATTTATTTGCACAAAACGTGTGAATAAAATGTTATACTTTGTATATCTGGTTAGATATTTTATCACACCAAAAAAATTGGAATATACATAAATCACTAATAAGAACATTGACAAGTAAAATACACACATTTAATAATATAAGAATAACATAACTGGTGAAAAGGTAAAACTGTGTTACACATTATCACATAAAGCTGCAGGAACTAAAACTAACAAACTTAAGGTTTCAAAGCTTGCCATAATGCACTGCAAGACTGGGTGACTACAGTTGATGAAAGGTTGCTTGCCACTTGCCTATCAGAGTACGTATATACCACATGGAACAGATCGATTTATATTTACTTTTACACCACTACCAAAACTGGTATTGCTCACATTTATGCAAGAATTCAAATTCAGTGTGAGAATGTGTTGCATGGAATGGTGAATGTGTTTGTATGGAAAAAGTCCTTGTCACTGTTTTCCCTGTACTTCAACGGACCTTGTCTGTACCTCATTTTAATACAAAGTTCTTTATACAAGAATAGATATGTTGATGGCATACTAGCATTTAACAACCCGGAGTAGTGTTCCCAATTTGAATGGTGTGTAAGAGACAAGGTTGTTAAGCACACTGCAGTGTAGAGGCACCCAACTCTAGTGTCTTGTTGTAGGCGAGACAAGGGAGTCTTGAGAGCCAACCGCTGGCCCACTGCCATAGACATAGGTGACACGCTGTAGCGCTGGCTGCAGATTAGGCAGGTCATTCGTCAGGCGGTCAACGATCGCCAGGGTCGACTGCATGCGTTCCTCTTGATGCGCGTTCTCCGTCTGCCGCGCGCTGTCCGTGCGACACACGCGCACATACTTGCCGTCCTTGATCTGCTGGTAGAACTTGGCCTTCTGTTGGCGCTGCACCAGGTTCAGCAGGTTCTGGGGCATAGAATCAAGTGGTAGTTGTTGTTGCTTGTTTTTACAAGATACGAGTCGTGTGTTATGTGAAACATGACTAGCTGGTGACTTAATGTTTGTCTGGTAGGTGGCGCCTTAAATGTATGTGTCCACTAGGTGGCGCCTTAGATGTCTGTCCGCCAGGTGGCGTCATGTTTGTATCAACATGTTTACATTATATTCAACGGCAAGCTGTGATGATGTTCATAAAAACTTGTATGATCTTAGAACAAGGCAAGTCTAAAATTTACAGCTTGATGAGCCAACATTTAAAAAATGGTTACATAACATTTACCCAAAAATCCACATCACCATGTAACACTTGCCCACAGACCCCCCCTAGCCCCCAGGCATGACATACTTTATGGAGGACCGCCTAACAGCTGCAAAATTCCCATTGAAGAATGCAGTAATGCCGGACGAGTCTATGCCACCCACCTTCTGTTTCTCCTCCATGCGTTGTTCAGTGTCTCCGTCCAACATGTCCGCCGTACTCTGCTGCTGCTGCACTTCCAGTTGTTTCTCCTCAAGGTGACGACTCATCTCTGATTGGTCGCTTCGTAGATTCTCGATTTCATTATCGCAACTGTTTGCCTCCTGCATGACAAAGTGACAGTTATTAGTGGGCGCAATCCACATATTTTGTTGTATTTTTAAGCTGAGAAAATCAGTTTCCTGAGCCGGTGCATTAACCAGAAGGTATTTATATACTAATACCCTAATTTGGGGGCACAGTAAGTATATCTCCTCCTGAGGGTGTGTATAGTTAGTGGCAATCCTTGTTGTTTGCAGCAGTTTGTCTAGTTGATGATTTGGCTTTAGATTTTGGAGAATGGTTAACAATGAAAGCAGCTACCTGGAAAGTGGAACGCAAAAGGTGACGTGGTCGACCAAGACAGAGATGTGAGGATTACGTAAAGAGATTTGGAGGGATTGGTAGAGGAGTGGAGAACAAGAGTGAAAGATAAAGGGGTGTTGAAACAGCTCAAGTACATTCAGGTGGAAAACAGACATCGAGGACCTGTTTCGAGGCCAGCCTCTCCCCGGACATTCACGGAAAAGACGTGGGGAACAAATGTCTTATTTGTCAACAGGAGAAGTCTGTGTTGACCCTACCGAGATGGCGTTCTTGATCTTCTTCCTCAGCTCAGCCAGCTGTCTCTGGAACTTTCCCTTCGTTACCACTTTCTGGTTGAGTTTAGCACGTGCTTCTCCCCGGGTCACGATAGTGTCACGCCTGAAAGCACATGGTCATGATATATTGCATTATGTAGGCGTATATAGGTAAGGGATAACAAGCCGTCTAACATTTTTATTTCTGCACAAAAATGCAGTTGTATTTGATCAATAACGTTTAAACTGAGGATGTCTGCACTTCATGTATATATAATTTTCTTAATACTAGGGTAAATAAAATTAATAATAATAATAACCCCGAAACAGTGTTCACAATTTGAATATTCTGACAGTAAAATGTTCAAATAGTAAACATAACATTCAGATTCTAAACTCACTCTATTGGCAATATTTTGGACGCAATTCTCTTTGATGCTAGGCACCTTGACATATTTCTCACATTCAAGACATCTGATTCAGCCAACTTCTTGCTAATGATTACCACCCCTGGATGAATCCTCAATACACATACTTGTAGCATGGCTGATTTCCTTGGGGGTGTGTGTATTTTTCTGCAATTGCAGGTTCCCCAACCTCTGACTGCACCCCATTAAAACCAACTACCCCTTCGGGTTCACCAAAACCTCCAACTGCATCCCCCTGAGGTTCCCAAAAAAGTCCAACTGCGTTGTCCCCCCTTGAAACTCAAAAAAACCTCCACACTTGAGACCTCAAGCAGATCTCTTGCCTCAGCAGGGGTGTGTGTACACATCCATCACTCCTGCCCAGTCTACGGGTCTGATATATCTCCACAATGACCACGATTGAGCATCCAGGTTTGCCTACCTGGAGACTGCCTTCTCCATGTCCTGGATCATGCGTTCCTGTGTCTTCAGAAGCTGTCCATGTCGCACTTGCATGCGATGGATCTCCGCCTTCATAGCCTTGATCTCTCCCTCTCCTATGTCCGAGTCAACGGCGGCTCGCGTCTCACGAGCCAGCTGTGTCTTCTTCTCCCAGAGCATGATCTGACGTCTATGACACAACGACACATCAGAGTCTCACAGTGTCAACATCTGACATATGTATTACAAGTGGCGATGGTTCAGACCTTATAAGACCTTTTAGTGGTATGATGTTACGAGCATCATATAAAAGGACAACATTTCTGTTTTACAACAGTATCAGTGTCGTCTGTGAAAGTCAATTTGTTATGGTTGATCCGATCCGATCCACCCAAAAAATTAAAGTATTGAGACACAGACAATATTATGAAAGTAATATTCTAGATATTTCAGTCAAAAACAATTTTTTTAACAACCTATTTGCTCTCAAAGAATGAAATATTTATAAGTTATTAAATTTGCTCCTGCTTGGCTGGCTGTGGTTGTACGAGTGCTAGTTAGGAGACAGATTCCTTGGTGTTTTCCAAAACGATGTGTGATACCTCTGGAAAGCTGTGCCTTGCCAACAATGTTTACATAAGTAACGTATAATGTGCATTACATCACTAATGCATCTGCTAAATCAAGTATTCCCGCATACAGTTCTCACTTAAATAACATTGCTTTATCTTTTTTGTCGTAACAAAAACATTTGGGGCCAGAATTTCAACAAAATATTCTACGGAATGTCCGAATGCTCCACGTGTTTGGCATCCATTTTTGATGGCTTGACAGACTTATTGCCAGGCAACAGTTGACATGACGGATAGGCCAGCAAAGAACTACTGGTGTGGTGTGATAGCTGTGTGGTACGTACTCGGCTTCGACCAGACTGTTGAGGAGCCGCTCCTTCTCCTCCTGGAGCCCGTTGAGCTTCTCCTGGAGCTCAATCGACTCTCGCTCCGCCTCCTGCAATGTGACGACCACAGTAAAGGTAAGTACTTATCTACTGCAGTAATCAGTCCTCAAGACGGCTCAAAGCACTTTAGACTTTACTCCCTGGCAGACCTGTTCAATCGAATCGCTGCAATTAATGCGCAAAGACGATACTCTAGTTGAATAGTTGAGTGAACTGGAGCAAGGTAGAGTGAGCGAACTGGAGCAAGGTAGAGTGAGCGAACTGGAGCAATGTAGAGTGAGCGAACTTGCCCAATGTTCGACACAGCAGCACAGGATTTGAACCCGGGTTCTCTTGATTGAGAGTCTGATGCTCTGGCCACTCCACATCAAACAATACAGCAGCATTATATGAACACCAGGGGATCATTTTGTCAACATTCTCATGAGCTCATAATGCCAATTTACTTTTTAAAACCTATTTCCTTACCAGTGATCTTGTGTACTGAAATTATGTCTATTTTTATTTTGAGTTTCCCTTAAGTCGGTATTTGTACTTAATAGTTGTATTTGGAATATTAGAACAAATGCTTAATTACCAAATACAATATCTTACATTTTGTTACTTTACATGCACATTTTCAGGTCTTAATTATTGGTGAATGCGCCTTTGTAACCTGACTCATGTCTTCACTCTTTAATGCAACAGTTTCTGCTGATCCTCAACATTTTGTACACTATAATATATCATTGATATAGTGTACAGTGTATTTGAATTTAACCTTGTGTATATGACATTTTAATGCAGGATATTTATATTTGACATTTAAAAATAGAATACATCTGCAGTAACATTTTACAATTGGTGCATTTGAAATAAAAAATGCAATGTGTAAATGACATTATGTAAATGGAAAAGAAATCGAGGCTGGTCTAATCAGAAGCTTTCAGAGGAAAAGAGGAGATCAACAACAAGTTTTAAATTCAATAAAAAACATATCTGCCCTCAGATTGAGACAGACTGTTGCCATGGTGACGTTAAGCAATATGAGAGAATGTAGTCGCACCCTGAGTGAGCCAATGAAGTCGCCCTCCATGAGGCTGTTGCTCTGCTCCAACTCGTGGTGGAGTCCACGCTTCCTGTAGAGCAACATGTTTAGCCTCATCATCTCCTTCTCAATGGAGCCGATGTCTCGTTCCTGCTCCAGAGCCTCTGCCTTCTCCATCTCAATCTCACCTGCAACCACACACAATTCATGCAGGCTCCACCTTCAAACTACACACCACGTACAGTTACTCCCTCGGTTTGGCAACCCTTAGCATATGCTTTCCGATCTCACTAGGTCTTATGTTAAATATGCCATTAGTCAGATCAGCGCTACATACACACACATTTTCAAAAACATGTATAAAGCATTACCATTCTTCTGAAGGGTAATAGATTAATCCCCTAAAGTTTGGCAACTGAAATGCAAACCATCTAGGAAGAAAATGTTGATATATCTTCACACAAACGTGCATACGCTAGATCGATTATAGTTAAATATATTGATCAATGGGAGTACGAATGTTTGACAATTTAACTTTTTGAAGAAACATTACGTTATTAAGTTTTTTTAGATGTATTTTAGTAACTAGTACAGAAGGTGGATGCACTAGTGAAACACATCAGTGCTAATCAACGAAGGTGATGAAAACATACATCAAATAACTTTTTTATCTGAAAATACAAACTGCTTCGAAAATAAGATCTGGCATAGCAGCAGAAGCCCCGTCTGTCCCCCCGAACCCCCTCAGTGATGCCCCCTACCTTCAGTCCGCAGCTTCCTCTGTTGGAGGATGGTCAGCTGTTTCTTGATGTTGTTGATGTCGCACTGCTGCGAGTCCTGCTCCTTCGTCAGTTGGACGAGCTCGTGCTGGTTCCGCAGCCACATGTTCTGCAGTTCCGTTGTTTCCTCGTGTTCTGCCATTATCGACTTCTGCAGCGAGTTGATGGTGACCTCCAGTGGTCCAAGCTCCACGCCCTGCGCAAACACGAGGTCAAGGTCAGTCTCGGTCATTGGCCAGGATCATGCAGAAAATTTAAGTTACCAGAATGACTGTATGTATTGGAACACCGTATGTTTTCGGACAAACTAAAATCGATGAAGTTGATATTTTTGTGTACAGTAAGTTTTGGGACACTTCTGTAAAAGTAATTTTTCCTTGTTCCTATGTAATCTGACATCCATTATTCATATTTCTGACGAGGGAGTATGAATGTTTCTCCCACATTTTCCCCAATGCGGATGCCTTAAAAAGTCGGGTGTTTCAATAAAACATTGTGTTCGTAGGTATTCAGACACCGTGTTTGTGAATTGTTTTTATGTACCCTATGTTTCCGGACACATGAGAATTTCATTATTTTTAGATGTCCGAATACATACACATTATGGCAAAACAGAGGGCAAGGAATTATATTTTTTATTGATCTGGCCACCATCTTTTAAAAACTGACAGTCTTCCAGACTGATAAAAGTTTGCTCAAATGACAACAATGTACTCGTACTACCAACTTGGACAAAACAGGCAAAGCTAAGAGTAAAGAGCAGACAGACAATTAGCACACAATTTTTTTTTAATGTATAGATTTCCATGGGAATTAATTCATCTATGACATAGAATATTCTATAGAAATCTACCAAAATTCTAAAGGATAATCTGTTGAATTTTTTGGTTATTAGGGTACAGTCAGCTCACCCCAGACTGTGACAACAACTGGTCGATCTTCTTGTTGAGTTGGTCAATGACACCCTGCTTGCGCTCAATCGTGGCGTTACGCTTGATCGTCTCATTGAGACAGCGGGAAACAATCTCATTCTTCATGTGAATCTCCTCTTCATATTCCATAATAGTTTCCATCAGTCTCTCGATGCGAGCTCGCAGGTTTGATCCTTCCAGTGTATCGTTTGAGATGTCATTTTCGATACGTGCAATGTTGGTTGCCTGCAATGAGATGACAAGTTCAAGTACGAAATGGTATCCTGTATATATGTGGAGAACACTCACAGTCATGTGGTAATATTTATGATCTGGGGACCATGAAATGATATCCTGAATAAACTGTGGAGAACAGTCGCAGTCATGTGGTGATATCTATGATCTGGGGACCATCAAATGATGTCCTGTATATACTGTGGAGAACACTCGCAGTCATGTGGTGATATCTATGACCTGGGGACCATGAAATGATGTCCTGTATACACTGTGGAGAACACTCGCAGTCATGTGGTGATATCTATGACCTGGGGACCATGAAATGATGTCCTGCCTATACTGTGGAGAACACTCGCAGTCATGTGGTGATATCTATGACCTGGGGACCATGAAATGATGTCCTGTATATACTGTGGAGAACACTCGCAGTCATGTGGTGATATCTATGACCTGGGGACCATGAAATGATGTCCTGCATATACCGTGGAGAACACTCGCAGTCATGTGGTGATATCTATGACCTGGGGACCATGAAATGATGTCCTGCCTATACTGTGGAGAACACTCGCAGTCATGTGGTGATATCTATGACCTGGGGACCATGAAATTATGTCCTATATATACTGGATAACACTCGCAGTCATGTGGTGATATCTATGACCTGGGGACCATTACATTTATTATGAACTCATAAGCCTGATTTTGCTCTTTAAAACTAGTTTCATTCCAAAACAGTGATCGTGTATACTGAAAACTGTCAACAACAACTAGGATGTGCCATCAGGACACTTTGGTTGTGAATCATGGAAATAGTGTCCTCTGTAATAACGCATTTGAAAAAGCTCTGCAAGTTTAACAACCGATTCAGGTTAATAATAGATTTTGCTCATTATCTTAGTGAAAGAGTCCCCAGAATTTCCAGGGTATTAAACAGATTTGCACAGTGCAAGACAGATGCTGACTTTTTATTAGCAAATAGTACAAATTTGTTGGTTTGTGTTTATATGTGTAGTTTTTTTTATATAATTACAGGTTTGTAACGCAAGTATAAGAACAGTGGCAGTTCAATAAATGCCCATACATAATTTGATACTTAATTCATATCAAGCAATGTGGCCAAATATCTATACATTTTAACAACACTACCAACAGATATTTTGTATGTAGTATTTTCTTTTTATGGGTAGGCAAAACAAAATGATATTGTTCACGATGGACAATCTGGTCACGTGACCACACCACTGGGCATTGGTCAATGTTGTACACATACTCACCGTGGCCTTTGTCTCCTGACGGAGCTGCTTGATCAGTTTGAAGGTGTACTTGGCAGCCTTGTCGATGGTCAGTTGGTCGTGCATCTTCTGCAGGATATCATCCTCCAGTTTCACCTTCTCTGCGTACTGCTGTTCCAGCTGCTTCCGTACCGCTGTCTGCTCCTGCACCCACATCGTCTTGTCCTGCGAGATGACAAGTAAAGTAAAGGCAAGTTCTTATATAGCGCAGTATCCAGTCCATAGGACTGCTCAAAGCACTTTAAATTTTACTTCCTGGCAGACCTGTTCAATCAAACACAATCTCGACTTCTCTGGAAAGCATTCAGCCAGGCTGCAATTAATGTGCAGGCTATTCTTACACAAATATGCATCCTTGTGCCATCTACTCATTCATACAGCTGAGTGAACTGGAACAACGTAGTGAGGTTTGACATGGCTGCAGGACTGTGTGTGTGAGTCTGTGTGTGAGTGTGTGTGTGTGTGTGTATGTGTCTGTGTAAGGATGTGTGTGAATGTGTGTATGTATATATATATGTGTGCGTGTGTGCACGCATGTGCGAGTGAGTGAGTGTGCGTGCGTGTACAAAATATGTATATATATTAAACAGAGGATTACTAGAACAAAGGTATGTGCAAAATAGCTATTAAATATATAATGATTAAATATGGTAGTTATAATGTGCAGATTAATTTACAAATTAATTACACCGATAATGGACTTAATACGAAAAAGGCTTAAAGAAAACGTGTAAAAGCCAGTGAAGATATATTAAAAACAATTAATCCATGTTAACAAAAGGTGTCTTTAGCTACTACTGGTTAAACAGGTACCAGTCGATTCCTTTTACCTCATGCAAGTAATAGTTGCAGCGGCTTGTGTATTGGATGATTTAGATTTGGGAGAAGAACAGTTATTAATGATGAAAGCAAGCCTAGAAAAGGAGACGCGGTCGACCGTGACAATGATGGGAGGACTACCTAGAAAGATTTGGAGGGATTGGGAGAGGAGTGGAGAAGAAGAGTGAAAGACGGAGGGGAATGGAGATGGTTGGTTGAGACAGTGGCGTAAGAACAGTAAAGGAATAAGGGAAACAGAGGACCAGTACCGAGGCCTGCCTCACCCTCGACACAAGAGGGCAACAAATTTCCTATTCGCAAACAAATACTGATAACCTATGCGCACTGACCGCGTTTGCCTTGTTCAGCGACTGCTCCGTCTCCTGCATCATGCGTGTATAGGTGGCGTACTCGTTCTTGAGCGCATCTAACTTTGGCTGACACATCGCCATCTGCTTGCGGATCGTTGCGATGTCGTTCTCCGCCTTGTTCAGAATCATCGTCAACTTCTCGTTTTGCTCCTGCTCTTTCTGGGTTGACCTTTTGTAACCTTCAATCTCTGTCTCCAACGATATGATGCGCTGGTGCTCCTGACTGCCAACAGATGGCTCGATATAAGATAACGGTACGTTCTAAGTTTCACAATAAAGAAGTGTGTATGAATAATGAGTAATACTTTTGAAAAATTACTTTTAACATTAGTTAATGAATAAAAAAATGCATAAAATTACATTTAAAATATTTTTTATCAAAAATTTCTTTTTTAGCCAAACTACTTCACTGCATAAATTAATACATTATTTGTTACAATAAATAAAAATTACTTTGTTTCCCCATGGGACATTCCACAAAACCACTCTCATCAACTTTTTCTTAAAAAATATACCGGTTACCATTATTACCATCATGCAAACTGGTTATTATTACCATTATTATTATTTAACATAATATTATGAACTTCTTTTCAAATAGATGTAATACAATTTTATCAAGATATGATAATTTGTTTTTAAGATATGACAATTAATTAAAATTTGACATTTCACGATGAGTGTGCGTCCTTAACATCCTAGCTAGGAGCTCCTTAAAGGCACATTAATGAGTCTAGAAATGTGCACTACTCAATTAATTGTGAGTTAGAGGATTCATGGAAGTGAAGAAAGCCATAGTGGCGCAGTCGTACGTACTCAAGTGCCTCCTGCATGGCAGCTCGTGCTTCGTCACGACGTCGCATGCCGATCAGACTGCAGTTCCACTGGTGAAACAACTGTTTCTTCTCCAGGGTGATTGCCTGAAACCACACAAACACAACATAGACACTAGAGTTGTGCAGCATATGGCTCGATCTATAAGGTATACGGCATGCACCGTATATTTTATATGGCATACGGTGCAGTGTGCATATTTTCTGTTATATTCCGAGATCGCCCATGGAATCGATGGTTTGAAACTTACAAATGAAAAATCCATTTTGTATAGACAACATTAAAAAAGTGAAGGACGAATGATAGGAATACAGCAACATTCCATACAGTTTGAAGCCCGATCGTTGTTTGGTTGCCCACTAGATGCAACGACAGGCTTGGTATGTGGATTTATATTAATTTTGGATCATATTCGGTGACTTTTACAATGTTTGGCCTCCAAGAACTTACCTCTATCTCCATGTGAACCTCCAAGAACTGACCTCTATCTGCATGTGAGTCTCCAAGAACTGACCTAAATCTCCATGTGAGCCTCCAAGAACTGACCCCAATCTCTAATGTGAGCCTTCAAGAACTGACCTCTATCTCCATGTGAGCCTCCAAGAACTGACCTCTATCTCCATGTGACCCTCCAAGAACTGACCTCTATCTTAACGTGAACCTCCAATAACTGACCTCTGTCTCCACATGAGCCTCCAAGAACTGACCTCTATCTCCATGTGAGCCTCCAAGGACTTACCTCTATCTCCATGTGAGCCTCCAAGAACTGACCTCTATCTCCATTTGAGCCTCGAAGAACTGACCTCTATCTCCATGTGAGCCTCTAAGAGCTGATCTCAATCTCTATGTGAACCTCTAAGAACTAACCTCTATCTCCATGCGAGCCTCTGAGAACTGACCTCAATCTCCATGCAAGCCTCCAAGAACTGACCTCCATCTCCATGTGAGCCTCCTAGAACTGACCTCTATCTCCATGCGAGCCTCCTAGAACTGACCTCTACCTCCATGCAAGCCTCCTAGAACTGACCTCTATCTCCATGCGAGCCTCCTAGAACTGACCTCTATCTCCATGCGAGCCTCCTAGAACTGACCTCTATCTCCATGCGAGCCTCCTAGAACTGACCTCTATCTCCATGCGAGCCTCCTAGAACTGACCTCTATCTCAATGCGAGCCTCCTAGAACTGACCTCTATCTCCATGCGAGCCTCCTAGAACTGACCTCTATCTCAATGCGAGCCTCCTAGAACTGACCTCTATCTCAATGCGAGCCTCCTAGAACTGACCTCTATCTCAATGCGAGCCTCCCCAAGAGCATCCCCAGCTGCCTTCGTCTCCTCACACTGGGCTGTGATCTGTGCGTCAAACATTGCAATCGTCTCCTGCAGTTTGTCGACTCGCTCCACCAGGCGGTTCACGTAGATGTCCTATAATGGTGACAAAAGGGGTCAGACCGCTATTCTAATGAATCACAATGACAGGCGAGATATAAATTCTAACTCAAATTCTAACACAACTGCTCAATGTATTTAGATGTTGCTACTTTAACTGCTGAAAACTAATTCTAACACAACAGCTGAACATAATTAGATGTTACTACTTTAACAGCTGAATACAATGTATACATAAGCTATATATAGTAAGATGCTTTATTTGATATTGCACATCAAACTGCAGATTAAAATATTAACAAAGTTGCTGAATAAACAAATAAATAAAAATGTGAAAATAAATATAGCACAGAATGTAATAAAATAATAAAATAATTAATCAATATTTAAAATAAAAAAATTTACTAACTGAAATATATATATAATATTATAATATACATTGCTACCTACTGTGAATAAGAATACAGAACACAACTGATTAGTAACTTACAATGAGTAGAGCAACTACCGTATTTTCCGTGTATAATACACATTTTTGTCCTTCATATTTTACGCAAAATCCTGGTGCGTATTATAAATGTTCCTAGTGCTAAAAAGTTTCTCCAACTGGATATAAGTCAAAAATACATGCTCCATGAAATGTGGCTTTTTGGGCAAGGCATAGAAAACGTCACCACTCATTTTATACAATCTATCATGCGCCCTAAGTGTCCTAGACGTGCGTTTCATAAAAGATAGTTTCATGGTAATGCAGTTTGGCATGTATGACAAGGACAAAATTGAACGCCTGTTCCAATACGGCAATATGCGCAGGGTATGGCAGGGACTGAAAACTGACTGTAATGTCACTGCGGAAACACAGTCCTGATAGTCCGCTAGGGATTCCGTGTAGTTCTAGAAACACCTGCTTGGGGGGTCATTTGTAGTCGTACAAGTATCCACCAGGTGGAAGAATGACAGCGTAGATACGACTCACGAGGTGACATCTTCACGTGCGATATGCTGGCGGCAATGCAGTAACTTGCGTAAGGGAAATTTTTACGATTCTGGTATGGATTCAAGGATCATCACACAAACAAACTTTGATGCAATGACAGTGGCCAACCCTGACCTCAAGCCGCACTTCAAGCCAACTATCAGAAGCAGTGAAATGAGGGGTTGATGCCACAAGTTGGGATGCGTATTATACTTGGTAATATAGGAATTCTGTCACAACTTTACAAAAGTCGGGGTGCGTATTATACACGGGGGCGTATTATACACGGAAACTTACTTTTACAGTTAAACTATGGTTCAAGTTTGAAACTGGCAACAATGTCATATTTGTAATCATATTTTGCGAGCGATATATTACGAAATGTCTACAACACTACAACCATGTTTGTGACCTAAACTTACTGTAACGCAGTCACACAATGTCATACAAGTTCATACAAGGTCGCAGCATCTCACCTGCTTCTGTTTCTCCATCTCTGACTTGGCGACTTCCATCTCAGCCTTCTCTGCAGCACGCTTCATCACGGCGATGTCGGAGCGTACGTCGTTCTTCGCACTCTCCATGTAGTAGAGGCGAAGTGCAAGGTTCTCCACCTCCGCCAACAGGTCCGCGGCTGAAGCACGGAGGAACAACATGGAGACATACTACAGGCTATAGCTATATTTCAAAGATTATGTTTTTGTAAATGTTTCTATTGATGCGCCCTTTTAGCATATGTAGTCAACATTTGGAGTCATTTTTATAGTTTTAAAAATTAGTTCGCCACATTACCAAAACAGAAATGTTAGCCATTCCTTTTAAGAGGGTGTTCCTTAAATTAGATGTCCTAACTGTGAGAGTCTACTGATCCTGCTCATGTACTGGCACCCATCTAGGATGATGCACTAACTCATAATGTATCATATTTACTAGCCTCCATCCAGGATGGTGCACTAACATTAACTAACACATAATATGTCATTTCTGATATGCTGTTTGTCATCTCCCAGGTGTCGGCACCATCTCCCAGGTGTCGGCACCATCTCCCAGGTGTCTGCACCATTTCCCAGGTGTCAGCACCATCTCCCAGGTGTCGGCACCATCACCAGGGTGTCAGCACCATCTCCCAGGTGGTATCACCATCTCCCAGGTGACAGAACCACATCCCAGGTATCAGAACCATGTCACAGATGTCAGCACCACCTCCCAGGTGGCAGCACTATTTCCTAGAGGTGTCAGTACCATCTCCCAGGTGGTATCACCATATCCCAGGTGTCAGAACTATCTCACAGGTGTCAGCCCCATCTACCAGGTGTCAGAACCGTCTCACAGGTGTCAGTACAATCTCCCAGGTCATACCACCATCTCCCAATGTGTCAGCACCACCTCCAAGATCGTAGATCATCTCCCAGGTGTTGGCACCATCTCCCAGATGTCAGCACAATCTCCCACATGTCAGCACCATCTCCCATGTGTCAGCACCATCTCACAAGTCTCAGCACCATCTCACAGGTGTCAGCATCGACCCACCTTTCTTCCTCTCCATCTTGATGAGCTTATGTTTCTTGGTGTAGGCCTCACGTATCTCCTTCAGCTCCTGTTCTCCCTGGATGCGTTCCTTTTGCAGCTTCGCGAACTCATCATGCAGTTGTTCCACGGTCATCTGGTTGCGAGCGAGCTCCTGCTGCACGCCGTACAGGTCGACACCCACATCTTCTCGTTCTCGCTGCTTCGACTTGAGCAGGAAGTCCTGCAGCAACGCAACACACACATGCAGTCGTAGTGTGATTCACGAATTGAACAGAAATTAAATTACTTGCATCACAGACAAATAGATCAACAGCTCAAGAAAGCTAAAGCAAATGAAGTTCAGACACAGATATTTTGTCACAACAGAGATGCTTGTTCTCCGGGTAGGTAGAGGTTGTTATCAGGAAAGAGATTCTAGATCTTCAGATAACAAAAGAGAAAGAGATCCTAATTCGTTTAGTCAGATTTGGTTGTCAGGAAAGATTTTCTAGTTCTTCATATAACAGGAGATGGTTAGCAGGAAAGAGATCCTAATTCCTTTAGCTAGATTTGGTCATCAGGAAAGCGATCCTAGTTCTTTAGATAACAATCGATGGTCTTCAGGAAAGAAATCCTAGTTCTTCAGATAACAAGAGATGGTCATCAGGAAATGTATCCTAGTTCTACTGATAACCAGGGATGGTAATCAGGAAAGAAATCTTGGTTCTTCAGATAACAATAGATGGTCATCATGAAAGATATCCTAGATCTTCAGATAACAAGAGATGGTCATCAGGAAGGATACCATGTTAATATGCAGACGAAAACACATCAATTATTGTATTTCACTGATTCGCAGATGACAAAATGCAGCAACACTTACCAGTTCACTGACTTCCAAGTTGACCTTGGTGATCTGTTTCACGAGGTGCCGATTGAGGGCATTCTGGAACCTTGTCATCAAAGGCTGAAAAGAAAAACAATACAATGATCATTTCACGCCCACTCCACATGTAGCAGTTCATACAATGAGCAAGTCTGAATCTTTTTGGTTCTTCAATCATTAAATATAAACATTTTGAAATCTTACCCACAAATCTTTACAAGATTAATCCTCCAAAAATATTAAAGTGTGTGTGTGTGTGTATGTGTGTGTGTGTGTGTGTGTGTGTGTGTGTGTGTGTGTGTGTGTGTGTGTGTGTGTGTGTGTGTGTGTGTGTGTGTGTGTGTCAGCTAGTACTTGCTATGCTCTACTCACATGATCCGGGTCCAGAACGACCATTTCGCCTCCCTCATCCGATGAGGTGTCCGCACTCTCAACACTCGACACCTCACTCTCACTCGATGAGCTTTCATCATCAATCTTCGTCTTCCTCGTTGGCTTCGCAGGCTGTCTGGCGGGTGGTGTGTGGCCATCAATAATAAGGCGGCCTACACATTTCAACGGAAATTATAGACGCCAATGGGTTACTGTTTGCGCTTGTTTGACCATAGCATTACTCACACAAGAATTGCACGTTATGCGTCAGCGTTGAGTACAGCAATTCTCAGATTCAACTTGATAATGTTTGTCTAAAGAAATGTAAAATATCCAGGATAATTTTTGCAGTCAGCTGATATTTCAGTGAATATATCTCATTTTTACAGAATATGACATTCCACATTATATATCAAAAATTATACAAGTATGACAACTTAAATTATTATTACGTCAAACACATGAACACATACTGGAAAGAAAATTCATTAGTTGATCCACAGATTAATTAATCAAATATTTCATAGTGTATCACAACATTCCTTGTTTTAATCCTTTACATACACCTTTATGAAACGTGCTCCGAATCCTTGCGGCGCGCACAAAGTCACCAAGACACCGGTGCACCTAGTTTTTTGCAATGAACTTTTTTGTTGTGTTTGCATAAAATACAATGCAAATCTACAAACTCTTGTCAGTTGATACTTTCAAAAAGCGCTCATTCAAAAACTTCCAATACAAAGCCATATCAAAAATACCCCTAGCGGACAGCAAGTGCACTAAGGAATCCAGAGACACAAGTTACTTAAGTATCCAGATGATGGCGCCACCTCCATGCATTATCAAAGTTAAAAAACGTTTCTAGCCATTTACTGCCGCTCAAGGAAACGGGCATCTGGCCACTTTCGGGTTTTCAAGGCCTAAAGGGTTATCAGTCAAATCTTACTTTCGTCTGTGGAAACAGACACAACAGAAAATTAGAGTGCATGACATGTTTGCAACCAAGAAACGACACTTCACGAAGAACAGCAGACAGAGACAAGCCGAGTAGTTGTCTTGATGACACAACAACGAAACACACATGCATTAAAACTGTGATTGTGCATCAATAACTCCAATACAAAAAGTAGAAAGGTAGTAACAAGTGCTGTACGTTTTAGTAGCATAATTATAGCTAGATTAGTAGCAATAGCATGCAAGGTGCAGCAAACAATTCCAGATAAAATAATAATTTTTACTTGCTTGGTATCTAAGATTACTTGAAATAGTCCTGCCTCTAACTCAGGGAAACGGCAAACTTTGTGCCGAGTAGAGGATATATTATGGTTCTTAACTACGGGTATAACCTGAAGTTCATGTGAACACGAACATGATGTTCATGTGAACATGAACATGATGTTCATGAACATGATGTTCATGAACATCGTACATGTCACTTGCCTACAGCTTCCACGCTTAAGTCATCGGGAATACCACGAAATCGACCCATCTTTGCTCTCCGACTTCGCCCAACTGGGGGGGTAACTCCGGAGCTTGAATCTTCAAGGACATCGCAGTGACCCAAAGATGAACGACCTCTGTCAGATCTTATGTACACTCATTGGTGGCATGGATATTAATTTTGTTGAACAACTGATTCATCCATAAACTGATAATGTTTAAATACAAGCTTTACATAACTAAATTATAATAATGTCAGCCAGAGCAATTGTTTCTGCTTTTCCAAAAAATGTTAGCAAAGAAAAACTTTTGTGGTGAGAATAGCAACAAAATATACGACGGAATGTCCGACATGTCCACATGGGCGGCAGCCATTTTGTAGGCTTGACGGACATGGGGCTGGTTTCATGGAGCATTCTTAAAGTTACACAATTACTCAGTCTCATGTGTTTGCATAAACTCCATAAACAAATGTGTCATTTACTAAGAGAATCATCTCAGTGTTAATTAAGAATGTTCTTAGCCGCTTCATGAAACCAGCCCTTGCATCTTTGCTTGGTAAACAAACAATCACGTGATGGTCCCGTCAGTTCATATACCTGGTGTATGTAATATAAATATGATTTATTTTGGATGCTGCAGAAAGTAGTATTTGTCAGCAAGAGTATTTTCCATTTATTGTACAGAACAGCAGCATCAGAACGATTCATTACCGTGGTCTTTTTTTTTCAGTGCAAATTTTCTATATTATAGTCTCATCTGTTGTCAAATCACTTATTTCACAACCATGGTATTTAAATTCTGGGATATGTTTAGTTGTCCTTCTTCACATTTAATGGTTCTCATAAAAGGAGGTCATTTGTTAAAATTGGGAGGCCATTTGTAAAAAAAAGCATCTTGTAAATTGTGATCAGCAACAATTTTAGTCACTCCAAAATGTGTGTATTCTTGCCTGTCATCTTCTATAATTTACATACATTATCAAAAGTGTAGGTTATAATAGCACTAATTCTGCAGTGCTCCCTGTAAAAAACTTGTTTAAAATCAAACATCTTCCTGTTTGCTTGTGCTGTTTATTCCTATCATTCAACCATTTTTCTGTACAAATAATTCAATTATCATACATTTCATGAGCTTTTACTTTAGCCAACAACCTTAGAAGTGATATTTTGTCAAAAGCAAAGTCAAACTTACTGGTTTGTAATTTTGGTCTTGTTTCTCAAACCTTTTAAAATAAGGGAATGTTGTTAAATTCCTTCCAATTCTAATGGAACTTCTTTCTCGAATTAAAAACTTTGCTAACTGTGCTACAATTTGCTTTGTTATTTGTACTAGTAGCAAACTTCCCTTGTATTGTTGTGCCCATTTAGCAAGCCATTAATTTAAAACCCAACTGACGTCATGATAGATTACAGGTGCAACAACACTTGAGTTGTGCACATTTTGAAGTGCCTATGACGTTCTATTCATTATTTTTGTCAAATAAAATATGCTCACAGTAATATAATCCATGAATTACACAAACTGCTGGTATATTTGTAACTAAATGTGATAATTTATTCTAATCTCTTTTAATCCAGTCAAGCTATTTTGTGACACAGGTACGTCTCCTTGCCGTATGAAAGAACGGATATGGATGTTTAATGAAGGTCACATGATTTGGAACAATTGTAAAAAACAGTACTAACTGTACCTCGCTGACATAATTTTTTGTTTCTCTCTTTGAACACTCAAAAATATATTCTAGTCTGCTGGTGCTAATTGTTTTAAATATTATAATTATTTACATGTGTAATTCTTCAAAAACAATTACATCAATTAGTTTTATATTTATTACTTGGAAGGTGAATAAAAATTATGTCATAGGCACTTAATGGTGATCGCGTTGTGTTAGTGTGCTTGATTTGGAATACGCAGTGTACGTGCGAATATGCAGGGTTTTAGTTGACAGCATGCAGGTTTTTGTCAAGTGCGCAGTGAGTTTTGACATATCTACATGCTATAATGACCTAAATGTTTCACGTACCGTCTGTTACCGAGCTGGCTTCTGCAACAACTGCAAAAACAAAGTGCACAATTATTTGCTTAGTTTTATTTGGTAACGTACAGGTCCTGATTAAATATAGGCCACCCATATTGTTTCGTTAAAATGTTGGTTTCTACACAGCATTTCTGTTGTCGTTTGTTTGTTGCGTATTAAAAGATTGAATGTACAGCAAGAGTGCAGGATTTTGTAATTAAGGCATATTCCATTGTGGGAATATGTTGTGGTAAGATGCGAGTTATTTCAGTGTACACGTTTTCGTAGGGTCCAACATTCTGATAGTGTGTGTTAAGTTTTGCGGTGGGCAGCTTGAGAGTGTACATGTGTACGATTGTATGTGCTTACAAGTGTATGCCTGCGCATATACGTGGTGACTGTGTTTGTGAAGAAGTAATAACATAATCTTATGTAGTTCTGAATTTCAAAGAATACAGCTTTTCATATAGAAGCTAACATTTCATAGGTTCTTGCTAAAAGTGCATATCTGGAGGGTGTCAGTTTTTACAGCTTCAATATGTCTCTCTAATATTATGATATTTTTCCTTAGGCCAAGATATGTCAATTAATCAATTTTGGAAGTTAACATTTCATCTTGTGGGGAAATGGTATGAAGAAGACAGCGAATGATAACAAAATGATAAATGTATCACAACCAAGGGGTCATCTATAAACTATGTCAAACTCAGGTGGTTATCTGGGTCAGCATTAAGCAGCATAGGGGGGGTATTTGAGAAAGCGTTACATAACAATTAAAACATGTGCGCTTTCATGACTGTTAATTGCAGTGATTGCTATGTCTGTTACCATCGGAACTGTATGTCATTTGATATAATAGTTTTGATTATAATAATTTGAGTATGTCAATGCAATGAAGAGCTCTCAATTAAGAGATTATGTAAATACAGAAATTATGTGCTGTCTTATATACTGCTTGTTTTGCATAAAAAAAGTCCACGATCAGAGCAAGCATTTTGGAGCAACTCATACTGTGCTTGGTTTGGGTTTTTCTAATTTTAAACTACTGAGTCTGTGAATTCACTCAGGTTTTTTTATTTCCCTGCATAAGATCTTTTGTTTCCCCTGTCTCTGACACCATACTGAAGGGAGAATGGTAACTTTTAGTGCCTCTTCCCAAAACGAATGCAAAGTGGGGTGAACAAAATTGCCAAAGCTTCAAAACCACTGTAGATCAGCCCAAACACCAGTGCTCTCGATTGTCTGTCTGATGTACCTACCCTCTGAGCGACCAAACCCCTATATGCAACACTAGCCAAGTTACCCTGCGTATCCTGGGGAAAAAAGGTAGTCATATGTACGTAACCACCAAGATCCCCACCCCCTGGATGAATTTTAAAAACATCTCAACTAGAAACCACCCCATTGGACATGTCAGCTCCCATACATAAGAGACATAAGTGCCACTTAAAAATTGTGACCCTCTAGCTTTCAAGATCCCCGCCCCTGAATTAATTTAAATCTATGAACCACACCAATTATTGGGGCCCCTAGATCACACACCAAATTTCAGCCCCATACATACAAAACTAACGGAGATATGGGTCCACAGACTATATTGTATTATAATATAGATTACACATATCTAACATAACACACATTAAACATATATAAACATGGATGTCTGACGTTCTGTATATTCTACCAGTCACTACAGACATGCGATGAATATACAATTGATGTATGCATAGTTGGTCTTTCTCAAAATGAATGTAACTTTAGGGGGGGTGAACAGCCCAACATTATGAAACATTAAAGGGGTGGGTGGATCTGAAAAACATTCGTAAATAGTGTGACATACATTGATCCCCAATATGAAGCAAATGTGTATCCTGAATACAGATGTGGTGTTTGGCATTCTGCAAACATGCATAATACGTTGAATACAAAACGAAACAAGCCGTATGGATGTGTAAGAATATAAATTGAACAAGGAACACCTATGATAAGTGTTTTTCAATACTGGACAACTTTTGTACTGGTTCCAGTGTAACTTATACAATTAAACATGAATGCACAAAACACAGTGCGACGGTGTAGGAGTAATACACAAGTACATTTATTTTGTCTTGTGTTGTTCCCTGTTTGTGCCGCCATGCAGCTCATCCAGGCCGGCTGGACAGAGTGATCATTGGTGCATGACGCTGAATACTTAGTATAGAAGTGCTGTAGAACAGTCTAGTTGGGTCAGCCGAACGTAGCTCTTGAGGGAAGCTACGACAGTGAGAGGAGCGTCCAATAGTGGTTGACTTTGCCGCATGTACTTAGCGGACAGTCGGTATATGGTTGACTGCGCCGTAACTGACAGTGTCAAAGGCCAAATCTGCAGTAGTCGGCAAGAGGTGATGATTCGCGATGAGATGGACATCCATGACACGAGAACGGGAACGGCACATCATATATTGTAATATTTGTGACGCGATGCCCGGGAACCAGGTGTGTGACACCCGTGACGCGACCCCCGGGAACGACACACCAGGCATGTGATATCTTGTCGCGACACCCGGGAATGACACATCATTTGGCATAATATTTTTGTGACATGACACCCGGGAATGACACATCATGTGGCATGATATTTTTGTGACGTGACACCCGGGAATGACACATCATGTGGCATGATATTTTTGTGACGTGACACCCAGGAATGACACATCATGTGGCATGATATTTTTGTGACGTGACGCCCGGGAATGACACATCATGTGGCATGATATTTTTGTGACGTGACACCCGGGAATGACACATCATGTGGCATGATATTTTGGTGACGTGACGCCCAGGAATGACACATCACATGACATGACATCCATGATGATGCATAAATAGACAAGTGAATCGTGATCGAACGATATTATTGACGATATTATTTGGTGACTTAATTGTGTTCGAGCGACCCACTTCTGTGGTAATTGAGTAAGCGTTAATCTATATATATAATACACAACAACTGCACCTATCAAATGCTTTTATACCTGGCAGACTCCACTGTCAAAGGTAAGTTTTGATGGAGTGAGCTTTGGTGAAATGCACATGTTGATGTTTTTATCCAAGAATATGCACAGTCTATTTCTTGCTTGTTTTTACAATGCAGTCTTTGTATGGCGTAGAGTTGAACAGGTTACGTGACTTTGTATGGTGCTTGTTTTAAAATGAATACAGTGCTTGTTTTTGCATTGTGCAGGATTTTCAATAGGTTTGAAAAGAAACCTGTGAATAGGATCAGGCATCGTCTCGCAGCATTGGATGAAGTAACAGTGCTGCTTTTTAGTGCACTGGTTAGATCCTACCAAGGTATGAGAGCAGATTAAAACTAAAAACCCACCTTGATCAGTACCTTGCCTTGATATTGCGGCTGCCTGCCTTGATGCCACGCTTGCCTGCCCGGATGCCACAACTGCCTGCCCGGATGCCACACTTGGCCGCTCTGATGCTACACTTGCCCGCCCTGATGGCACACTTGCCCGCCCTGATGGCACACTTGCCCGCCCTGATGGCACACTTGCCCGCACTGATGCCACACTTGCCCGTCCCGATGCCACACTTGCACGCCTTGATGGCACAGTTGCATGCGTGGCTAGTGCGCTTCCAGGCCTCGACGATATTGCACCCGATATTCGTCTTCCATTTTCTGATAATGGACTTGCACGCCCTGATAATGCATATGTAAAAGTACATAAGTCAAACATTATTTTCAATTCGGGTACAGAACAACAAAATTTTGGCATATTTAAGTTCACCACAAAACCCCTTCTTTATCTCACTATCATAATATCAAAATGCAGGAAACTACGTCTCTACTTTTAATTTCAACCTGTGTCCAGGTCAACAACATTTTATCTGATTAAATCGTGTTGCAGTTGACAGATACATACTCAGATAGACCAAAGTGGTAGATTATTTACAAGGTAGAATGCTGACACAATCCTGCTAGAATTAAATAATTCTACTGCCCCTGTCCTAGTGACTGTTGATTTTACTATCATCTCGCTAACATTCTCACAATTAAATGCCCATGAGCATGATTATGTTCTTTAAAACTGATTTAATTCCTTAACAGTGAACTTGTAAACTGAAAACTGTCAATACCAGGCGCGCCACTGGGAGACGTTCACCAGTGTGTCACGGAAATAGTTCCCTCTGTGATACACTGGCGCCTTTTTAAAAAAGATCCTTAAAGTTAACCGTTTAACCATGGATGTTTCCTTACGAGATCATTATCTTAGTGAAGCACCCCCTGGTGTTATTAATTTGACCACTGCCTACACGACGTACCGGAACGAGGCGAGAGAGGCGAGAGAGGCGAAGGTGCCTCTTGCTCCTCTGCCGGTGCAGTTTCAGCCCCGTCCATTGCTGAAATGGGACCGTCGCGGCTTTTAGAACGCTCTTTCCTGGGGAGGACAATGCTGCCCCTTGAACGAACTTCGGCACGGCTTACATCACGGCTGCTTCCGGCGTAGCTCTTTTTACGACTTTTACGTCGGGAAACAGAGACACGTTTCTTACTAGGCGCGGGCTCTATGTCCAGTTGTTCAGGAAGGCTTTCTGTTGGACTTTCTGGCGTGTATTCGCTCTCTGCGGTTTCAGGGCGAGTACCCTCGGGGGAACGTTCCTCTTTGCGATCACGCAAATCTGAATTTACAGTGGAAAATAAAAAGGTGTTATATTATCTACTGTTTCTCACCAGAACAATTTACATCAACATCACGCATCTGTGAGTATGACCGCCTAGCGTTAACGACTGCAACAAATCTAAGAATGACCTGGCTAGTGTGTGTATGTGCACTTAATGCGTTCATTCTGGAGAACCCAGACAGTTTGCACCTTGGTCACCAAACCAACATCTACACCTCATCGGAACAAAAGTAAATCTTTCATTCTTTTGAAATTCAAATTAAGGATTATTACAGTGAAGGGTTCGCCATAGCATACATTAATCTATTGTTCACAATGTTACACTCGGTTTCTGCAATTGTTCCGAGCGACGTCAACGATGCACCAATTCGTCTGGGACGTCTTATGTAACTTGCAACAAAACCATTGAAAACATACAGAGTGTTGAGCAAAACTGCTGCAATTTACATCATGCCTGTTAAATATCACATGAAAATACATCGGTGCATAGAAAAAGGATGGCATTTCTGGCTACTTATACTTTTTATTACATCTGTTCTGTAACAAAATTGACTACCCTTACCGGCACCTCTTAACATATAGTAAACAGAAATATAACAGACACTGGTGTTTCTAAGGACGGATGAATGCATGCACAAATAATAGTAATAAAGTGACTTCTTTAGCACAAATATTCTCGAAAATTTAGCTATGTTACACAACAATACCAAAGCATCCAGTGATCTACTTGATTTTTAGACGATGACGAAATGAAACTATATTTCCTGTTAATTTAATGCTGACGGGAAGTGAATTCCGCAGAGTTGGTGCGGCAATTGAGAAAGGTCAAGTTCCATCATTGGTCTTAACTCTGGGAAGAAACAGTAAATTAGAACTAGATGACCACAGCTACCCGGGCTTTGTTGTTGCAGTGGACAATGCCTTGATTTTAGAATTGGCATTGAGCCACAAAAATGAAGAGATCATGTAACTTCCCTTGCTAAACAATTTTTGACACAAATCAACCTACCCTCAGGTTCGATCTCAGGAGTGTACGCCTTAGCCTTTTCAAGGAGCTTTGGATCAATTAAGCGTCTAGCCCGTTTAGCTGTTTCCTTTTCCTTTACAGCCGAATCCTTTGCGGCCTCAACAGCTGGGTCAATCTCAGCATACTGCAAACAAGTGCAAACATGTTGGGGTCAATACAAGACAATTTACTGAATAAGACAACTGCATAAAGAAATAAATGGATCGACTTGTGGTCAGGCTTAGCATATATACAATGTGTTTGACCACTACTATCTTAGCATGCATATACACTGCTTTATATATATGTCTTAGCATACCATAATGAATGTTTGTATTTGAACATCTAAAACAATTAAATTCTCAGCTGTGTGAATGCGTACAGTACCAAAACATTATTTTTTGTGTCCAAAAACATGCTCACTGTGTACTGAATGTGTACAGACACCTAAAAACAATTGGTGTCCAAAAACATGCTCACTGCGTACTGAATGTGTACAGACACCTAAAAACAATAGGTGTCCAAAAACATGCTCACTATGTACTGAATGTGTACAGACACCTAAAAACAATAGGTGTCCAAAAACATGCTCACTGCGTACTGAATGTGTACAGACACCTAAAAACAATAGGTGTCCAAAAACATGCTCACTATGTACTGAATGTGTACAGACACCTAAAAACAATAGGTGTCCAAAAACATGCTCACTGTGTACTGAATGTGTACAGACACCTAAAATCAATAGGTGTCCAAAAACATGCTCACTATGTACTGAATGTGTACAGACACCTAAAAACAATAGGTGTCCAAAAACATGCTCACTATGTACTGAATGTGTACAGACACCTAAAAACAATAGGTGTCCAAAAACATGCTCACTGTGTACTGAATGTGTACAGACACCTAAAAACAATAGGTGTCCAAAAACATGCTCACTGTGTACTGAATGTGTACAGACACCTAAAAACAATAGGTGTCCAAAAACATGCTCACTGTTTACTGAATGTGTACAGACACCTAAAAACAATAGGTGTCCAAAAACATGCTCACTGTGTACTGAATGTGTACAGACACCTAAAAACAATAGGTGTCCAAAAACATGCTCACTGTGTACTGAATGTGTACAGACACCTAAAATCAATAGGTGTCCAAAAACATGCTCACTATGTACTGAATGTGTACAGACACCTAAAAACAATAGGTGTCCAAAAACATGCTCACTATGTACTGAATGTGTACAGACACCTAAAAACAATAGGTGTCCAAAAACATGCTCACTGTGTACTGAATGTGTACAGACACCTAAAAACAATAGGTATCCAAAAACATGCTCACTGTGTACTGAATGTGTACCGACACCTAAAAACAATAGATGTCCACAAACATGCTCACTATGTACTGAATGTGTACAGACACCTAAAAACAATAGGTGTCCAAAAACATGCTCACTATGTACTGAATGTGTACAGACACCTAAAAACAATTGGTGTCCAAAAACATGCTCAATGTGTACTGAATGTGTACAGACACCTAAAAACAATAGGTGTCCAAAAACATGCTCACTATGTACTGAATGTGTACAGACACCTAAAAACAATAGGTGTCCAAAAACATGCTCACTATGTACTGAATGTGTACAGATACCTAAAAACAAGATGTCCAAAAACATGCTCACTATGTACTGAATGTGTACAGACACCTAAAAACAATAGATGTCCACAAACATGCTCACTATGTACTGAATGTGTACAGACACCTAAAAACAATAGGTGTCCAAAAACATGCTCACTATGTACTGAATGTGTACAGACACCTAAAAACAATAGGTGTCCAAAAACATGCTCACTGTGTACTGAATGTGTACAGATACCTAAAAACAATAGGTGTCCAAAAACATGCTCACTATGTACTGAATGTGTACAGATACCTAAAAACAAGATGTCCAAAAACATGCTCACTATGTACTGAATGTGTACAGACACCTAAAAACAATAGATGTCCACAAACATGCTCACTATGTACTGAATGTGTACAGACACCTAAAAACAATAGGTGTCCAAAAACATGCTCACTATGTACTGAATGTGTACAGACACCTAAAAACAAGATGTCCAAAAACATGCTCACTGTGTACTGAATGTGTACAGACACCTAAAAACAATAGATGTCCACAAACATGCTCACTATGTAATGAATGTGTACAGACACCTAAAAACAATAGATGTCCACAAACATGCTCACTATGTAATGAATGTGTACAGACACCTAAAAACAATAGGTGTCCAAAAACATGCTCACTGTGTACTGAATGTGTACAGACACCTAAAAACAATAGATGTCCACAAACATGCTCACTATGTAATGAATGTGTACAGACACCTAAAAACAATAGGTGTCCAAAAACATGCTCACTGTGTACTGAATGTGTACAGACACCTAAAAACAATAGGTATCCAAAAACATGCAGTACTGAAACAGAATTTTTTAATTAGTTTTGTAGATTTATTTGTGTCCAGAAAAATAATGTGTCTGAATACATAAGTTGTTATGGTACATAATCACTGTTAATCCTGAGAGATGAAAACTATACATATAATACAGGTACGTGGCAGAAATTGTTGGTGAAATTCACTGAAGGGCGACATCATGAAATAATTATGTGTCAGACTTTCCGTGAATGCATGTATGAATGTGGACGCATAAAACTGCTCACCTCTTTCAGAGCTCGCACAGTCACCTGCGTAACGACATCAGTGAGACTGCAATATAAAGCAAGTTGTTAATAATATCAAGAAAGCCAACTGGCGCTTACATAGATACTACATTTATAACATATTTGTCCCTCACCAATGACCAGAAACAGTCCTACAACAGTGAAAGAAGATGACACATGGTGTTCTGTGTAAAATATTCATGTTCTAGGACACCACTTAATCATTTTGACAAGAGAGCTCCATTCACGTGCACGCGACCTCATTGTATATATGCCAAAATACACCCTAATAATGCTATTACAAAAGCCCCAAGAGCAACATTTAGCATCAGCCTAGAAGGTATTCAAAATATTACAACGTGTTATCTTGTAAATGCATGTTACAGATATAGGGTCAATATGATGTACCTGAAACTCACTAATTCACCAAGTTTTAATTGAAATTGGTGTTAATTTTTTAAGTAATTTGTTTAAGTGAAAACATAATTTTGGTGAAAATTATTCAATTACTTTTTAAGTTACATCATGTAACTTGGTTTTTAAAACTAAAAACATTTAATTCTTTCTAAAACATATACCATATACTTTGAATGGAAGACTGCATTTTAAATTACGTAGATCTGCTAAATAAAGCTGAATTAAAATTGTGCTATTTCTGGCATGAGCATAGACTAATGCAGAGACCCATCACCCCGTCATTTGGACAGGCTGAGTCGGCCGGGAGCGGGTCAGAATTTTGACTGACGGGTACAAACACGTCAACTATGTAATGACCCGAAGGTGACAGGCACCGCACACGTGGAGCCTTTCTCTGATTTCGGCACAGCCTTCACAGGGCATTTCCTGGAAATACTCTATTCACCCGTGGCGTGTGTATAGCATGCCACAACATTCAAATGGATACTGTTTTAATGAAACAGCATAGATACATTGTTAATTACTGCTGTTAGTTAGTGCTGTTACTGGCACTGTTGTGGGAAAGTTTCCGGCGTTCGAATTGTCAGTAAACAAATCGCCGACCATATTTTACACCCTGTTAACGTTACGTTAACTTTGCCCGCTAAAACTGTTTTGTAACATTCGATTCGGTAAAATTACAATGGCATCATTTTGGCAGAGTTTACGGATAATTTCCTTATTTAGCATTCGCATGCTGGCCCATTAATCTCTGTATGCAAATACGAGTAATCGGGAGCATTTGGGTTTTTGATGCCCAATATACTGAACGCACGTACTTCGTTATTTCCCTAGAGGAGTCCGGTTAATTGAAAGCATGTGACACTATTAATTGGAACAGCAATGTAGCATTTTGTCTTTGCCATACCGGCACCGTCGAAGAAATGTCAAAATGACATTACAGGTTTTTTCGAATCAAAACCAACGAAAATTACGTTGACTGTCGTTCACCGGGAAGACAATGGTGTGGACCAACTGGAGACTGCGCCAGTGTCGTCGGTGATACCTCTGCCCGTATCGTCACGTTCGTCGTCATCTCTGCCCGTGTTGTCGCGTTGGTGTCGTAATCGTCGTTGTCGTCATCTCTGTCCATGTCGTCGCCATCATCTCCGCCCGAGTCATCGCATTCGGCATCGTCATCTCTGCCCGTGTCATTGCGTTCGTCGTCGTCATGTCTGTCCATGTCATTGCATTCAGCGTTGTCATCTCTGTCCATGTCGTAGCGTTCATCGTCATCACCTCGGCCCGTGTTGTCACGTTCGGCGTTGTTAGCATGTGGCACAACTGAATTTTGTACACTCAAAGCTGCTTGGCTGTTTCTTATTTTTGTGATTTTGTTTGTCCTGCTGCAGGCTCTTGTGGCAATACATTGATTTGTTCAATAAATGTTATTCTACTGGTGATGCAGTGTTGTTATTAATATGGTCTTATCCACTCCCGGTTGATATATATACATACATATCAACTGGGAGCTGATAAGAATTGTGTCAACCCATCATTTGGCCGAGTAATGACGAGCAAAATATTATCCTGCGTTACTCCCTGGGCATGAGTATATCTGTAGTAAAGAGCCCTACATTCACATACTGCTATTTGGACATGGAATTTATAATGATTTGAATTAATATAGGTAAACAGGTATTTTGATGTGGAACTGATGTACTACTGTAATGTAATTGATATACGTATAATCTTAAAAGGCAAAATATACTGCATGCACTAACATTAAAACATTATACTCCTGTGCTGTGACTGCTGTTTGAATGCACAAGCATGTGTAGACATGTTGTGGCTTACATAACAGAACTATTGATTACAATCAGAAATTAGTCACTATTATTATCGGACGCGGTAGCCCTCTCGTTCACCGTTATTTGTACCACTAATACTCATTGATCATGTCGATAGATGCGGACAATATGTAGCAACATCGACCATCGTCCGTGACCTTGGTGTTGAAATCGATGCTGATTTATCGATGGCGACACAGGTGACAAATGTATATTGAAGTGCTTACTACCATCCCTCGAGAATTGCTCATGTACGAGAGGCAATGACGACCAGTGTCTGCAAATGTCTTGTCCATGCACTTGTGACATCCAGAATTGATTATGGAAATGCGATGCTGTTAGGTATACCTGACCGACCGCTGCATCGTCTAGAGAGAGTCCAACAGTCAGCCGCTCGTGCTGTGATGCCACTTCAACGAGGTGACCTGCGATCTATCACTGCGGTCCTACAACAGCTACACTGGCTCCCAGTGAGAAAGAGCATCGAGTACAAGTTACTCGTGGTTGTACACACGGCACTGTATGCAGGCACGCCAGTGTATCTCGCGTCACTGCTACATCGTCACTCGCCACACAAGACCCTATGCTCTGGCGGTACGTGGTCTGCTTCTGGATGTTCCACGCGTGAACATGGAACGTTATGGTTGCCGGGCATTTGCATGTGCTGGGCCGACATTGTGGAACTCTCTGCCTCTGGAACTACACGCGATTGGGAACACTAGGCAGTTTGGAAAATTATTTAAGACATTTCTGTTCTCAAACTAATATAATCAGACACCATTTAACCTTTGTATTATTCATGCATATAGTTTTAATTAATTTTGTTTGGGTCTTATTTATCTCAGAATCACATTTTAGTATCTAATCAACTTATTTAATGTAATTTAGGCTTAATTTAGGCTTTTATTTATTTTTATCCAGTATGTTCAGCTGTTCAGCACTTTTGCTAATCGTTTATTTTATCATTGCATTTACCCATAATTTTACTACACATATGTTTACCTATATACATATATATACACTAGGAATTTGCTTCCTAACTTTGTTTTTTGTATTAATTTATTTCTCCTATGCTTTTATGCTTCTTAGATGATTGCTGATTTGTAAACACCCGTGAACGGGTCATTAGTCCCAGATTTGATGGTGTGTAAATAAAGTTTATTATTACTATATGATTTGGGACATCATAGCCACTCAGCAGCGCTGCCCTGTCTGTCCTGCTAGTGCAGTTTTTATGTCAGAGTTTTGCTTCTCCTAGATTACCTGCCTACCTTGGTTAGTGAACGTGATGCAAGATTATTTAAAGTGACACACATATCACATACAACAGAACCAAAAATTATCAGAATCTCTAGGAAATCTGTGGATGTAATATTACAGAAATACCACACTTTGGTGAAAGAAATGCAGGTAGACATCCCTGGAGAGCGTTTCAGCAAGATTGAATGTGCTTATGAGAAGAATATATCATTAAATGTAATGGAATGTTTGGACATTCTGTTGTATATAATGTTCAAACTATGACCCCAAACATTTATCTTTATATAAATATATAACAAAAACATAATAAAAAAAGCAGTATTTATAGACTAAGTGAAATTAACCTTTTTATTCCCAATCTAAATGAAGCATAATCTAAAAATACTGTCCTGATATTCAACTAATTTTGTAACCCCCTCTGTCACCCTTTACAAGGTCACACTTTTCTGTACATTTTCTGCACAGTTTAAATTGTTGCGACACCTAGCAGTTGTTATGACGGTGACGTCACCAACATCTGACAGGCTGTGACATGCAAATTATCATGTTTGAGTGAGCTTATTGAAATGAGTTCGCAATGAACAGGCTTTATATTTGGCACATTACTTGACAAGTGTATTACGTGTGTGTATACAAAGTTTCCAAGATACTAAACATTTTATTTCACTTAGTCTTTAAAGGGACGACTGTATGCGGAAATGTTTGATCTAATAGATGTCATATATGTCCCCCTAGTACTGGACATAAGTCATGATTTAACATCATCAAATTGTTGGTAATTATAAGGCAAAGCTTAAATTGACGGAGAACACACATAATTGTGATTGTGACACCACGATACTATCAACAGAATACAAAAAGCAAGGACATCATTCATGAAACTCACGCAGATGTGGAGCTCAAATGTGTACACATTAAAAACTAAACTCAGATTATACAATAGTCTGGTCAAATCAGTGTTACTGTATGGATGTGAAACATGGAAAGTAAACAAAAGCAACAACAAAAAACTTGACATTTTCCGATTAAATTGTCTCAGAATAATTTAAACAAAATTAAATGGCCAGTAGTAATTTCGAACAAAGATATTGAGAACATACAACAGCAGAAGAGAAGATCAGCACAGAAATACAGAGAAGGTGGAATTGGATTGGTGCTGAGAAAGAAGGACCACAACCACTGCCTGACAGCACTGACATGGATGCAGTAAGGAACAAAAAAAGTTGGTCGGCCAAAAAATTTGGAGAACCACAGTGGAAAAAGAACGAAAACAACTGGACTGGGCAACTTGGAGCAAAGCCAGACAAATTAGCTGTTGACAGGGCGAGATGGCAGAGTCACACAGCAGTCTTCTGGGCCACAAGGCACAAAGAGGATAGGTAAGGTAAACCACGATGTGCTGGATCCATAATTTGTTGATGTCCATGCATAATTACAATAAAACAATAATGATGTAAATCACTCAAAAAGTCAATGACATAAGTTTATTCATAATAATGAGAAACCCTTGGAATAGAATTAGCAAGTTTCGCCTTTTCAGGGAATGTTATTACCAGTCACCAGACATGAATATTAATAATAAGATAACTTGTATTGCGCCTAAATCCTTGGAAACCAAGCTCAGGGATGCATCAAAACAAAAGGATTGGTCAATCTCAAAATCCATAAGCAGTATTTCAGTTGTCAACAGATGGGTCAAGGAAAAGGCGCTAGCTAGGGAGCTACGGTGGATAAGCAAGGTTGTAAAGATAAGTTTTTAAATGAAGACAGAATTTTGTAATATTAATGATCGATGACGTCAACAAATGCAGGCAATAACCACATTAACCACTGACCATGTCCATGATGTTGCAGAAATACATGCGGCTTGGTTTGGCACATGACATGGTCATGACTCATGCCATGGTCCATTTCCATGGGGAAGGCATGGCAATAAATAATATACATACATTGCATGATTATGATTATATTGGACAGGTGCAGAATAAATATAAACATAATATAGATCGTGTACAATCAGTAATGGTGCTTATTATAAAACTGCTGTGCGATTGTCTAAGATGTTCGATCCCAATTATACTTCATAAGAATAATCATTCAACATTTCAGCGAAATGCGCCGCGAAAAGCGTTGAACGCGGCCATATTATAACCGTCGATATTGGCGTTTTAATGACGTGAAACATCAACACCAAAGAATTTTAATGTTTTCATTCATACGCATCAACTCACGTCGGTGTTACTCTACCAGGGCTCTTAGTTTCGTCCGTAATCAGTGGCGGCGTAGGCTTCCTAGGCGGAGAATTTTCGTCTTCTGACATTTCGATAAATTAGCGTTGCTATTTGCGTTGCTAGGGTCATTAAATAATGAATTGCATTGTGGGTAAACTATTACTATGTTTCCCCGATTAGATCGACGTCCTGTTTTAGATACGTTATGAACTTAATTTGGCTAAACCAAATTGATGTCGGATTAGCATGCTTTTAATCTGCAGACTGTTTGTCAACAAATCTAACATAACTTAAGCTTGTTAAGATGTGATGATCTATTACTGGAAACTAACTAGAAACTGCCTTGCAATATATTACAGTGTTTTATACATTATAATGCTAAATGTGTGTCACATGTAGCAATGCATGAAGATCGTGTTATGAACTGTATAACATGAAATACATTTCATGTGACTAATATTTACAGTTAAGTCTACCCCTACATATGGTGGTTTGCCCGTATTATAATACAAATAATGTAACGGTCGGACGACTTCAGATGACGTATATTAAAACGCTGTCAGTGTAATGCATAGCTACTACTGGTACTGTAAAACAAGAAATGATTACAAGAAGTTCAATATTAGTTGATACGCTAGTTTCTCTAAACTCCAATGCAGGTTGAAGAATGTATTTTGAGCCTGATGAAGAATAGAGTATGTAAGATTGGAACTAATGTGGGATGGGAATGTGCTGCCGCCGTTGGCCAATCATATTAGAGATTACTCGGTACGGAGGCTGGGTTGTTGATTTGGGGACCCGTTGATTTTCGTCGATAACTAGTTTCAGGTCCTCCGAATAAACGTGATTGTGCAGGTGCGTAGTATTTTGTATACATTTTCCAAGTTGCAATCGCGACTGCTATATTGTTTCCGCTTGTGAAAAAGTATGGTGTGCGATGAAACTAGTAATGGCGCAATGTTGTAGGACCTGTCAAACGAGTGGGTGTGTGTGTGTGACTGTCACTGTGTCTGTGTCCTTCGTTTTAGCTGTCAGTGTCAGTGTCAACCACGGTATACAACTGACACTGACAGCTTGTTTTGATACGCGAGCATATTGTGATCGTATTTACCCCAATGCCAATGGCAATGCCATGGGCTAATTGTCATAATTATCCCAAACTCCATCCCATAGCTGATAGCATTGCCATTGGCATTGCCTTGGCATTTGTGCAATGCAACATTTTATTTTTGTGATAATTATTTATGCGATGCCCATGCCAGGCATGCCCATGGTGATAACATTAAACGGTTTATCAGCTGGTGCATAATTTAATGGAGGTTTACATCAAGATTACCTTCATTAATTAAGCCTGGGTAGCACGAATATCGCTGACTACTATATCACATACGCACATATACTACGTAGTCTCCTGATGATCAATTGCTGGCAAGAACTAACATAACATAGTCATAAGTTTTTCACAAAGTTTCTGGGTCTTAGACTTAGCTTTTATATTGAATTAGTAAGAATTAACTGTACTCTCTACTGACTATATCTATGACCTAGAATCCGAATGCAGTCTGACTTGACGATTGGGATAAATTGGTAGGGGGCCAATAAATATACCAGTTAATAATAATTGGTCTTCATAATTATATGGTGCCTCGCTATAAAATACTTTGGCAGCAGCTACTACAGCTCCAGTGTAGGTTTCTATAAATCAAGACCATTGGCTATGTGAGTCCGTGATAGAGGGCTCTCTATTTCCCCGTGCGAGATCTTATCTGATCTGATAAAAACAAAAAACGTGTTCACTATTAATCCATAAAAATTTGCATATAAAATGCTACTCATTATTGAAATCATGCAAGTTACTCTTTAATTGGTCGAAGGTCAAGAAACATTGCACTTAATGGACAATTTCCAAGCCCCTTCAAATTTATATCTGAAACTGCATTCTAGCTATCTATGAGAAGAGGTAAAATTATAGGAGATTCTTTAAGTGTTGCGAAATGTTCTGTGTTAAAACTGTAATTTTCACCCTGTATCTAATGTGAGTGCACCCATGTTGGCAGCAAGCTTATATACAATTATAGTGTTGATTTTGTTAAAGTACTTACAACATGTAAATAACCAAAGAGATGCAGCTGTTCTGTAAACTTATTAGTGCCACCAAATGAACTTTTGTCTAGATTTATGGTGCTTTATAAATGTACTTGTTATTAAATTATTATATTTAGTATAGATCAAAATCTATTTTGTCCTGTCAGTGTAAGCAATATGATACCAAAATGAGATAATACCTTCTCCCTAGGGGACAAGGCCTTAAGTCAAATGCAGTCTTCTGGGCTTATGCAGTGTGTGCACTTATCACAGTCAGGATTACTTAAGCCAGCTGATCCTTCACTGTTGAATCATTGTCACTAATTACATAATGGGTTATGCATATATCCATAATGCAGGAATAATGACCACAGTGTCCAGCACCACAAGTGACCATTGTGTCTGTCTCAAGTCAAACTCGTTACAATAACTGTTAAAGTAAAGAGGTCCTCCTCAAATAAAAAAAATTTTCTCGTGTAGTTTCTGACTTTTGCAAATAATTGAACCTGTCCAGTATATGCTGCAACATGTTAGCTCTCCTGTACGAATTATTTATTTTCTTTTGGAATAGTCGGATTGAAACATTTTGACCAGTTCTCGTTAAATTAAGTGGAATAGCAAAAGCTGTCCAGTTCTATTCAGTAACATATAAAGCTACCGGGTATTCACTCTTGTAAAAATGTTTTCTGATCTAATGATCAAAGTAAATTATTGATGCAATTATTTAGTATCTTTCATTAATTAAAAGTAAACTAATTTAATTATTTATATATATACCCTTCCTTTTACACATGTGTGGTGTTCACAGATATACACCTATACTGTTTAATAATTTTACTTGTACAGTGCCCTGTACATAGGTAAACCATATGCATTTGAAAATTATGAAAATAATAATAATTTCTGTATGACGTGCGTAAAAATGATCAACAGTTGTACATTGTAGTATCTGTGGAATGAAACAGGTAATATTTTGAAATGTTCGTATATTTCTCCTCATTAACAAAAATATGAACATTTTAGTTGTCTCGAAGGAATGCACAGCCAAATTTAATTTTTACTTTAAATTGTCTCGTGTGACAGGTTATAATGGTAATGATGTGATAAAGGGCAACATTTTGGTGCTATGAACTAATGGAGTTATGAACGTCATGTTAAAGGGCAACATTTTGGTGCTATGAACTGATGGAGTTATGAATGTCATGTTAAAGGGCAACATTTTGGTGCTATGAACTAATGGAGTTATGAATGTCATGTTAAAGGGCAACATCTCAGTTTTACAATGATACAGGTGTCAACAATATAAGTCATTTTGTTGGAAAGTTATGGGTGGTTGAATTGACCCACCCAAAGAATTCAAATTTTGAGAAAGCAGAGTTTAAAGTTGTACACAATTCTACCACAGCAATGCTTGATGCTTGATGTAATAATCCCTTTACAGCTGTTCACAGCTAAACTGGGATTTGTGTGGTGTCAGGGTAGTCGAACAAAAAGGGAAAAAATTGTGTAGAAGGATTTTCAAAATAAAGAAAGAAAAACAATGAAAACCAATGAAAAACAAACAAAAGCCCGGATAAAAACAAGTGGTGCACTATATACATAAGTTTGTAGCTTTAGAGGATGTGGACGCCATGCAAGGGTTGCATTTCCCTGATGGCTGGCATGGTGACACACAGGAAGGCTGGCAATGATGGCGTGATGTGTAGAACAGCAGATGGTGGTAGTCTGTTCCATATGGATACTGCTCTGAGGTAGAATGCATATTTATATGCATTGATGGTTGGAATTATTGTGTTGGTATATTTAAGTGGATGGTCGATTCTGTTGGAGATATGTGTGACGTGCTGGAAACATGACGGAGGGCTGATGTTAACCATGTGGTAGTGGATTTTGTAAAACATTGATGCTTGTTGAATGAGGCGACGTGTGTGGAGCGAGTCCAGGTTGAGTTTGTTTATGAGTGGTTTAATATGTGTTTCTTTTCTGTAATCGGAGAAGATGAATCTTGCATCATTTCTTTGGATTTGTTAATTTCTGTTGCTGCGTTGGGATTCCAGACTTCACTGGCATATTCAACTTGTGGTCAGACAAGGGTTTGGTAAGCTGTTTCTTTGACATTTTGTGAGCAAGGTGACAGTGTTCTTCTTTAAGAGTCCAAGTGTGCGGCTGGCTTTAGTGGTTATTTTGGTGCAGTGGTCATTCCATCATAGGTCAATGCATCTTTAAATGGTAGTTCAATGGCATTGTGCATGCAAACAGCTTATTCAGTATTTTTAAATATTTGTATACTGTAAAAGTAACAAAGTATGTGCAAGGGTTTGGACAGTTTTAATTTGTTTACACAATGATCAACATCTAAGTTAGATACTTACACTTCTAATCACATCCTGTTTAATCCAAGAAATGCATAAAAACACTTTTTTTAAATATAAATTATAATTGTATTATTCAAACCAGTAAATTGCATTTTGTTTCTATAAATGCAACAATAACATTCAGTGCTGTCGTGCCCTTGCATAAATTTCTGGCTTTTTCTTAGATCGACCAAGGATATATTTTGGTGTGACCCTTATGTGGGACATGTGGCACCCACAAGTAGTTAATAGATTATCACCAATCTCTTCATTACACACCCAAACTATTTATAATCCCACATAAAAAGACTGGTATAATGTCAAGTCATCACATTTGCTTTATTAAACAAGATCAGTGGTAACTTTGTATTGTGAACTGATATTTTGTGGTAAGCCTTTGCGATAATATTGGCTGAACCACAACGATAGACGCAGACCAGTTACAACTTGTTAACAGAAGGATTGTGCTCACTGTGAATGCACTCTGTGACAACAGTAGCAGATCGTTAACTGATTAGCAGAGATGTTGAGAAAACATAACACTGGCTCAGGTCGTTTACTCCCTAATTGCTTTTGAACATCATGAGTCAACTAAATGTGAATTTGTTAAAGGTATGATTCTCATTCCTCAGGTATTTACAATTATATATTGTTCTAAATTCTAGGGTAGGTATATTATTGCCTCCAAATTGTGTGTAATAAACTCAAAACATGTTTGCAATTTGAAAGTTGCGCCCGTGCCATGTTCATATGGTAAACAAAGCAGTCACTATTGGCACTTACTGCCTTGAAGTTGGCTTGTTCCCACGCTCCTGACCAACATTCAGTTACCCATTGTGTAAATATCTAGGTACCATTTGTTCATGTCCGTGCAAACTTGTTTTGCACTACATCAAGATTTGATAAACCAGTTTAGAACTTGATAAGACGTCTCCTTAGGACTATCCTTGTGTACTCAGCAGTGTCAGCACTGACACTATCACAGCCGATAGTTAGCTATGGGCTTTGTTGAATTTGCATTTTGATTCAGATCAATGGACAATTGTTGGTCATAATCCTGCTCAAGGAATTACTTATCAGTAGGACAGATAATTATCATTTTTTAAATTGTCAAAAACTGATATTTTATCACGACAGACGTAATCCAGCACATTTATAAATTGAATTTTTTAAGTGTTGCAATTGATTTCTGATGATGCCGTGTGACTGTAACTGACATTTGTTTCTTTGTTAAATGACTTGTATGCCGCAAACTACCGGTATTCTGATTGGCCTTAGAGCAGCATTCCTTGCATGTAATGTAATGAAATAAGGTGGCAGGTACCTCTGGAAAGTGGCTCCTGCATTGTAGGATTCATTATCCATGAAAATATTATGTACTGGTAGATACTGGGTACTTAATGGATGCAGAATGAGCAAATATGATATACTGGTAGATACTGGGTACTTAATGGATGCAGAATGAGCAAATATTATATACCGGTAGATACTGGGTATTTTATGGATGCAGAATGAGTAAATTAAGCTAATAGCTAATTATTAGGTAGAAATATTAGTACACTCGGTGTACGATCAATTACATGAAAGTTTATCTGACCGTTGTGCACTTGCTAGCCATCTAGGCACCTGCTGGTACAATGCCAACCTACTTCAAGGTCACATCACATGATTACAACCAAGCAGACCTGGGGCCGAATACATTTTCATGAGTACGAGTATGAGTACGAGTACTTGGACGAGTACGAGTACATTGCTAAAAGCTGAGTACGAGTACATTCTCACGAGTACGAGTACGAGTACATTTTTGTAAATATAAATATTAAATAATAACGTATTGCAAAATTATTTAAATGAATCTAATTTATATAACTCCGCACAAGTGAATATACAATGGCAGTTGATCAATTTTTTTATGAGGAAAATTGTTAAAAAAACATGTCTTTGTTTAGCATTTCTCTTATCTCTGCTCCCTCAGTGCTTGTTCTCTCTGACCTAGACTATCATGCCACATGGCTTCACTGGTGTCACACTAAGTTGGCACTGGATTATATTAGTGTAGGGTGACTTCTGACTTGAGCCACCTTACTTCTACAGAGGAAGACTGGCAGTTCTTGTTCTTAGCAGTTAGCACTGTCGGCCAGTGCCAAGTGGCATGGTCTCCAGACTACATTAAATGCATTCCCTGTCTAACAGGTGGGTTAACTGCTACTAGTAGTTGGCTCTTTATGGACATCCTGGTGGCTTGATTAAACAGTTTTATGGCCTGAACTGATAGCCTACAATTATTGTTTGCTTAACAGGGTGTTTCTGACTGGGGAAAGATGCTGCCTGTTGCCATGTTAGGGTATCATAGTCATGGACTCATGGCTATCAGAGAATGAGGATGTACTATGTGTAGGGATGGCAAGGTGGCATTCTATGTGAAATAACAAAGTATTTAAAAAAATAGTTGAGCATTTAAATATTTCAGGAAAGTTTGATTTTATAACTGCAAATAAATTAATTGTTCCAAGTATATATTGAGAAAGTACTCAGATGTACTCGTAATGTACTCGTAAAATCTGAGTACAATGAGTATGAGTACGAGTACATGACCCATAAGTTTTATGAGTACGAGTACGAGTACTTCAAAAATGTACTCGAGTACACGAGTACCGAGTACTTCCGCCCCAGGTCTGCAACCAAGTCTACAATTCCGTTGTAATAGGCCTGTAGTATATGTCAACCCATCCTATTTCTGTGGCACAAAAGCTGTGATATTAATAAACTATGTTTCCTATACTTGAGAAGCTGCTAGAGGTGGAATCTTCTTGATAGACTACAGTTGGTATAGTTGTACTTGAGTATGGTAGTTCAGTACTGCTCGTAGTTTTTCAAATTAAATAACCAGGGACCAGTTTCACGAGTGGCTGAGAAATTTGCTCAATGCTAAGGTGAGTGTTTTGGAAAAGCTCCCAAATGAAAGGAACTTAATAACACTGGACATAAAAAGCAACATAAAATAAAAGTAGTTAATAAAAAGATGAAATGTGTTTGAATTGAAACTGTAATAAGGTGCTCCACTCAAATAGATGACAAATATATTATCTCATGACCTCTGATATGTACTCGCGCTGATGCAGAATGATGTCTGCGAGAGAACTAATAAATAACATGGTGAATTAAACACCGCATTATTCATGGCATCAAATTGGTTCGGCTGTTGATTCATAAAGCCAGCATTGAACGTCACCAACGCATGTGAATAACCTGGCAGGACAGTCAAACTGGCAATGCCAGGAGGATCTGTGTAGCAAGTACGTAAGCACTAAGAAAGCGTACTTGCGGCACGTGTAAAGGTGCGTACAACTGTAATGTGTTATAAGGAAAAGTGCTGCCAGTAAATTGTACTTTGTAACAAGCATTTTACAGAATGACCTGCTTAGATGATGTGATCACATTTTACAGAAGGACCTGCTTAGATGATGTGATCACATAAATCACATTTTACAGAATGACCTGCTTAGATGATGTGATCACATAAATCACATTTACTTTGCCATGCACCAGCTCTGCGTCGAAGATGGCTATGCAGTTTGTATTTCTACAGATTGGTAGCCAGATGTTGGACAAATACTTCCAATCTAGAGGACCAGGCTGCAAGTCCTCTTGCTGGTCATTAGAACTCTCAACACTTGTACTCACTCCACAGATTATTTGACAGCTGTTTGCATGAGTACCTGTTTACAGTGGACTTACATAATGGACTTATATATATGTGTGACGGACTTACATAATGATAATGGACTTAGTACTATTTCAGTAGTAACCACATGGGGGTGGGTGGTTGGAACTTTTTATGTACCACACTACCCACATTTTTCTTCACATCGTTAAAACGTGCTCACACCCATCCACGGAGCAACAAACCGGTCGTTCAAAAATATGTAGGTAATAACTGTTATCGTGTTTTCTTAAATACACCAGTAGATCACAGGTGAACTGTCAAGGGAAGCAAAAGGACATAGAAGGACAGGAGGACGACCCGGATTAGACCTTGGTGCTGCAGAGGAGATGCACTTAGAATGACCCAAAGTTAGCATGTCAGTGCATAGATTACGTACACTCACTCTGCATCTTTGGTATTACGCATTCTACCTGGTTCTCATACAGATATTTCTGGAATAGTCTGTATGACGGAATATACCAGGTATTATTTGGTCAAATAATTCTACTACAGCACCGGCAAAGCTGGACGAACTGATGCAATGCAGGTTATCACAAGTTGGTTCCATTTCTCATGGTGTTGTGTAAACAAGAAGTGTGTGTTGTCCAGCATCAAGCTGTTGTGTCAGTGACGTCTCTACTGTGTAATTATTCGTGCTAAATTTTTAGCTGGCTCGAAAGACTAAAATCAATACGCATGACTGTGGCGTGTTGCAGCATGTTCTTTGATCACTTGGGAATTTAGTAGGTCGGTTTCGTTTGGCTTTCGCTCGATAACATTGGCCTGTTCAATGGAGATGGTCTCCTCTGTAAATTCATATCTTTCAAGCACTCACAGAGATAGCGCATCAGCCACGTTTATTTCTTTTGTGTCATCGTGTTCAGGGGTCATTCACAACTGTCACATTTACCTATACCAAACAGAGCATATCTTTTTGAACTTCCTGTGTGACCAGTATTTCTGTCATTATTCTACATGATTTTAGACCCCGCTTTTCCAGCCTTTTTGTATGCCTGGTACAAATAGGTAACTGTTGACAGTTGGGAATGACCCTTGAATCAGATGTCATCTAACAGAATCCACGAGTGGGTCCTAACCGCAACTGAAGATCTAAAGGACCTCACTTTACGTATTGATTTTGCTCGAGAATGAAGTACAACGTGGAGCGTTAGTCATGCATGCAGTGTAACTTATGCAAATGGATATGGCGAGTAGTTTTTGATGTGCCATATACAGTGCATTGGGAAAGAGTCAATGCTCTGAATAAGTTGACATTTAAGCTACCGGTTTTTTATTGGCTAACATTAATAAGGTATTCCCAAAGGATATGTGGTTATAGAAATGTTTGCATGAATCATTGATGTGATAAAACTCAATGCAATACTTGACCAGCAGATGGCACCACATGTAGGCATGCGAGATCCACCAATCAGAGGCAGTGACTTGTACTATCTGACTCGTCCAAAACACTGTGTTGTTGTTATTTTACCTGTCACTCATTATATATATAAATATATATATATGCATATATATATATATATATATGCAATATGCATTGACAGAACAGGTTTTTGCTTGTTTGAAAATTTGCAACTGGATAGCAAACTTGCAGGTATTACCTTCTATGTCTGTAATAATGTAAGTGGTTTTATCCACCTTGAATAGTACAACATTCCCTCACTATTTTATTCCAATGAGAATTTAATAATATTTATATAATTATTAAAAATTAGCCAATTTTACCTGTGGTGTAGTTGATTTATGTCGTGAAAATAGCTTCACTTTATCCACCTTTTTGTTATATACCACTTCCCAGAGTGGTGAGTCAGGCCAGATGATAACTAAGATACATTTAACAACTGTCTTCTTTTATCACAGATAACTTTGTCCGTCATGTCGCCTGGGGTACGATGTAGCTGAGGCTCCCGTAGTGGCAAGCGGGGGCAGCAACTCATGGCGTCCCCGATGATTTCGTTTACGGGGTTCTTCAAGAAGGCATCGACACTGCTCGGCTTCTCGACGCCTGAGAAACCTTCGCCACTAGATGGCGAGATCATCTACTGTAAGAACAACGTGTGTGTCCACCCCCCGGCGGCACTCAGTGCCAACCTGGAGCACCACCCGGGCTACCTGAATGTCCGCTCTCAAGATGACCAGGTGAGTCCTGAATTGTTCACTACCAGACTTGTTGGCTTTAGTTGTAGGGGTTCACTAGATTGATTTGAGGAGTTGAATTGAGTCAGGGTTGTCTTGAGTCATAGGAGTTGAATTGAGTCATAAGAATAGATTTGACTCATGAATGGAACACGGAGTATTGCAACGTTTCCGGTACAAAACAAAAAAATTCCAGCATTCCGTCTTCTTTCTCTCAAATTGATTTCTGATTACTGAAATATGTTATATATACGAAACCCCACAAAATGTTGGTCTTTTTTAGTGTAATCGAACATGAGAATGCGTGTTTGCAGGTGCTGGGTTCTACGTTGATTCTGACATGGATCCCCAACACCGCTCTCAAGAAGAACCCCCGGAGTATTGAGAACAGTCCGATGCACGCGCGACCGAGTCCACGCCGGTCACCGCGCCAGGAGTACGCTGGAAGGTCCACCCCCACCCCCTCCTCCGATGGGGCTGGTGATGCTGACCGATTGTTTTGTCAAAGAAAAGACAGATTAAGCAGTCCCAGTGATGAAGTCATCAGAAACTCTGCAACAGAACCTCCGGACAAGTTCATCATGAAAGAGAATAACGCCAAAGACCAACACTGCAGGCTCAGTAAAGTCAGTGTCGGAAAACACGTCAATGATTTACACAGTAATGTTACTTGTGGTGATGTCGGAAAAAGTAACTATCTTGCTGGTAGAGTGCAGTCACCTGGTGTCAGAAGCGAAACCAGTTTGTCGTCGGAGAGCGAAAGTCCGAGCACGGAAACACAATTAAATATGTTGCTAGGCAACAGTGTGAAGTCGGTGGGGACGGCAAAAGCGCTTAGGCAGCAGTGTCATGTTGGGAAACAACGGCTGAGTTCGGGTCACTCTGTCGCCAGTGTCGAGATGGATGGTGACAGTTTGACAGTTGTGACGGAGAATGCGTCGGATTCAGCCTTTGACAATGTCGAGGAGAACAACAGTGCTGTGTCATCTAAGTGCACTACAGAGACAAACGTTGTTGAATCTGACAGCCCAGGTGCGAGTTCTGACTCAACCTACCCTAGTCCAACAGGGGAACACTACAATAGGATGTTACAGGAGCTGGTGGCCGCAAACTCAAAGACTACCAATGACAACACGACCCTTCAACATCCGACGACACCAACCATCAGTCGACAATCGGTCGAACGTCTCAAAGACTCCCTCGATCTCAAACTGCTCAGCATCAACGTCGTCGATAAGGTGGCACCCCCTGGTGGTCATAGTCCTGGCGGTGATTCGTCCTCATCCGGATCTACTTCTGGGCCTGATTCTTGTCCCCCGTCTCCAATCACGCCACCGCCATACCAGTCGGTCACGGAATCGGGCGATGCGTCACCAAAAAGTCCACAGTTGACCTGCATACAAAATATGTCATTTCCAGCCAACTCTGTCACCTATGGGGGCAGCATCGAGGGTGTGGTTCACAAAACGGCTCGAGAACAAGTGTGCGGTGTCTTCTCAGTCGATCTAGGTCAGTGGTTCAGTCAAGTTTGGTTTCTAGACACAAACAGTACATATCAAATGAGAGAACAACATTAAAAATAATACACTTGTTTGATTATTAACATTTGTAATGTTTTTGTATGTGTATAGATGTATTATATGATAATTAACATGTTATGGTTCTGCTAGATTTACTATGGTCCATTTCTATATCTATAATCCATGTTAACAATTTTCTAAATTATTATTGTTTTATAATTTTATCTATGATATATACAACAAATATTGTTTTTATTACAACATATTATTTGTAACATATTTTCAGTATGTCTCTGCGAACTGCTTTGGATGTGATGCTATATAAACAAATCATTATATGGGACAAGGCTCCTTGGTAATGTAATGGAGTTATGACTAGGAATCGTGACTAGTTTTGCTGTTAAGTAACAAGGCAGGTATGAGTTTGTAAAAGAGCTTTGTATTCAGCCAACACATTTTAAGCTAATTCATACAATACATATATATATACAATGTGTAAATGATGTGAATTAGCCTATATAATTATAATCCATAATACAACCTCAACAGCAAAGGTGGGGGGAACCAACCACACGCAGGTGGCTGAACCCACCCTACATATTATAACCAGACCTGTTTACGGAATACTACAACATATTATTTGTAACATATTTCCAGTATGTCTCTGCGAACTGCTTTGGATGTGATGCTATATAAACAAATCATTTTATCATAATTGTAAATTTATCATTTTTAGTATTTATTCATTAGGTGTTTTAATCATTGCCTTTGTTTTACACTGTTTACATTTTAATGCCGTAACTAGACACTCCTAGCCGTTTACCATTTACAGTTGTAATTCAGATTGCATTTCATTAAAACATCACAGGTCTAATGGGTTAAGAAAACATGTACACCATGTTGACCACTGACGACTGACCATGGCTGTGTGCAGGTCAGATGCGGTCACTCCGTATATTCTACTGTGAGGGTGACCCGACCAGTGGACAGTTAGTGATTGCCAGTCGAGAAAGCCAATATAAGATCCTCCACTTTCACCACGGCGGTCTTGAGCGATTGGCCAGCGTCTTTGAAGACTGGAAATTCCTTGCACAGCCAAAACATAAGGTGGGTATCCCTCTTTTAAGGTAAAACCAGTTGCACCCACAGCATTTTTGGTTTTTTGCTCGTTTTGTTTTGTGAAAAGTTTAACCTATCTTGTATTGAATATGACTTTTGTGTGCAAGTTTGTTATTTAGTTTTGATGAAATCATTTTAATAAACTATTAAATTAGATTGGTCTGACCAAACCAAAAAAGAGCGGGCAAAGCAGTTGGGTTTTTTTTCTTCAAATATAAGCTCAGGGCTAGCTTTACACATTTTCCCCAATCTAGCAATCCCAGTTTAATAAACCATGAATATGTTATGTTAATTTGACAGCAGTTACTTAAATGGAAACAAAAGGCAATTGTGTGGACCTATGCACCTAAGAGTGAATACAATCTAACCATTGTTTGAAGTGATCAAACATGACAGATCAGAACCTGATGTGAATCATGTCTACCCGGGTACATCAACAGCTGGTGAATATGCCTGTGACATAAAATAATTGATGGTCCCCAATTTGTGTGGTAATTTAAAAAGTAGAGTGGCGCAGACAGTATTGTATTCTTGCTGCTATTGTAAGTACTGGCAATTGAATTCATTTCACATTGACCCAATTATCTAAGCACACCTGTACAAGCAACTTTTTATTAAGTGTATAACCGAGCCAAGTGATGGAATTATGTGATGAACAACTTTTACCCATTAAATGCTCCATGCCTGAATGCTTCCAAGAGAAGTTGGCTCGGTGTTGGACTGGAATGAACAGGTCTGTCTGCCAGAGTCGAATTAATGGGCTGTTTGATGAATTGAATGTGGGAAAATCACAAACTTTGTGATTAAACCCAACTGGTGTCTGTATTTATTGTCAGCAGTGTTTTTTATAATCAAAATTTGTTTACTTTTTGCTGTCTAAAAAAATACAAATTGCGAACTATGTTTCATGCAGGATCAGTGTAAATACTTGAACTTGGTGAACTACATTTCAAGTATAACTTGAATACTTAGCAATACAAATAATACCTTTCGAATGTTGTGCCTTGTGATGTACAACAGTGAATGCTCATCCTGATTATATCTACAGTTATTTACGTATATATTTTCAAAATGTTAATAAGTGACACCTGACTGATGATATTGTTGATAATTACAACAAAAATGTATTTGGGCTTCTCCTTGACCTAATTGTCATTGGCATTGTACTTGATAATTTATCTTTCAAAGTACTTGTACTTGACTAATGTACTTGTACTTGGAATTGTACTTGATAATTTATCTTTTGAAGTACTTGATTAATGTACTTGTACTTGGAACTGTATTTGATAATTTATCTTTCGAAGTACTTGTACTTGACTAATGTACTTGTACTTGGAACTGTATTTGATCATTTATCTTTCAAAGTACTTGTACTTGACTAATGTACTTGTACTTGGAACTGTATTTGATCATTTATCTTTCAAAGTACTTGTACTTGACTAATGTACTTGTACTTGGAACTGTATTTGATCATTTATCTTTCGAAGTACTTGTACTTGACTAATGTACTTGTACTTGGAACTGTATTTGATCATTTATCTTTCGAAGTACTTGTACTTGACTAATGTACTTGTACTTGGAACTGTATTTGATCATTTATCTTTCGAAGTACTTGTACTTGACTAATGTACTTGTACTTGGAACTGTATTCGATCATTTATCTTTCGAAGTACTTGTACTTGACTAATGTACTTGTACTTGGAACTGTATTTGATCATTTATCTTTCAAAGTACTTGTACTTGACTAACGTACTTGTACTTGGAACTGTACTTGATAAGCATATTTATTCTAGTCATATTTATTCTAATCATATTTATTCTAGTCATATTTATTCTACCGGGGTAGTCATATTTATTCTAGTCATATTTATTCTAGTCATAAGAACATTATATTAATTAATACCCAAAATCGAGGAATAGACAACGTCCCTTTTAGCAGATCATCTCAGAATGTCGATGTCCAATATCAGACTAAATTACTTTCATTTGGGGGTGAGGGGGTTAGATGCATTTTTGTCTGGCATCAAACATCTATATTTTATGCTTCGGACCGATACTGTTAATATATTAATTTCATCATATCAATGCTTACAGACATTTGACTGAGGGGAGAGGGGGTTGAGACGAGATGAAAGTAATTTAATTTTTTTCTTATTTTTGAGATGTGCCATTGTTTGACAGAAGAAGTCGGAGAGTGACGTGTCATGTCGTCAGTTCACTGTCATCCGCCCCTACCTCCCCGACGGCCACACCCACCCCGAGGAGGGCGTCTATGAAGTGGTCGACGAGGACACCTGGAGGCGGCACACCAATGAACGTGGACAGATTCTCGACGACTATCAACTTCGTAAGGTCAGGATCAGTTTAGGTCTGCATCTTATAACGTCGGGGTTATAAATTGTGGGATCACATGTTGTGAATCTATATTAAGTTAAGAAAATTCTAACAAAATCCGTCTGCCTATAAATTCTGTTCAACCTGCCTTGCTGAATTTGTAATTGAACACCACATATAACACATATGAAACTGACTTGAAGGTCTAGATAAATTTGATTGCAAAATTAGTCAGTACTTCTTAATTTCAAAAAAGAATGAAAGGATGAAACGTTATTCAACAATAATAACATAATACAGGAACATAGCTGATGTTGTAGGGACATAACTGCTGTTGTAGGGACATAGCTGCTGTTGTAGGGACATAGCTGCTGTTGTAGGGACATAGCTGCTGTTGTAGGGACATAGCTGCTGTTGTAGGGTCATAGCTGCTGTTGTAGGGACACAGCTGCTGTTGTAGGGACATAGCTGCTGTTGTAGGGACATAGCTGCTGTTGTAGGGACATAGCTGCTATTGTAGGAACATAGCTGCTGTTGTAGGGACATAGCTGCTGTTGTAGGGTCATAGCTGCTGTTGTGGGGACATAGCTGCTGTTATGGGGACATAGCTGCTATTGTAGGAACATAGCTGCTGTTGTGGGGACATAGCTGCTGTTGTAGGGTCATAGCTGCTGTTGTAGGGACATAGCTGCTGTTGTGGGGACATAGTTGCTGTTGCAGGGACAGAGCTGCTGTTGTAGGGACATAGCTGCTATTGTAGGAACATAGCTGCTGTTGTAGGGACATAGCTGCAGTTGTAGAGACATAGCTGCTGTTGTAGGGACATAGATGCTGTTGTAGGGACATAGCTGCTGTTGTAGGGACATAGATGCTGTTGTAGGGACATATCTGCTGTTGTGGGGACTTAGCCGCTGTTGTGGGGACATAGCCGCTGTTGTACGGACATAGCTGCTGTTGTAGGGACATAGCCGCTGTTGTAGGGACACAGCTGCTATTGTAGGAACACAGCTGCTGTTGTGAGGACAGAGCTGCTGTTGTGGGGACTTAGCTGCTATTGTAGGAACATAGCTGGTGTTTGTAGGGACATAGCTGCTGTTGTAGGGACATAGCTGCTTTTGTAGGAACATAGCTGCTGTTGTAGGGACACAGCTGCTATTGTAGGAACACAGCTGCTGTTGTAGGGACAGAGCTGCTGTTGTAGGGACTTAGCTGCTGTTGTGGGGACTTAGCTTCTGTTGTGGGGAGATAGCTGCTGTTGTAGGTACATAGCTCCTGTTGTGGGGACATAGCTGCTGTTGTGGGGACATAGCTGCTGTTGTAGGGACATAGCTGCTGTTGTAGGGACTTAGCTGCTGTTGTAGGAACATAGCTGCTGTTGTGGGGACATAGCTGCTGTTGTAGGGACATAGCTGCTGTTGTAGGGACATAGCTGCTGTTGTGGGGACTTAGCTGCTGTTGTGGGGACATAGCTGCTGTTGTAGGGACATAGCTGCTGTTGTAGGGACATAGTTGAAGTTGTGGGAATTATAAATGTACAATGCCCTTCTGAAGGTAAAATAAGTAAATAAATGTAATACAAAATAAAGTGCAAATACAATCATCCACAATTCATGTGTACACTTGTTACAGTGATACTAATGCTTTAAAGTTGCAGTCTGAGATCGTCCATCTTTTAAATAAAAATGTCCTGTGATCAACATGCACCATACTCTTTATCACTTTCCACAATACCATATAAACTTATTCACATATTACACAATTTTAATATGAAACAGCGCAAAGTTCAAACATCATACCTGCATATGATACATTTATTATTCTGCAGGTCAGACATAGCAACCAGTTATTTTGTAAAAGCATACTTTATTGTATGACATTTAAAATGCCAAAGTGACATGTTTTAGTTTGATGGATTGTTCAGACGTCTGCTGGTATTCTGTGGCCTCAGTAGCACAGTTTTTAAGGGCCACGGTTTTAGAATCGGGGCTGCGACATCAGCAGCGCTGCGGGGGGAGTCTGATGCGCAAATTAGGGCAGCCGGTAGATGGGCATCAGATGCATTCAAGAAATATATCCGTATATCATGAAGGAGGTATAAAGTAGTTCCAAGTCCATGGAGGGTTCTGCCAAGCTTTGTTTTAAGTTAGGTATGTCTATGTATAGCATAACGTAAAGATTTTGGCAAAGTCTAGTCTATGGTCAGGGTTCGGGATATACATTGAGGGTTCTGGCAGGGGCGGAGCACTCGGTGTTATATTGCAATATATGTTGGTATTCGGTATGGGGGATTAAAAGCAGGTCGCATGTAGCAAGGTAGTTAAGTAAGTGAAGGGGTAATGAAGGCTAGGTGAGAGGGATTCTGATTCAAGTGTTCCAGAATGGATATTGGGGGCTCTGTCAGGGGCGGAGCCCTTGGTGATATTTTGGGGTGCTGGGTCAGGATTCAGATTCTTGCAGATACAGGATATTGATTTGGGGCTCTGTCAGGGGCAGAGTTCTTGGTTGTATCGTGGTTTGCAGGAGCTTAGCTATAAGTGTAACTCTGACAGGGGCAGAGTTATTAGTTAGGAGGGTAGCTAGGTTTTTGTATAGAGGTAGGTGGGGGTCGGTTACATTGGATGTTGGGTAACCTGGTGGCGGAGTGACCCCCACCGTTACGGTGGTAGTGGTAAGTATAGTGCAGTCATGTAGTTAGTCATGTTAGTAAGTAGATGTCTCGGAAGTTATATGCTTAGAAATTGTAGGTATTGCTTAACAATGCTGTTGGGCCGGCATGCTTGCTGTGTATTGATGTATGTATATATGGTATGGTTTTATGTATATATTGTGTTTAATATGTGTTAGTGAATAAATGTCATTAAGTTGGCCTGTTTCAATCAACATTGGTCTTGTATCGTTGCTTTGCACAGAAAGGTGTATGTGGCAGGGGCGCATACAGGTAAATATCCTTCTTGTTGTACATACTCTTCACTTTTCTTTAAAGTAGTTAGAAAATATCATTTAACTCAGAAACTTTAAACAGAGTAACTTAATTAACACTTGTCACTTGAGATTGCCCAGCCTCTGCTTCCCTACAGCTGACGGTGGGAGTTTGTTGCAGGCGATCTTCTTTGCCGGACTTGAACCTAGTCTACGACAGGAGATGTGGCCGTTCCTCTTTCAGTACTTCCCCTATAACTCAACGTTTGAGGAGCGCGAACAGATCAGGAACGACAAGTACATCGAGTATCAGGACATCAGAAAGCTAAGGTGGGTGACAGAGCTCTCATGTGAGATGTTTTATTATTTTGTTAAAGGTGTGGTTCATTCTGTTATAGTCTGATGTTTACAATTAAATATAGCATATATTTCAGGGCTTGACATTAACTCTCATAAAACACTTGTCCAGTAGGACAAGTACTAATTCATGTTTATTTGTCCCAACAGAAATTTACTTGTCTCACCAAAAAATTGCTTTAAACATAAAATGCCAGTGTTACTGCCATAACTGGCTCTGGGGTCGTACCTTCCAAATTACAAACGTTGTTACAGGCTTACTAAACACAACTTGGCAGGCACTATACCTTCAACATAGGTAGTATTGTCTTAAGAACATTATCTTACTTATTAAATAAAAAACTTGGAACAGACTGCCTCGTTGTAACTAATTAAAATACAAAGCTAGATCTGTTGTGGCATTTTATTGAACACAATTTTATATCAACACTACGTACAACGTTCTGAATTATCATCTCTGCTACTAATACACAATATTGTTTGTAATAAATTCCAGATACATTTACGTAATTGGACTTGTCATGCCATGCATGCTACCTAGTAATTTTATTGATATTTACAACCATAACAATTATTTATGCAATTGAACTATACACCTTTATTCTGAATGTATGTATCATTGTATATCCACACAGTATTCACACAGGGAACACTCTCCTCTTTATATATTCTAACAGGCTTTGTGTTGAATTTTGTATAGTCACACATTATTTCAGAGTTTAAACTTTAAACAAATAAAAAACTAGCTGGGTAATTTAGTTGCCCCTTTCTGTATCTGCTTTCCCAAATCACCAAGTGATATAAGTACAGGGGTGTCTACATAGGACGTCATACCTATAGCTTTAGGCAAAGTCACCATTCACTTGCTACAATTTATCAATATTTTGCTGCAGTAGACTGTAAGCAGAGCCAGAGCAAAGTGTTACAGTGGCATCACGCACAATTGGTTTGATGGCTAATGCCCATTAATATATATCAACACAAGGACCCTAATGTCAGTCACCCATGGGCAGGACAATAATTAATGGACAGAGTTATAAATTGCACACTGCAACTAAAGCAATTTATCTAGTCGCAGGCATATGATTATACTTGCAAATGCAACCAGGTAGTAGCAACTTCAAACTCTGTTAATATTGTGACTCAATCAACTTGTCCCATCAGACAAGTGGCCTGGACAATGTACTTGTCCAACATTGGTAATTATTTCCTGGACAAGCATACATACAAGCGGCACACATACAAGCGGCACACATACAAGCGGCGTACATACAAGCGGCGTACATACAAGCGGCGTACATACAAGCGGCACACATACAAGCGGCACACATACAAGCGGCACACATACAAGCGGCACACATACAAGCGGCATACATACAAGCGGCGTACATACAAGCGGCGTACATACAAGCGGCGTACATACAAGCGGCGTACATACAAGCGGCGTACATACAAGCGGCGTACATACAAGCGGCGTACATACAAGCGGCGTACATGCGTTAATGTCGAGCCCTGTATTTATATGTGCACAGGAGTGTACAGTGAAATATCAGCATGGACTACTGGGGGGTATATGTTTATGTCAAGAAAGTCTCATCCCTAAAATGTCACGTACGTGATAGTGAGTGTGCAAGCAATCCTGTGCATATATATACACACAATTTGGTGTATATATATATATATATACATATATATATATGACAATTGAAATAATTACTTAATATACCTACTATTAACCATTTCAGTACTACAGCCCTGATCAGCTGTGACCACTGAATACACTGTACTGCATTCCCAGTGAATATGCAAGGCAATGGACTACCTCACTTCAAGTCGAATCCATTTATGAATAGGAATGTTAAATATTTTCAGAAAGTATGATAATGAGCGAGTAAAATGAGCCATATCATTTTATATTCCGTCGTCATGGTAACCAACAATCCAAGATGGCCACCAGGTATTCAATATTTTTGCAGTTGCTGAACACAGTTGTATATTAAGTTTGCCGACAACGTTATTGTGTCAGTCATCAATATCCAACAAAGATACTTAGCTAAAACTATCAAATAATCTGTCCAAAACATACGGTGGTAAATCGCTAGTTGAAGTAATGCCGTCCGCCATTGTGGCCACCACATATTTTGATAATCCATCATTAAAAACCGCGAAAATCTCCATAAACTATTATTGAGCGATAATCGATGACCAGTGCTGAATAGCTAATTTATCGCCTTGACAACTGTACACAACAAGTGGCTCCACGTAGTGGATAATTATGAGTAAAAACGATTTGAATAGCAGACAACATCAATGCCGAATAACCGGCCTGTCGTACTGAAGCGTCACAGACAGTGTGCCCAAAAATTTGGCCTGTCGTACTGAAATGGTTAACATACTAGTTGACAAATTCAGTATTTAAAAACAAACATACATGATAGACGTTATTTACGCAATCACTCTGGGTAAATTGTATCAACATTGTTGAGGTTCAATGTAAGAAGAAGAGATTCTAGGACATTATCCCCCGGACAATATCCCCCCGGACTAAAACTCCTGGACAATATCCCCCCATATTTCTTTCATTGAGTAGTTCATACTTTGCTGGTTGGTTAAATAATTGCAATTAACCACATTTTGTTTAATTTATACTCGAGAGTAACTGTGAACTGCTCCATTTGAGTAGTTCAGATTTTGCTGACTTTGCAGGTTATATAATTGCAATTAAACAAATGTTCTTGGTAATGATCAAATACGTTAATGGCTTTCATGAAAGTTCCAGGTAATAATAAAATACTGGCATTGCTTTGATGCTTATCCAGAAATGTAGATGGAATTTATCACCTCCAACAAGGGTGGTAGTGATCAATTGCTATGATTATGTTTAATTAACTTTAGATATAATAACTGTGGAGCGAGGCATTGTTTGTCTTGCGCTGACATCAATTGTGTTTCTCTCCTGACAGTCCGTTTGTGGATTTAGTCGATTTTGGCTATAGTGCTGTTAAATAAAGTTTCTACCAACATTGTTTGCTGTATTAGTGTGTTTGAGTTTCCAAACATATTAATCTTAGAATCACCATCAAAATCATTCATGTATAGGCCTCATATTTCATATCTACCATCAAATTCATGCTTGAACATATCCCCATATTCAAGGGGGATATTATTAGGGGATATTGTCCTAGAGGAATATTGTCTTAGGGGGATATTGTCCTAGGGGGATATTGTCCGAGGGGATATTGTCCTGATACCAAAGGACCAGTTCTCTGTTCAATAAGGTCCAAGGCATGTCGTCTCATATAATTTTGTTGTTGACTGTACCTGTGCTGCCTCCTGGTAGAGACAACATGAAGGAGGAAGATCAGCGAGAGTTTTGGCGCACTGTTCAGTGCATCATCGAGAAGGATGTCGTTCGCACCGACCGTAGTCACCCCTATTTCAAGGGTGATGATAACCCCAACATAGAAGTCCTCAAGTGAGTTGACTATATATCTGGATACTTACGTAACTTGTCACTGGATTCTTTAGTTGTGTATGAATAGTCTCCGTGCATTGGTTGTAGTGTGGCTGAATGGTGTTTGATTGAACAGGTCTGCCAGGGAGTAAACTGTAAGGAGCTTTGAGCAGTCCTGAGGACTTGATACTGTGGTATATAAGAACTTACCTTTAGAAATTTGTTATGTGTTTTGTGAGCCAATAACCTTTTAGACACCACGTCATTTTATGAAACACCCTCCGTGTCCTCGGAGAGTGCACAAAAAGTCACCAAGACATGGATGCACCTTGTTTTTTCCATTTAACTTTTTGTACTTCATTTCATAACATTGTAAGTTGTGCATATTTTAAAGATAATTGAATTCCACAGAAGTAATTTCTGGGTGTGGTTGCATAGAATGCTACGAACATCTACAAACTCTTCATTAGTTGATATTTTCAAACAGCGCTCATTCAGAAATGTTCCAGTATAAAACCGTATCACAAATACCCTAACGCACAGCAGATACACTAAAGAACTCCGTGAAAGTGGGTGTCCAACGTTACCAGGCAGTTGGGGTCTAAAGGGTAAACAAACTTGGTGATGTTTCAGGAATATCCTGTTGAACTATGCGACTGCCCACCCCCACTATGGCTACACCCAGGGCATGTCAGACCTCCTCGCCCCAGTTCTCATTGAGGTCCAGAATGAGGTTGACGCCTACTGGTGCTTCGTCGGTCTCATGCAGAAGACCATCTTTGTGACGTCACCGAAGGACATCGACATGGACAAACAGCTGGTACGGGCGGCAGTGATAACTTTATCCAGTCCACAACACACACAACCTCGCCAAAAGCACCCAACCTGTCTTGTGTGCAATTGCGCAAAAAGCGTCCAGAAAATTCACTTGTAGCCCTTTTGTTTTATTTGATCCTTCTTTTACAATAACTCGCCAGGCCAAATTGGTGACCCAGATTCTAAAAAGGTAAAGAATACATGTGCTTTCACCATCTTGCAAAAGCAGTTTGCATTTGTGAATTAAGAAAGTTTATTTGGAAAGAAGTTGAGTTGCGTTTGTCAATATGAACTCTGACATCGCGCGGCATTTGGCGAATTTGGTTGAGATCATTTTCCGTCAATTTCAAATCAGAAATCGATGTATACATCATCAATAATGTTGACAACGATCACAGAGATCTACTGTCATCCATTAACGATGTCAACATGACACAGTGATATCCAGCAGATGTCAAAGTGACTTTTAGACACGGTGATATCCAGCAGATGACCCGTCATCTGTCTTCATTTCACTGTATATATGCAGCCATCTTGTTGATTGTGGCACCGTCCACATGTAGTTTAATTTGTTTATTTTGCTGTAGTTTGCTACCATAATAACATTGATAATGCTAAGGGAACACATAGTTGTGAAAGAGGTTGCTGTCTTTTGACATTTCGAGATTTTATTTTATAATGGAACAGAACATTCCATTCAGTAGTATGATCGGTAGATGGTATAATTGTAAATTATGATTTTTATGTTTTCATACAAGTTTAAGCCAGTTTACAAAATAATGTGTAATTTAAAAACTAACCATCAGAATCAGATAAATGTTTTACTTGGGCAAAAGTAATATATATGGCTACAGTTACTTCACTGGATCACTTGTAGTAGGTTCTGTGAATTTGTTGGTATAGCATGATGAAATTGAAATTATTTTGTCACCGTAATTGTTGAACTTCACTTCAAGATCTAAAACTTAATTGAATGCAATACAGCAATTGAAAAAAAAACATATTTTATTTAAACATTCATTTCTATGTACAATGTAGTTAATTTCATGTATTTTCATGCACTGGTTGTCGACATGTCCAAATTTTAATGCAAGCAACACACGATACAATTCACAGTTGGCTGCCACCTTCAAATTGTCTGCCATCAGCAGGGTGTAAAGTAAGAAGGCTGTCTACCCAGTAAAGAGTTAAGTTACACAATTGTAAAGTGGACTTTTGTACCTTTTCGGATTCCACAGCTTTAAAATGATACCACATTTGTTGAAATATCTTCAGTAGTTTTTATTTATTGCAAAAAATTTGGCCAAGCTTTAAAAATGCAACGTTTTGAGAAATTAGGTAATTTTGACTATTGTTTTTTAATCTGTGGGTTCATGAATGCATGTATTTTATTAGTTTAATTTGGATTTTGGGATGTGTCAAAAAAAATAAACTGGTCATTGAAATGTAACATTATAAGGTGAGCCTTTCTGCCAAAATCACAACATTGATGGGCCATGACAGAGACAGCTATTTTTGGCTCGTGAGCGGAATAGGCCTGTGTCATTTAATACCTGGTTTGCTGTAGCAAGTTACATTTGTCCCTGAAGTCTGGGGTGAGATCGACATCAACATTGGTGCTCGATTTATCAATCGCAGCCCTGTTAAATGGAGTCAAACTGAATTTGCCGTTTTACTACATATTCATGTTTTGGTTGTATGCGTGTATATGTCTTTATGCAGAAGGAACAATACAAGTCAGGTATTGATTGAATTAGGCCAAATTAATGATATGCAACCTTATTGACTACTGTTATGAATTGCATACCACATCCATTGTGACAATAACCACAGCAAGCATGCCGGCCCCTCACTGCTAAGCACTACTGTCTACCAAGTACAATTGTGGGTCACTCCACCAATATATACACTATTTACCACATGTGTGGGGTCCCTCCGCCACCAGGTCACCCCAAATATATATATATATTTCTGAATGATTATTGCCTCCATCGATTTTGTTTCATGCTTCTTTCTTGTGCTGTTTGGTTTTTTCCGGGTGGAATTCAGATTTTGAATAGTGAATCAGCAAATATGTTTTCATGTTCCCCGATTCATTTGTGGAGCACAAGTGGCATAGTGAATAGAGAATTGGACTCTCAATCGAGAAAACCCAGGTTTGAATCCTGTGCTGCCATGTCGAACTTTGGGCAAATTCATTCACTCTGCATTGCTCCAGTTCACTCAGCTGTATGAATGAGTACATGGCTATATATAGTGGAGGATATTTATGTATGAATAGTCTTCGCGCATTAATTGCAGCATGGCTGAGCAAGAGAAGTCATGATGATGTTCGAATGAACAGGTCTGCCAGGGAGTAAAGTGTAAAGTGCTTTGAATGGTCCTTTTATTTGTGGATTGCAGGCATGTCAGATCAGATGGGTTTCTGCCATTATATAGTAGTACTTCATGCAACACCACACATACTGTTGCAGTTGTTGTAGACCTACCTGCAGAAGGTGTTGCGTGTGATGTTGTTGCAGTTATTGTAAACCCACATGCAGGAGTTGTGTGAAGCATGTTGTTGTTACAAATCTACCTGCTGGAGTTGTATATGATGTTGTTGCGGTTGTTGCAGACCTCCCTACAGGAGTTGTAGTGTATAATGTTGTTGTAGACCTCCCTACGTGAGTTGTGTATCATGATGTTGTGGTATTTGTAGACCTCCCTACGTGAGTTGTGTATCATGATGTTGTGGTATTAGTAGACCTCCCTACGTGAGTTGTGTATCATGATGTTGTGGTATTTGTAGACCTCCCTACGTGAGTTGTGTATCATGATGTTGTGGTATTTGTAGACCTCCCTACGTGAGTTGTGTATCATGATGTTGTGGTATTTGTAGACCTCCCTACGTGAGTTGTGTATCATGATGTTGTGGTATTTGTAGACCTCCCTACGTGAGTTGTGTATCATGATGTTGTGGTATTTGTAGACCTCCCTACGTGAGTTGTGTATCATGATGTTGTGGTATTTGCAGACCTCCCTAAGTGAGTTGTGTATCATGATGTTGTGGTATTAGTAGACCTCCCTACGTGAGTTGTGTATCATGATGTTGTGGTATCTGTAGACCTCCCTACGTGAGTTGTGTATCATGTTGTTGTGGTATCTGTAGACCTCCCTACGTGAGTTGTGTATCATGATGTTGTGGTATCTGTAGACCTCCCTACGTGAGTTGTGTATCATGATGTTGTGGTATTCGTAGACCTCCCTACGTGAGTTGTGTATCATGATGTTGTGGTATTCGTAGACCTCCCTACGTGAGTTGTGTATCATGATGTTGTGGTATTTGTAGACCTCCCTACGTGAGTTGTGTATCATGGTGTTGTGGTATTTGTAGACCTCCCTACGTGAGTTGTGTATCATGTTGTTGTGGTATTTGTAGACCTCCCTACGTGAGTTGTGTATCATGATGTTGTGGTATTCGCAGACCTCCCTACGTGAGTTGTGTATTATGATGTTGTGGTATTTGTAGACCTCCCTACGTGAGTTGTGTATCATGATGTTGTGGTATTTGTAGACCTCCCTACGTGAGTTGTGTATCATGATGTTGTGGTATTAGTAGACCTCCCTACGTGAGTTGTGTATCATGATGTTGTGGTATTTGTAGACCTCCCTACGTGAGTTGTGTATCATGATGTTGTGGTATTTGTAGACCTCCCTACGTGAGTTGTGTATCATGATGTTGTGGTATTTGTAGACCTCCCTACGTGAGTTGTGTATCATGATGTTGTGGTATTTGTAGACCTCCCTACGTGAGTTGTGTATCATGTTGTTGTGGTATTTGTAGACCTCCCTACGTGAGTTGTGTATCATGATGTTGTGGTATTTGTAGACCTCCCTACGTGAGTTGTGTATCATGATGTTGTGGTATTTGTAGACCTCCCTACGTGAGTTGTGTATCATGATGTTGTGGTATTTGTAGACCTCCCTACGGGAGTTGTGTATCATGATGTTGTGGTATTTGTAGACCTCCCTACGTGAGTTGTGTATCATGATGTTGTGGTATTTGTAGACCTCCCTACGTGAGTTGTGTATCATGATGTTGTGGTATTTGTAGACCTCCCTACGTGAGTTGTGTATCATGATGTTGTGGTATTTGTAGACCTCCCTACGGGAGTTGTGTATCATGATGTTGTGGTATTTGTAGACCTCCCTACGTGAGTTGTGTATCATGATGTTGTGGTATTTGTAGACCTCCCTACGTGAGTTGTGTATCATGTTGTTGCAGTTGTTGTAGACTTTCCTATGAGAGTTGTGTTTTATTTTGTTGTGGTTGTTGCAGACCTACCTGCGTGAGTTGTATATGTTGTTGTGGTTGTTGCAGACCTACCTGCGTGAGTTGTTGCGGGTCATGTTGCCGCGGTTCTACCAGCACCTACAGAAGGTTCAGGACGGGATGGAACTTCTGTTCTGTCATCGGTGAGTCTACTTATTTTTAGATGTGACATCCTCCCATGCTTGACAACTGGTTCAGTAGTTGTGCCATCCGACTTTCTAAACATTTCAAACACCATATGTAGAGGGCTAGTGGACCCCAATGTCTGGGAGGAGATACTATTAGAATTTTCCAAAGTTAGCATATGAATAATAATAATGATTAATTTATATAGCATCATATACATAACGTTCGTAGTGCTTTAGATGAGACTATTGCATAAATAGTGGAAATAAACTAAATTTTAATATAAGAATAAATAAATTAAGATACTAGTGCTGTGTAAACATCAACAGATTAAGTGAGTTGGTTTAAATGTTAAAATAAATAAATTCTCATGTTAAAATAAATACTTTAAAATGTTCTTTTGGCTGTAAAATAGGCTCAAGATAAATAAAAATATGAATAACTTAGAGTAAATTGTTTCTTGCGGTCATTCAAGCAGTGTACGCAGTAATAAAAAGGTGGGTCTTTAAGGCTGTCTTGAAAGATTGAAGAGAAGTTTTAGAAGTAACGACAGTCGGTAGAGCATTACATACTGTAGCGGCAATGTGAACAAATGAGCAGACCCTGGCTTTAATTTGTGATCTCTCATCAATAATACTGATACACTCGGCAGAAGAAGACTTCATAGATGGACACTAGTGTGTGCATGTATGCTGGGGCGAGTACACCGTTCATGTACACATTATAATGATCCATGTCTTTGCTCCAGGTGGATCCTGCTGTGCTTCAAGCGTGAGTTTCCCGAGGCGGACACCTTGAGGATGTGGGAGGCATGCTGGTCCCACTACCAGACCGACTACTTCCACCTGTTCATTGCCGTTGCTCTCATCGCAGTCTACGGGGAGGACGTGGTCCAGCAGGACCTGCCCGCGGACGAGACACTGCTGCACTTCAGCAGTCTCTCAATGCATATGAATGTCCACGTCATTCTCAAGAAGGTGAAAGTCTCTTCTTACTTAATCCTCAGTGATCTGTGATGATTTGTGATTTGAGAGATGATTTAACTTATTTAACTTTCGCTTATTTAATTTATGTAACTTTTATTACTATTACTGTCTACTTTATGATTGCTTTCCGTGTCCACGTGTTCGTGCTCACATACGTATTTAATGTCCTTTTGTATTGCCGGTACATTTGTTTTATGGTCTGACACTCCACGAATGTCCAGATAATTTCAAGATGGCTTATAACTTTATTTAACAAGAAACGCTCAGTCCATGTATAAGTTCAAACTATTTACTTCACAAAAGTTCACGACTGTTTATTCTCTAAACACGCCCAATCCTCATGTACAGGTCATTTCAAGATGGTTCTTAGATTCATTCTACAATCTAGGAACAGTCAATGCATATCAGTATTCAAGTCATTTCAAGAAGGTTTTTGGCTTCATTCTACAATGAAGAAACACTCAGTGCACAAGAATTTCCAGGGTATTTCTGGAAGATTTAAGACTTTGTTCAAAAACCTAGAAACATTCCATTTGACAGTTCAGATAAAACCAAAAAGGTTGTATTAAAGACTATTTGGTAATTTTTTTACCGTGGCCTAGAGAGACAGAGTGACAAGCTGCATTGTTCAAAAGCAGATGGTTGATTTGTCAGTTTGATTTATATCTTGGCATGTGATGTCACTGGTTATGTAGCGATATAATTGGTTCTGTGATGATGTCACTGGTTATGTAGTGATATCGTTGGTTCTGTGGTAACATTATTGGTTATGTGGTAACAATATTGGTTATGTAATTATTTATTTTTATTGATTCTGTAATGATGTCATTGGTTCTATATGTTGTTAGTTCTGTAACTGTGTCGTTGATTCTTCAACAAGGTAATCAGTTCTGTATTCTGTATTCTTGTTGCAGGCGCGGGGCTTGCTGCATCAGTTCCGCACCCTTCCCAAGATTCCATGCACCCTCGAAGGACTCTGCACCCGCTGTGGGGCGGGAATGTGGGATAGCGGCCACGTCCCGACTGTCAAGTGTGTCGGTAATCACCCCAATGACCTTTGTCCTTATGGGGGGAAGGTGGCACCATCTTAATGAGGCGCAGGGGGCTTGGCCATGTGTGCTGATGATTGTCATATTAACGAGGAACTTAACATATTTATGACCTGCCACAGTGAACTGTGTATGTAGTCGCTCAGATGTGTTCTGCACACGAGCCAGAAATAGCAGTCCCATAAATTTTGTGTTTTTGGCATACCTTATAAAAGTCACCTTTCAGTGTCCAGTTTATATCCATCAAAACGTAATACAAAAGTAATAAAATACAGGCATCTACAAACCGACATGTTGACATACAGTAGACAATACTAGTAAAACTGACCTTGTTTCTCAAAACATCACTTGTTTAAAGTTTCCTTCACTTTTAGCAATAAATCAAAAACTACTCGAGATATTTCAATAAATGAGGTGTCATCTTAAAGCTCATCGTCTGTGGAATCAAAGACGTTACAAAACTAAATTTCACAATTTTGCAACTTAATCCCCACTTTGCTGTGGCTGGACACGTATGTGATCAAATCGAAAATGAGGCTGGGATTGCAATGTTCGCACTTTTTACTAAAACAAGTTTGTCGCAATTGACATCTGCATCCCAGTCAAAAGGTCAACTTACTCTGGTAATTAACGTACTTTGATTTAGGATATTTGAATCCAGTAGTAATAAAACCGATGGTGTGAACAATAGTTTTTCATGCCATCACATTCACCATTTCATATGTGATGTCCGCAAATGGTTCAGCCGCATTCCGATCAAATGAATATGTACAGATACGAAATCCTAACTGCTGTGGGACACAAAATTGTGTGCAGACTGCAGAGATGTGTTTAAGTATTTTCAAAAGTGCTCAATTCCTTTAGCAATATTTAGTAATTATAATACACGTCAGACAAAAAAATAATTGGCTTCGTTTTAGATTTGAACATATGTGTTAAGTTGAGTTAAGTCTAGGATAATATTTCTGCATGGTTGCCAGTTGTGTTGCTACAAGGATACAGCAAAGAGGACGGTAGCTTCAACGACACTAACAACAACGTTAGTAAGAATAAAGACTCAACGTTGAATATTTATGTAAGATAACCGATAAGGGGTCATTCACAGTTGTCAACATTTACCTATCATACAGAGCTTACTAATTCACATACCCTCTTCCATCCCTTAAATCAATATTTTAGAATATTGATACTTTCCAGATTGAAGGTCATACGAAAGAAATATAATGACCATCATCTTAATGTTTTAAAACATCTACAGTCGCTATGGTTATGTAAGTCACATGCGACCAACATTTTAATAATTAAATATGAATAATTAAATAGGTATATGTTGACAGTTGTGAACGACCCCTGATATTGGTGCACATTGACCGGACATACTGACGGAGACAGCTTACAAGTATTATCAGTGATATATCAAGTTTCAAGGGGTAGAGACAACAAGGATGACAGTGATTACAATTATCAAATAATAGAGGTTATCCAAAATGTATACCATATGTTACAAGGACCAGCTGTTTCCAAAACAATTTGCTATGAACAATATGTTGCTCGTTTACCAACAAAAATGTTATTAACAGAAAAGGCAGAGCTTGAACCAGAACTAAAAAATGTAGCAGTTGTTTACAAAGAGCAGAAGCACAGTAATGGGAACAATTGTTTTGTTTAAACATTAATTTAACCCATATAATGTATGCCTGTTTTCGTATAAGGTTGCCTTAATGTAGAAAGATTTACCATATTGGATAGTCTCTATTGTGGGAATATTTCTGCTGTCTTCATCTGTCCGAATGTATTTGTTGTCGAAGGATTGCCGTGGTTGTTGAGCAAATGTACTGATGCCTTCTTTTAGCTTGGCAGCATGTGTTGCGACTGTAATATTTATTTGTATATATGGACTGTGAATTCGAATTCCAATGCAAGATATCTTTTAGGAGTATGTGTGTTTGACAGGTGGATTTACCTGGTCAGCAAAATGCGATAAGGTAGCCAAACCTATTGACGGCAAGTGGAAAAACTTGAGAAAATCTTTAAGGCTTCTTTAGAAAATACTTACATGAAGAATAATTTAGATAATATATTGTTCAAGGGTTCTTATTTATTATGTAAAATAAGTGTTTTAGACTGTTAGCAACATAACTGACATTCCTTATGAGTCTAGATGATAGTCATTGCTGACAGAAACAGTCGGTATGCATTTCTTCCATTTTGTGTTCAAAACATCTCTATATACAACTACTGAATGTCTAACTTTGTTGTCTTACTCAGACTCGCGCCATTGGCAGGTTTAAATGCGACCGCAACAGATCAATTATACAATTCTGTTGTAAAGTCACTACTTTATACTTATTTGACTGGGTTATATTTTGTTTGCAAGACATTATTTTTATTAGATTACCCACGGAGCAACAAAGCAAGGCCAGGAATTATTACCAATACAGTATTTTGAACTTGAGCTTATTCCCATGACCATTTTATTTCTGCTGTCAACAATTAAGGCACGCATGTAGCAGATATTAGTTTTCAATAAATCAGACTCCACAGTAATACTCCCTGGCTATTGGCTGACCACTCAATTTGTTCAGTGAAAAAAGTAAATAAATCTAAACAACTACCTTTATGTTTTCTGAAAATTTGAAAGGAAGCAAATGAATATAGAAAGAAGCGAGTGGACCTTGGCACCTGGGAGGGGATGCACTTGTAGGACTCCAAACTAATTAGTATATAGATAACAAACAGTTTTTATAGTGCAAGATATTATTTATTTTCAGCTAAATTGGAACGTGACAGTGTGATCCTATATAATTCCCCAAAGGTTCTGCATTCTAGTCCAATCAAAGCTTTTTATTGTCTTTGCTGCTGTTACAGCTTGAGATGTCGTGTTATGTGTATATGTATGTATGTACGTAGTTATGCCATGTCGTATGAGTAGTTTGTTTGTCAATCCATGACAGTCCTGAGTTGTAAACCTTCACATTTGTAAACAGTAGTGGTTTGCTTGATAAAACAGGGTTTTAAGCAAAGATGCTTTGGTCATCAGTTTTACAGCCAAAGAAATATGGTCATTACAAACTACCAGGGTATGTGGTACCACTGTAACAGGGTTAGTCTAGGCACAGGTGTCTAGTGTTAAGAACAAGATATTTAAAATGAGGAGGCAACAAGGTTGGTTTAAGGTATAGTTTGTACTAGTCACTGTTCCTGCATTATATACTACCGGTACCATGATATTTATGTTAACTGATGTTATTATACAACAGTGTAACAGTACAACATAGCACCTGGGCATGTACACGTGTACAAATGTTCGTACACATTTACGTATTCACACAGTCGTTCATTAATACAACGGATATATTTTGTTTGTTTTGTATTGTTTATTTTATACCAATTAATCATACTTATATTTACAAAGTTTTTAAAGTTGTTTCCTATTACTACTTCTGTATTGTGCTTAACATTATGTAACAATAAATATTATTATTATTACTTTAAAAACAGGAGTTATAACTATGATGATTATTGTAATTGTATGTCATATGATGATAGACAGTTTGTTTTATTTTATTTTGCAGTTGTAAGGATCATATTTGAGAGACAAGAATATTTTATATTATTCAGCCTCACGAAAGGTGTACCTTGCCAAAGATATGCCTTTAAAGGTCACAATATTTACTGCGACTTTGTACCACTCATGCTGGGTGGCCAAACATTATGTTTACTGTAAATAAAACCCTCGTGCATTTTGGAAATTTGGTTGTCATTTCTATTGCTTATATATTTTCAGTATAAGTTTTTTGCTTCATTTTATTTAGCTCTGTACACTCCAAAGACACAAGTGCCAAATCAACCACAAAAGTTGCTATTAACAAAAAATTTTGACGACATTCAAACATTTTTCTTACCTCTTCAGGCTATCTGTAAACCTCGATTTCAAACAAAACGCGCATCACCTTCCCTGAATATTGGGGCTAAGCCTTTCTCCAGCTCCTCCCACCAAAACAATTACACTACAAAATGCCACCCCTTCCCTAAATATAGGCGGGGCTAAGCCCCACCTCTACAATTATTGGGAGCTAAACCCCCAAGCTCCCTGGTTCATATGCATATGCTATATATATTTAAGACGCTGACACCAGTTTACGGCTGGAGTCGCACAATACTGGGCCAAATTGGTGTCCTCTCGCTATGTTTACTCCATAACCAGCTTCTTTGTGCACAGTTCCTGTTGATAACATTTGTGCTGTATCTCAGGCCCATGAACAAAGAAGTGACACAAAAATCACATCCTGCCTGTTTATTGTTGTTTGAAAAAAATTGTGGTTGTAGACAATGTGGTGGATAACGTAAGTTACAATGTCCACCATTTCAGGTCCAGAGTGCTCTGATCATTCTTAACATTTTAAAGGTGTTTTGGTTAGATTCTGATGAGGTACTATCATATACCAGTCAAGCAAATTTTTATTTCTGAAGTGTTTCACATTATCATATTTTAGTTAAAAGACACCATGTAACTTACATCGTGAACTTCACTTGGCATTGCGTCACATAACAGTGAGTAAAGAGATCTTATTTTGTTCTTTAATTTTTGTTGCAGATGTATCTTGGCTACCATCTAAGACAGTTTTTCATTTATTTTAAGCACTTTTTGTTTTTTTGTGTATGTCCTCCTTTTTTGGCCCAATATTGTGCTTCACCAGTCTTCAAGAACAGACATAAACCAGTAGTGAAGGCTGACAATTCGGGGCAACTACCGGGTATGTGTGATATGATAGTGAACACTTGTTTTTGAAAGATTGTTGAGTAGAATTATTTTGTGTCTGACAATGTGTTTAGAATGAAGCTTCAGACACACATTTGCCCATTTACCTTGCACGCCCTCAAATAGTCCTGGTATTTAGTACATCAGCTAAGAGCCAGAAATTTGACGAATTGTGTGCTTTTTGACAAAAGCATGAAACTATATTTAGTTTTTTATATGTAGAATCATATAAAGCTAAGTATCCATTGCTATCGACATGTGCCTAGCCACCATCGTGATTTTAAAAATGGCCGCCGCAAAAATTCATTAGGTAAGTATGCCAGCTTCTAAGCAAGATAGAAATAGGATCTTGATGTCTAAACAAACATTTTCAGGGTAAAGGAATCCATTTCCGCCATATGTTATATCATCAGATGAAGGCCATATTGAAATTCAAGATGGCTGCCATGAACATCATTTTAGCACCTCTTGATATTGAGGACTCCATATGACGAATCCAGAGATGGTTCATATGTTTCAAGATCAAGGAATCCAATTGTGCCGCTTGCATTATTCCCAGATAACGGCCATATTGAAAAATAAAATGGCTGTCATGGAAATCACCTATACAAATATATCAGCTTCTACACAACATAGAAACATGATATTGGTTACTATACCAACATATTCAGGGTTAATTAATCCATTACTTCCACATGTTGTATCCCCAGATGACAGATCGATATATTGAAATTCAAGATGACCGACTTTCAGTCATTATTTGGTTTAATTCAGCTTCTGTGCAACATAAAAACATATTCTTTCTTTTTAATCCGGTAATACACATTAATATAAATAGGCTACAACCATCAAATGATGGTCACACAGAATATCAACATGGCTGCCATGTATATATATATATATATACATATATATATGTTCTAGGAACATGATCTGAACGTGTGTTGGGTTTATGAATCCATAGCTGGTTTATGGTACGTGTATTCATGATTATAACTTTTCAGACTGTTGCCAAATTTTATTCAGTTATATTTCCAACCATAATATACCCCACAACGTACATAGTCATACAAAATAATACCTAAATTGGACTTAAATTCGCAAGTTTCGGTGAAGAACCTCTGTATCTCATTTTGTGTACATGAGTGAGTTCTTATGATTGTGATGACAGGGCGAGGAATATACACCTGTAACAGCGGGGAATGGAGCCCATGCTAATCATGCCAACATCCTCCCTAGACCAAAGAGACTGGAGACTATGTCACACCAACCCAGGACATAGCATAGTATTAATGTTTCCGATTTCACAGGTTGTTGGCAATGGTATGGGTTGCAATGGAAAGACAGTTAAAATATATTTCAACAGCAAGGAATTGCCTTACGGCCCGAATAACCACATTGCCGGATGTCCACTTTGGGAAATCCTTGGTGAACACATTGTGCTACATATAGAGTAATATCACAGGTAATATGCTGCCGATGTCCGCCTCCTCGTGTGTTCACGGCTGAAGGTATTGCAGGTCGTTGGCGGCTTTCTGGACTGTGGTCACAACTATCTGATATTGTGTGCTGATGATTGTCTATCCAACGGAAATTAATGATTTTATCTCACCCACTCACTCATCCCGTGACCGGAGGGCGTCGGGGTGCCATGGCAGATGCTTGCACAGTCAGCGCTTTCCATCTCTCTCTCTCCCTCCCTCCCTCCCTCCCTCCCTCCCTCCCTCCCTCCCTCCCTCCCTCCCTCCCTCCCTCCCTCCCTCCCTCCCTCCCTCCCTCCCCCTCCCCCTCCCCCTCTCCCCCTCCCCCTCCCCCTCCCCCTCTCCCTCTCTCTCTCCCTCTCTCTCTCCCTCTCTCTCTCTCTCCCTCCCTCTCTCTCTCTCTCTCTCTCTCCCTCCCTCCCTCCCTCCCTCCCTCTCTCTCTCTCTCGGTCTTCCACTGTGCGTGTGTGGCCTGTCCAGTTCCTTATGTTCTCTCCCCAGGACTTTCTATCTCGCCCTCTGCGTCGTTTGCCCTCTACTGTACTTTGAAGGATGGTCTTGTCAGTCTGATTGTGATCCTTGTCATAATTGGCGTTTTTTAGTCGTTTCGTCCGCATATCTGCTTTATTATATTTGTTTCCTTAACAGTGTATTCCGTTTGCTTTTCATAGTTTTGTCCATGACTAAGTTTGTACTCGGGGTCAGCATGTACGCGCGAATTTCAGCGATAGGATTACACAAATGTTTAAATGTTTACACTATAAAGATTATATTTATTTAACAAAGTTGTTCTGTATGCCAGAGTGTAGTACATTTATGTGTTGGTGAGTTTTTTAATTGACAGTTTGAACACTATCTTCCAACTCCACCTAGATACCTGTGATGTGTGTGGCACTGTCACCATCCACCTCTCCCAGGATTGTGGATTTTCTGTCAAACTTACAGCACAACCGTCACTCTTTATGGGTGATTGACTTGATCATGACACCGGCCTAGTGTTATTGTTGAGAAAACATGTTTCTGCACAACGAAATGTCCATTTGTAAGTTGCCAGTAAACCTCAAGACGTGTTGTCAACACGATGTTGAGTATGATTTACATATCGCTGACGTGAACTCGAAATGTAAGCATTTGTGCTGCCTATTCTTATTCAATAGTATATTTCTCTTCACCAGTGTATGCACTGCCATTTATCTTATGGTTCAGAATATAGCTCAGAAACAACTGTCAAAAAAAATTGGCATACTCGTGAGGTATTCATATATGAAACACCTATGGATTCCTCAATCTCAAGAGGCACCTCAATCATGTTAATAAAACGCATATGCAGGGCAGGGTTTAGACAGAAAGAACAGGTTATTATGTTGCTTAGAAGCTGATATATCTGGATAATGGATTTCCGTGGCCATTAAAAAAAATCAAGATGGCAGCAGGTACCATGTCGATCGCGATGTGTACCTAGCTTGAAATTAACGAGCACAGTCGTATCCTTTAGCCGCTGTAGTAATTAGAGACAATCTCCCTTCTCGTTTTTATACTGTGAATCATTGCAATAAAAACTGCTATCGTGTGAACTAAGAATAGTTGTATTGACACTAACTAATATACGGCAACGTGAACAATCTTCAACACCACCCCACTCGGCACCGCAACAATGATTCAACAACTACTCGACCTCAAAACCGTCATCACTAACCTAAACTAAACTAAAGTCTCAACAAGTAACCCCCTCAATAACGCGAAAAATCTCCATCGCTACTCCCCCTTCTTCCGAAGTCACATCCGACAACAGTGAGTCTCGGGCTCAGATGTGATGGAGAAGTGTGAGAAATGTGTAATCCCAGGCCATAGAACGCACCACACAAAATCGAACTGGCCGCATGCGCGTGCGTGCGTGTGTGTATGCGTGCGCTGGTGCGTGCGTATTGCGTGCATGCATGCGTGTATTTTTGTATGATTGTTGAATTCCAAAGTATAAGTATTCTTTCATACTCATATTTCATATTCAAGAAGATGCAGACACCTGCTGGCAGTTACATTGGACGACCGATATCAATCACTGTTGTGAAGAAGTATAAGAATAAAGGTAAGTTCTTATATAACGCAGTATATTATAGTCCTTAGGACTGCTCAAAACGGTTTACATTTTACTCCCTGGCAGACCTGTTTAATAGAGCACAATCTCGACTTGTCTGGGAAGCATTCAGCCACACTGCAATTAATGCGCGACGACTCTTCATACACACATGTCCACTGTACATAGCCAGGTTCATACTGTTGAGTAAACTGGAGCAAATGCACTAGCTAATATGATTATTATAGTTGTCTAGTGTGAAGAAGGATTCCACATTTTAATACACACTATCTGGTTGCTATGGAAGAGAAAAAGTCGATTGTGGTACTACGTGTTAACATTATACTTCAATTTGATAGCATTTAAAGGCTCGTTGCTAGAGAGTGCGATAGGTGCGAACGCGCCCTCATCGGCGGGGATAACAGAATTCTTCTTGGAGAAAACTAGTTCCTCTTGTAAGGGAGTAGTTTTGGTTGATTTTTTTATGGAGTGCTGTAGCGAAGTGTATAAAGCAGTGGACTTTAAATCGAAGGAATCCGGGTTCGAATCCTGTGCTGCCGTGTCTAAATAAATGTAGTCAACGATCTTTCAAAAACAGTTCTTTCCATCATATTAGTTTCCCCGAATCGTCAGTCTTCACAATAGTGGTTCATGTCGATCCTTGGAGGTAACCGTAAACATGTCTGCATCTTCTGAAATAGGTTGTTACGGATCTTAGTCTGTTAGCTTCGAATGACTCTGTGCCGTTTCGAGTAATCGACCGCCGTTTAGTATGTACTAGAGCCTCGGGTTCACAGGGGTTTGGGTCAATGTCACATATTTGCAAGATGGGTTTAAGGAAGTCTTTATAACGTTTACTCTGTCCTCCTTTAAAGCGCAGTACACGGTCAGTTGTTGTTGCCTGATGGTTGTTTCAATGCTTGATGGGTGAGCCTCATTGAGGACACAGCTGTTTGGTCTTCTGTCCTGCAAAATGATTCGCAATATCTTTCGTAAGCAGCGCTGGTGATATTGTTCTAAGACCTTCATATGTCGTCTGTATGGTGTCCATGTTTCAGCTCCGTAAAGAAGTGCGGGAAGTACAAAAGCTTTGTAGACCCTTAGTTTTGTATCTGGTCTGATGTCTCGATTATCAAAGACACGGGTTCGGAAGCGCCCAAAAGCTGAGCTCGCACATTGCAGCCGGTGTAGTATTTCGTCATAAATATCGGCCTTCTGAGAAAAGTGACTTCCCAGGTATGAGAAATGAGAGACGTTTTCCAGAACTGCGCCATGTATGTGTATTGAGGGCATTGGTCTCGTTTGTTCTGTTGCTGGTTGGAAGAGTATTTTAGTTCTTTGTGTTCAAGGTTAGCCCCATACTCTCATATGCTTCTGTGAAAGTGTTTACAATCTTCTGTAGGTCTTCATCTGAGTGAGCACACACTTGAGCATCATTTGCATACTGAAGTTCAATCACACTGGTAGCTGTAGTTTTGCGTTTGGCCTCCTGTCTGCTGAAAGCAGACTGGTGAAAGCAGCAACTTTGGCGTAGAGGTTGGGTTGCACCAAGGATCTGCATTGAGTCCATTCCTGTTCCTCATATTAGTGGAATGTACCCCTAGCGGACTATAGGAGAACTGAACCTGCATCATTTCTCGAGCGTTTGACAACGCTACAGTTTATTGTATCTACCTATACAGTACTATGCTTTATGACTCGTTTATTCATTGCTGAAGATGCGTGTAAGTTGTCACACTACATAAACATCGATGCAAATACATAAGGGTGTTATTTACATATTGATGGACATCTTGACGGAGAAGGTGAGAAAAGATGCACCAGAATCAATTATGTTCGCCGCAGATGACATTGTGCTGAGTGGAGGAAAGGAGGTAGACATGGAGACGTGGAGGAAGGCACTGGAAGAGAGAGAGGAATGAGGGTTGGTCGACTGAAAACCCAATCCATGGACTTCAGGTTTGAACGGAATGAGGAGACAGACAGACCAACTATAACGATACTGGGAAACGAGCTGTAAAACGTGACACACTTTAAATATCTAGGGTCAGTCATGGAAGAGAAAGGAGGCATTAAAACGGAGAGTGAGTGCAGCTTGGAAAAATGCAATGTGGAGTGTTGTGCGACAGGAGGATGCCAGTGAAGTCGAAGGGAAAGATCTATAAAACAGTAGTCAACAATGTGGTACGGGGGAGAGACCTGGGCAACAACTGAATGACAAGTAGCAAGGACAGAGACGAATGAGATGAGGATGATGAGGTGGATGTGTGGAGTAACAAAGAAATATATGATCCGAAACGAATATATTAGAGGAGCAACGAGAGTGACACAAGCATCCAAACAGATAACAGAGAAACGATTGAAATGGTATGGGCATGTGATGAGAAACGAAGAGGAGCACATAGTGAGAAGAGTGCTAAATGCAGATATACCAGGATGAAGAAGGAGAGGACGACTGAAGACCAGATGGTAAGACACATGCAGAAGAGACATGGAAATCGTGGGTCTGAGTGCAGATGTGGTGATGGACAGGGCAACATGGAGAAAGAAAAGTCTGCTGAGATTAAATAGTTTGTTGTCAGTGCGATAGTTTATTTGCACACCGGTAGGAAGTTTTCCAGTCGTAAGTTGTAACTTTGCAGCAAGAAAGATGGAGAAGAGCGTTGGTGCAACGATTTTTTTAAATTCTGTTTAACCCCACTTTTGACTGTGAAAGGATCTATGGTAGACCCATCGGCGGCTTCTGTAAGATTTCGTTTTAATTCTTCGCACAGTGAACAAAAGTCATATGTTGTTGACATGTGGTTGTTGGGCCGTATTTCCAAACACTTTTTGACAACAGGTCAATCTCTTTTGCCAAATTGTGCCAACCGTGAAGCAGCTATATTCGGAAAGGCCTTCCTGCGGTCCACCACACCAGACAAAGCAGTGTTTAGCTTTGAACGTGTGGACTTTGGCGATATGATGCAGAAATATTCACCGATGAAGACTATGTTGCCTCTGCGGTTACTGACGAGGACGCCATCGACCACCGGACCATCGACCGTCCTGACGCCTACTACCGGATCATCCTCAGCCTTGCCGCCGACCGCCGGATCATCCTCAGCCTTGCCACCGGCACTCCGGTTGGTCAGTGACCTCATAGAGAAACTGTCGCCAAAGCCAAAACTATCTCGTACACGCCCGAGGTCACGTATTGCCGAATTAGCTGCGGTGCTGACTTCGTGTCCATACAACAAAATACTTGTTGATTGAGAGTCAACTAAGGGGAAGGCGAAGCCAAAGGGGAAGCCAAAGGCGAAGTCACAATGGGGAAACAACATAAGCAAGATTGCTTTGGTGAAACCAAAGAGAAGACGCGTCAGCATCAGCAGTGAGGAAGGAGATTGCCCATGTATAATCTGCGGCGAGCCGTTCGTGAACAGCAGATCAAGGGAGGTTTGGGTGCAATTTTAATGCCAGATGTGCCAGAAATGGGCACACAACGACTGCACGCCGGGACTGCCAGGGTTCATATGTCCAAACTGCGAGTCCGATAGTGACTGAACGAAGCTGCCTGGTGCCGGTTGCATTACGTTACATAACTTTAATTCTTGACACGTTTGTCACCCAACTGCATGTAAAGTCGCACTACCTGACAATGAAAGCTTGTTGTAATTCTGTAGGTTAGATACCTATGTTGGATAGGATTATACATACGAACCATTTTGACGTTGATCACAAGTTTGTTTCATTTCATTATTCATATGTTATACAATGAGATCGTCTATAGGGCAGGGAGCCCCTAGGGTCTTCTTGCCCCATAGAAGGGGGCGTCCAGTTATGGGGCAAGACGCCCCTTAGGCAATATTTTAAATTAGCGATTACAAACGTTAGTGTAGCCATATGTCACCAATGCTTTGGTAATGCATAGCATAACCACACGGCAACTGTATGACAGCACCCGGACTTCAAAATTACAAGTTTATGAATAACTATGCCTACTTTCCCTTCACGGGGGCTCCTTGCCCCACCCTACATGCCTCTTCTGTCTCCATTTAGTTTCGCGTTAAAGTCTCCAACCACCATTTTTATGTCAACGTTTTGTTTAAATCAAAGAATGGCATGTATGGGGGCATGTTCTATTCTCTGTTCTTTTACTCTGGAAGTTCTGAATCCACACTGGGATGATTTCTTCAGTCATTGGCACATATAAATAGGACAGTAAAGAAACACGTTGCTCTGTTACGGCGGCACCCTAGGCGACACACTGTGACGTAAAGGAACGGCCGTGTAGTCTCGGCATTTCTGACGTCGTCTTGACATGGTGGCGGCTCGTACATTTTGGTGGTGTTTTCTTCGGCCTGGGATTGCACATTACCCACACTTCTTCATCGCATTTGAGGCACTCAACGGCTGTCGGATATGTCTTCGGGAAACTGAAAGGAGTAGAGTTGGACATTTTTCGCGATTTTTTTTATAGATTTCCGAATGTGTTCAGTGGGTTAGTGATTGGGTTTTTCGGATTGTCGAGGGGTAATGGCAACGTAGATCAACAGCCGTAAATGTGGATGAACCGTGAACGCATACACCGATTCTTTTAAATAAATTGGTTATAAATGTTCGAATAATAATAATGTATTAATACACAATGATGTGTTATGTTGTCTATATATTCACTAGTACTTTACTTATGTATAGAATCAACATATTGACGTAACGAGCCTTGTGAACTTAAAACGAGGGTTTATTCAAGATGGAGGATTCCTGTGTCGGCGCCACTGCGCATGCACCAAGTATGGGCGTTGTATGGAGAGCCAAAGTGGTATGAATCACAACATCTCCCTTCGTTAAATAATAAACAAAAAGTCTTGTAACAATAACTATTAATTAGGGTTCATTCGATATGCCAGTGTGCGGTAATTATAGGTCCAATCTATTTGGCGGCTTGATCATTCGACTGGATCGCCTTGCCTCAACATGTTGCGTGTGGCTGGCTGTCACTGGCGATTCGGGTTGCAGGATCGCACTGGGATGTACAGCCACTTGATCATCTTCGACGCCGTCATCTACATCATCGTTCGAGGCTTGTTCTTTCCATGTTTCTTGTGTGTTACGCAAGTGTCGCCGATTGCGTCTGTATGCAGCGCCTTGTTCTGTCAGAATGTTGTACGATCTGGGCGATCTCGCCTTGCTGGTGACCTTGGCCAGGTCCCACGTTTTCCGAGTCGGATTCAGCATTCGCACAGTCTGTTGTGGGGATAGAGGTGCGAGTTCCGTCGCCGTGCGGTCATGGTATGCCTTATATCCATCTTGTCGTTGTTGCAGATATGCATTTACATCTCCATTCGAGCGTGATGAGACTGTAGGTAGATTTGACTTGTATCGTCTACCATTAAGAAGTTCGCACGGGGATGGCAGGTTGTGGTCGATTGGGGTTGTCCTGAGGCACAACATCGCCAAATGAGGGTCACTGCCGCTTTCCTTCGCCTTTGTGAACAGTTTTTTGACTGTTTGAACTGTCCGTTCTATGAAACCATTCGACTGTGGATACAATGGTGAGCTTGTGACGTGCTCAAACCCGTATCTCGCACTAAAGACCCGGAACTCTTCAGAGCTGTATTGCGTACCGTTGTCAGAAATCAGTCTTTCCGGAATTCCATGTTCGTCGAAGATTCCTTTAAGTTGATTGATGACAGTGTTAGAGCTGATGTTGCTAAGTTTTCGTACGATCGGGAACTTGCTGTAGCAGTCGGCGATTAGCAGATACTCTGTACCGTTCCAATGGAATAGATCGGTAGCCAGAGTGAGCCAGGCGTGTTTTGGCACGTCGTGTGGGATCAGTGTCTCTTTCGTGTTGGCAACTTGATGTTGCTGGCATGGTGCACACGACTGGACCATTTCGTCAATGTCATGATTGATTCCACACCAGAAGACCGCTGTCTTTGCGCGAAGCTTGCATTTTTCGGCACCTTGGTGTGCGTAATGGATCTGTTCTAGTGCGGCGGCGTGTAGAGACCTTGGTAAGACAATGCGTTGACCTTTCAGCACCAGCCCGTCTTCAACACTCAGTTCGTCTCGGAAATTCCAGAAGGGCATCAGGTGCGCCGGGCATTGAGCTCTGTTCTCTGGCCAACCGAGTGATATGATTTCACGCAGCGCATGTAAGGTGTTGTCCTTCGTTGTTTCCTCGCGAATTTCCACGATTCGAGTTGGGCTCGCGTTCAGATGCATGTGTACTTCGTGCACAGATAGGTCGAGACCTTGGATAGGTCCTGTGTTACATGGGTTTACCCTGGAGAGTGCATCTGCTAGTTTGATATCACTACCAGGAACGTACTTGATGTTCACGTCGTACTGCTGTATGCGGAGTAGCATACGTGCCAACCTGGGCGGGGCAGCGATCAGATGTTTGCTGTAGATAGACTCCAGCGGTTTGTGGTCTGTGTGCACTTGCACGTGCCGTCCATAGACGTATTGGTAGAACCGCTCAAGTCCAAACACGATGCCCAGCATTTCGCGCTCAATGTTGGAGTAGCGACTTTCTGTTTCGGTGAGCGACTTGCTGGCGAATGCAATGGGGCCATTGTCTTGCAGCAGTGCAGCACCGAGTCCCCTCTGTGAAGCATCCACTTGAATGGTGAGCGGCTTAGTACTGTCATAGTATCGGAGCACCTCACTGGAAGATATAGTCTTCTTCATGTCAGAAAACGCAGCATCGTGTTCTGGTCCCAGTCGTAGGGAACGTCCGTCTTGCACAAATCTCTGAGTGGTGCCGACAGTGCAGCTAGATGTGGGGTAAATCTTCCCAGATAGTTCGCCAATCCGAGAAAGGTATGTAGTTCCTTGACATCTGTCGGTGCTGTCATGTTGCATATCGCGGTCACCTTCTCTGGGTCTGGTTCGATGCCCTCTGCACCAATGATGTTTCCAAAGAACGGAATGCGTTTGCACCGGACGACCATCTTCTTCTCATTGAAACGTAAACCGGTGGCTCTTGCTCGTTCCAGTACTGCTGTCAGATTCGCATCGTGATCGCTGCCATCTGACTTGTAGCCCACAACGACGATGTCATCCGATATGCCGGTAACTCCGGGTATGTCGCTGAACGTTTCGTCAACCTTCTTTTGGAATACATCTTGGGCGCAATTCAGCCCGAATGGCAACCTCATGAATCTGTGTCGCCCGTAAGGTGTGTTGAAGGTTGTGTGGTAGGAGCTTTCTTCGTCCAGCTTGATGTTCCAGTACCCACTCCGGGCGTCGAGGATAGTGAAGAACTGTGCCCCATTGAGCTTCGGGAGCACATCGTCGAGCGTTGGTGTGAAGTGGTGTGGTCTTTTTATTGCCTTGTTCAGGTCCTTTGGATCCAAGCATAATCGAAGCTTTCCGTTTGGCTTGGTAACACATACACACGAGTTTACCCAGTCTGTTGGGCGATCAACTTTGGCTATGATGCCCAGTTGGATAAGTGTATCAAGTTCCTCTTTCAGGGGTTCGCGTAGTGCTACTGGCACACGGCGTGGAGAGTGCACTACTGGCGGCACAGTTGGGTCGAGTGTGACGTGATATTCCCCTTCGAAACACCCAATTCCATCGAACACATCTGCGTAGTCGTTCAGTATTCGTGCTTTTGCCGCTTCATCCCCTTTCGGCCGAGTAGTGCAGGCGGGCACAGGTGCTGTGGTGTCTGTGTGTCGTTCCGCAGTAGGGCCGATGTTCATGGCGTAGTTTAATGTTACTAGCTTCAGAGCTCTGCATGTCGGAAGACCAATGATAGCAGGTCCACTTGATTTCACAACGTGAAACGTGCTTACTACTGATTCGTCTCGATGTGTAACTTGAAGCTTGCATGTGCCATAGTGTGTAACCGTATGTCCTCCGTATGCAGTGATCCGCATGTTAGATGGATGCAGATTCGTGGGAATGCCATCTTGCGTTACGTTGCAGCGTGGAGACATTGTCTTGTAAGTGGTGAGTGGTATGACGTTTCCTTCGGCACCTGTGTCAAGTTTGCAAGTGAGCTGATTTGTGCACTGCGGAGACTGAACTGTCAATTGCACTAGAGCCTGCGTACTTTCAGTGTTCCCAGCTTTCCTCAGTGTGTTTATTTCAAGCTTGTCGAAGTACAGTTCACTCTGGTTGTCACTGCCCTTCGTGTTTTCGAGGGTGTGTATGCCTTGCTTTTTTGCCATTGCCGGACGGGTCGGCCTTCGTGCTCTGGCGTCTTTGGCACTGCCAATGCACATCTTTATCCAATGGTTTGCCTTGCCACAGCCACGGCACGTAGATCCGTATGCGGGACATTCTTCGAGGGCGTTTGTATAAAACCGCCCGCATTGTCTTCCACAATGACCACAGTGACTACTGTCGTACTGTTGTACTGCGCGCCCTGGGTTTTGCTTAGACCTCCCATCCTGTGTTGTGCTGTAGTTGGCTGCACTCTGCCATGATTTGCGTTGTGCCTGTGGCCTACGGTTGCTCATTGCATGAATGTTCGATTCGGCTCTAAGGTTTTGTAGTTGCTGTTTTGTAGCTTCTTCCGTTCTGGCTATGTCAATGGCTTCGTCTAATGATAATGTTTCGTCTCGTTGGATGAGTTTTGACTGTACACGCTCCGAGTTAGTGCCAAATATGAGAGTGTCCAGCATGTGTTCATTGGTATCTGCATATTTGCATTCTCGTGCCAAAATGCGTACTGTTTTCATAAATGCATCAACACTTTCCCCATTTTCTTGTTTGATTGATCTCAGTTTGAATCTAGCAATTCTGAAGTTGCTTTTTGGGGCCACATATTTTTTGAACCGGTCCCAATACACCGATAGTGTGTTTGATTCGGTGTCAGATAGGTCCCATGTGCTAGCAATTTCAATGCCTTCCTCCCCAGACCATAGAAGTAGGTATTTCACTTTCACAGTTTCAGTTTTTTCAACAAGGGGACCTTCAAACATGAGTTGGCACATGGTCTTGAATTTTGTTTAATGCCTGTGGTACATCTGTCGACGCCCAGTCCATTGTTGGTGCGGACAATCCAGCCATTTCCGCCATGATGTCGGTACGTTGTATGCTTAGCCGTAGGCTTGAATCGTATCTTTATTTATTTTAATGTTCAATGACAATGACCATATTATGGTCTCATAAAGAATGAAATTCCTCCTGCCTTGTCTGCTGGCGTTGGCACATAGGGTTTACGTTACCGCACGACGCTGGTGATTGCATTCGGATTTCAATGACAATGTTTTCGCTTCTGTCAGTTTGGCGTTCGGTCTTGACTCTTGTCGACTTGAGTTGAGTCGCTGCGCTACCATTGCGACGTCAATCTAAATTATGTAGGCCTTGTGTTTCGTCCGCGCTGACACCATGATGTGTTATGTTGTCTATATATTCACTAGTACTTTACTTATGTATAGAATCAACATATTGACGTAACGAGCCTTGTGAACTTAAAACGAGGATTTATTCAAGATGGAGGATTCCTGTGTCGGCGCCACTGCGCATGCACCAAGTATGGGCGTTGTATGGAGAGCCAAAGTGGTATGAATCACAACACACAACCTATTAAATATTCCCCAATTCACTGCAAATATTGCTGTGTTGCGTTGTTCCCCATCGTAATATGGACTAGATAGCCAGCATTACGGGGCAGGTTGGACAACCATAAGTATCATCATTTTGGTGGCCTCCTTGCCTCAGGTCTTCTCAGATTTACAAAATGTCTTGCCCAGATCTCCCGGCCTTCCACTGCTGTCGGTAGCTCGGATACATCACCCTTTGAGTGTCCTATTTCGTCGTCCACACAATCCATATTTGTGTTCCCAAATAGTATTTCTTCTCCGACCTCTTCTTTGTACGATGGTGGTGTCTTGATGTTTTTAGTCTCGTTCTAGGAGTTAAGCTGAGGCTTTGTGAAGATTGCCATTGCCTCTCTCAGTCGGTGTGTGGCTATGTTTAGCAATGTATCAAGGACAATTCTATGTCCGTCCGTCCGTTCGTCCGTTCTTCCGTCCGTCCGTTCTTCCATCCGTCCGTCCGTCCGTCCGTCCGTCCGTCTTTCAATTAATCCTTCCTTTCTTCCGTCTGCCCGTCCTTCTGCCCTTCCTTCCTACCTTTATTCCGTCCGCCCGTCCTTCCGGTCCTTTCGTTCATCCTTCCGTCCGTCCTTCCGCCAGTCTTTTCTTTTTTTAGTCTCGTTCTAGGAGTTAAACTGAGGTTTTGTGAAGATTGCCATTAGCTGTCTCAGTCGGTGTGTGGCTGTGTTTAGCAATTTATCAAGGACAATTCTATGTCCGTCCGTCCGTCCGTCCGTCCGTCCGTCCGCCCTCCCGTCCGTTCATTCTTCCGTCCGTCCGTTCTTCCGTCCGTCCGTCCGTTGTCGCGCTTACATTTATCCGGGCATATATGTATGTTTATATATATATATATATATATATATATATATATTTATTTATATATATATATGTGTCTATATACATACATACATTTTAAAATTATGTATGCTTCCAACAGACATAAACAATTTCTATCGTAAACAAGTTTCCTCTCCACGCACACGTCACGTGACTTACTCTTATACTTGGTCACAAATCTGAAACAGGAAATTATAATTATGTACTCTAACTATACCGCTCGTATTACTACAACAAACGAAACATATTTAACTACTGGATATTATTTATGACTACGTGATCTACTGGTGCCAAATATTATGCCTTACATATGCACATAAACATCACCCGGATCAAATTTAACGCCCGGATACATGTAAGCGCGACACCGTCCATCCGTACGTTCTTCCGTTCGTCCTCCCGTCCGTTCGTCCATCCGTCCGTTCTTCCGTCCATCCGTCCGTCCGTCCTTCCTTTCGGTCCTTCCATCCGTGGGTCCTTCCGGTCCGTCCTTTCGTCTATCCGCCCTTCGTTCGTCCGACCGCCCGTCCTACTGCCTGTCCGTCCGTCCGTCCGTCCGTCCGTCCGTCCGTCTTTCCTTCCGTCTATCCGTCCTTTAACTAGTCCTTCCTTTCTTCGGTCCGTCCGTTCGTCCTTCCGCCCGTCTTTCCTACCTTACTTCCGTCCGTCCATCCTTCCAGTCCTTCCATTCGTTCTTCCGTCCGTCCGTCCGATGTTCGTCAGTCTTTTATGTTTTTAGTCTCGTTCTAGGAGTTAAGCTGAGGCTTTGTGAATATTGCCATTACCTGTCTCAGTCAGTGTGTGGCTATGTTTAGCAATGTATCAAGGAAAATGCTATGTCCATCCGTCCTCCCGTCCTCCCGTCCTCCCGTCCTCCCGTCCTCCCGTCCTCCCGTCCTCCCGTCCTCCCGTCCGCCCGTCCGTCCGTCCGTCCATCCGTTCGATCAAACGTCCTTCCGCCCGTCCTTCCTACCTTCCGTCCGTCCGTCAGTCGGTATGCCCGTCCGTCCGTCCGTTCGTCCGACCAAACATCCTTCCTACCGTCCGTCCGTTCGTCCTTCCGTCCGTTTGTCCTTCCGTCCGTCTTTCAACTAGTCTTTTCTTTCTTCCGTCCGCCCGTCCTTCCGTCCTTCCGTCCGTCCGTCCTTCCGCCCGTCCTTCCTACCTTTCTTCCGTCCGCGCGTCCGTCCGCCAATCGGTCCTTCCTTCCTTCCGTCAGTTTTTTATCAAAGATAATTCGTTGCTTTCATTGGGTGGACATTGCGGTTTAACGGTTAGAGATGTAATGTATATATACAAACATAAAAACACGCGCGTGCGCGCGCATGCACACACACATACTCACACACACACACACACACACACACACACACACACACACACACACACACACACACACACACACACACACATACACACACACACATATACACACACATACACACACGCGCGCACACGCTCGCACACGCCCGCACACACTCGCATGCTCACGCACACACACGCACGCACACGCATAGGCCTACTTACACGCACGCACGCACACACGCACAAACACACACACATTCACACACACACTCACTCACTCACTCTTACACACACACACACACACACACACACACACACACACACACACACACACACACACACACACACACACACACACACACAGACACACACACATACACACACGGGTGGATAGGCGGGTTCGTTTTTTTTTTTCGTGTGTACGTTGACTCCACGTATGCATGCACAAAACGGCATAGCAATGCTACTTAAAAGAAAACACTCCTGTGTTCTGGTCGCGGAATTCCTTTGCGTTGATTCGACTGAACAATGCAGACAGTTCGCGTTGCACCGTTTTCCACCGCACCTTATAAAAGCGACGAGACAGCCTCAGACAGGCAATTGACTAGGTGTACCCTGAACTACACACCAGTCCGCGTCAATAATTAACGCCCAATGCCTTTGGCTTGCAGCGTTAGGACAAGCCTCTGAAAGGCCAGCCGGACACATTCCCGTGCGCCAATGTTTTCGCTTTTAGTTTTAGCTTCGAGTGACTGGGCGGAAATGCCGCTGTGCCAATACGGCGCAAATGGCGTCGACTAAAATGTTGATCGTTAAAAATACTTAACAAGGTTCTCGTTGGAAGCAACAAAGTCCGTGTATATATTGTCTTTTCCTTTTTTGTTTTGAAATTGGCGAACGAAAAAGGAAAAAGCAAACAATGTTCGTTTTTCGTTTTCATATTTGAAGTACGAAAAACGACTATAATCTATTATTCGATCGCGGTATTTCTAATACATGTTAGAAAAACGAAATAACGCTAAAACAAACCGTTTTTCGTTTTCACTGCATCAGAACATCCTCGCGCGCCAGGGGTCGCTGCTGCTGATTACGTCAGTGCCAGCCAGCAGTACCCCCTGGCTGATCGCTTTGCGAAACTCTGAATTCAAGCTTAGCCTATGAAATCGCTCACTATATCAGTGGTTGGCGGCAGGTCAGGTGGTCATAATAAAACTAATTTAAACAAAATGTGGCTCGTTTAAATGCAATGTTTAGGAAGTCTAAGCAATTATTCGAATACACAATATTGGGATTCCCAGAGGTCGTTTATCCGTCTTCAAATTGGGGCGGGTATTTGCGTTGTTCTCACGGGTAACGCAGTCGCGACTGGCGAAGTCAATTATTAGTTTGACCTAGCTAATTTCCGGACTTAGGAGATCTTCCAGGGCTAGTTTTGCATGGAAACAGCCCTGGCTTGCGAGGATGCATCAGAACGAAAAACGTTCGTTTCTGCACTTAGGAAGCTTCGGGTGCCTTACCGCTTCGGCTAAGCGGCAAAAGATGGTAGCTTCGGCGGGACAATTCGGTCGCACCGGCGGCATGGTATCGTTGCCAACGCGACAAGTACGGGCGAATATTAGTCGTTTCGGGGATGTTGTTTAATGAAAGGTTTCGATTATTTCATTATTTATACTCAAACTTACTACTTTATTAATTATTATGTTTAGCAGAAATACATAATACAACACTAGTATTTGAGATTGTACTATTATGTAAAAGTGCTTGGAAATTTAACTAATAGTAAAGCAAATTTGAATGCAAAGATTAGTATTTTGGAAAACATACTCGAATTAAACCTTTTGCCGCCTAGCCGAAGCGGTAAGGCAGCCGAAGTTAAATGCAGAAACGAAAAACGACTGGCACTGCAGTCGTATTTCTTTTTTCGTTCTGATGCAGTGAAAACGAAAAACGGTTTGTTTGATCGTCATTTCGTTTCTCTAACATGTATTAGAAATACCGCGAATAATATACATTACCAGGAATACCGAGACAAACCAATTACGCATGCGTCACCGCTGCACCCTTCCAGTGCGGGGCGGCGGCGATATTAATTTGCATTACGCGCCTAAGACAAACGCGCATGGCACGCGGGGAAAGCACCCCACCACATTTGCCGACCCCACATCTGATCCGTGGGTATCTTCTGCATATACTGTGAAAAAATCATCAAAATCGGATAATTTTTTTAAACATCCTATGCGTGAATGATTTGCCTATGTTTGCAATGTAAAATGGCAGCAAAAGGTCGAATATCTTTAGGAAATAGCATGTTCAAAAGCCTAAATATGAAATGCTTGCGCAGACCCGTCAATTGCCGACCCTACATCTGTTCCGTAGGTATCTTCAGCATCTACTGTGAAATTATAATCGAAATCGGAGAAATTGTTTTTGTTAATATCCTATACTTGAATGATTAGTCCTATGTTTGCAATGTAAGTGGCAGCAATATATCGGATATCTAGGAAATGGCTCGTTCAAAAGACTATACGTGACATGCTGCCCCAGACTGATCATTTGCCGACCCGGCATTCAATCTGTAGGTATCTGTGGCATATATGCTGTGAACATATAGTCTAAATCGGAGAAATGGTTTGGTTAACCTGATTGAATAATTAGTTCTATGTTGGTAGCGTAGGCTCTAAATAGCAGTAACCGATTAGATAACTTCAGACACATTGTATTCCTGAAATAAAATGAGAGACCCTTTAAGCTGTATGACAATTTATTTTAGAAACTGTACATGTGATACAAATGACACAAAACCAGTATTTGTCTGAAACACAAGATACTTGTTTTAGATGGTTTCACAATTAGGGAGCGCGGCTAGTGTAGTGGTTAGAACATCCGCCTGGCGCTCTGTGTTCGAAACCCGGACCGGGCAGGCATGATATTTTGTGTGAAAACCTGACTCTCAACATTGGGGACTGTGTATCCCTCGTGACTCGGAGATACACGAGGAAATTGGAAGTAAAATATTGATTTCATAAATACATTATACATTCAGCATGTTTATTCTAGTATCAAGAACGATAAAATTTTTATATAAATACATGGTAATAATTGAGGAACCAGGTTTGCTTCACTGGCACGACACATTCAAACTTACCCTTGAACGACGTCATTATGTTCCTGGACGTATGAGTAGGACAACGCAGGAATCTGGTGTTGAACGCAACATCAGGAATTGACAAATAGGATGATCTACATGTTTCACTGCATGTCAAGATTAGACAAATTGACTGGATATTTCAGTGAGTTGCAACGTTGTATAGACGTGTTTAAGACTCAAACCGAATAACACCAGTGTACTTGTATAGAAGAGCTACTTAAGAAATAAGCAGTAACTGTCATATAACTATAATTACGGGTGCTGTCACGGTCCCAGAATCCACTTTTTTTTTCTCGGTGGCCAATTTGTGATATCATCGAGTCTGCTCAAAGCGCTTCACACTGGCAGACCTGTCCATTCCGGCATCGTCTCGATTTCAGCTACGTCGCTGTTACTGCACGAAGACCATTCGTTCCTTTATATCCACCACTGTCTATAGCCGTATGTTCATTAATGCAGCTGCACCCACTGAGGCAATGAAATTAACAAAGTTTCAAAACGGTGCTCTCGATTGTCAGACGGACGTGTTAATACCATGCAACTGCACGTCACTGATAAAAACCGGGATACACTTGCACTCTTCGCCCGACCCGACCCGACCAGACCAGACCAGACCGACCCCGACTGCGCTGTGGAAGCCGGCGTGACGTCATAACCACGTAACCGTGACAACGTTCCAGTACGTTAGTTGTAGTCGGTGTCGGTCTGACGTATTCGAATGTTTTCAAGTTTACATGATTATGACGTCACGCTGGCTTAGAGTATAGCTCAGTCTGTGTCAGTGCGTGTAGTGAATTCACTGCAGTCGGAAGGAGTCTTACGTGAGCTGATTTGGTCAGGTCTGGCGGAAAGTGCATGTTTATCCGGGCCTTTAGATGTTGTTTGTAGACGCGTGTCGCCTGTAATTAACTTTTTGTTCTGGTAACGGCTGTTGGCACGGCTTAGAAATAATCTGTTTCAAATAGTTTTATCGGGTTTGCGCGCATAAGCTCTACTGGGACTTTGACAATCATTTCCGCGCCAGTTGAAGAATGTGAGGTGTGGTCGTTTATTGTGTCGGCGAGTAATTTTCCTGTTAATTTGCTCGGTAATCTGCGACTGGTGGGTCGCTTGATAAAACTACTAGATTCGTGCCGGTGGCGGCGCTTAACGGAACAAACTGGTACTAATGCACATTGACGCTATTGTGAATGAATATCAGAACCTGGTAGCTTTGTGGCCAGTGTCTTAGTAATCGTTTTAAATTGCCCATTTTGACTGAACATTATTGAAAGTGCCACACGACATTTTGGGGAATTGTGTGGTGGGTTAAACCAGTACTAAACACTATTTGAGTTAATTCTCTGGGTGGCAATCTTGTTAAATCTATTCTTGTTTGCACGTCGCGAACTTACGACACCCTTTTGATGTAGTTGAGTTTAGAATACGAAAAGCAGGGGACTTTGCAATATTAGTGTCACATTCGTAGACAGTTCGGCGTGTTTGAAGTGGTGTTTAACGAAGAGCCGCTGTGCCCACGGGGACACGTGACCTCTGTTACAGACTCGGAACCATGGCAGCACTACTGATTAAAATTCATCGGATACATTCACAGAATAGATTGTCGTCGACGCCGACCCAAATCGACATCCACCGTTTATCATCCGTTCTTGTGTATTTCAAAGTTCACCTCTGTCCATCCGGCGCCCTGTTGTTTGCTGTCTGGGCTTGCAGGAATCACATATGTTGTTCAAATCATTGATCAATCATAATATCTACGATCGGTTGCGACATGACGCGCGTGCGTAGACGCACTTCCGCGAGAATTAGCGTCAACGATACCCGTGGATTAGAGCTCGCCAGGAACCCCGCGTCTACACTCAACATTGCGGCGGACGTTCCCGCACTTGCGAGCACTTGTGTGCGTGCACCAGCCGAGACTGGAAGTCGGCACGCAGCCGGCGCGCATAGCTCAGTCTACTGAGGCTGGCACCGTCACGGAAGTTGCCTCGTTATCGGTCCCAGTTTCGACTGCGCGCGCACCTGTTCGACGGCGAGCGAGAACTGCTCGGCGAAGCGCTCCCAAGAATGGCGCGTGTACTCGTTGAATGCGTCTCCAAGTTTCTCTTCCAGGAAGATGATGAGCACTTCAAACATTTCCTGCAAGTACAGTTACGACGAAAACGTGACAACACCACAGTAGTTATCGTGTCGTAACTACTCACCATCTGTATCATGTTTGTCTATACTGTTATCTAGCGACCCCAACGGAAATAAGTGCCTGCCTATTGCTGGGTCATCCCGATAGTTTAATATGTCATGTATTAACGCTTGCTGTGTGTACAGCAGGTGGCAATTTTCGGTTTAATTAATCAAATAAAAGTAAAAACCAGCCAATGGAAGCGTAAAGTGGAAGGGGGTGAGTTGGCATAGCTTTACAGCAGTCCTACATTAAACATTTACATCTTCTTCTTTTGTTACGGACATCATCAACTTTCAACAGGTCATTACTCAAATAAAAACACACAATAAACTGTACCCAAACATATAAGCTGGCATGTTGATTTGATTATTAATGGAATTATGTGAAATTTAACTTCGTCATTTGCGTCATCATCTATTTCTTTTGTAAAGCATAGACCAACTGGGCGCACTTCTAAATAAGCTTAACATATTCATTGAAAGACTTTCAGAAGTGTCTGTTGTAGAGAGGTAGTTGTTATGGACAGGTGTCCGCTGGAGCAAGTTTCACTGTAGCATCCTCGGCACTAACCTCATATTGCTGCAGCGACACCCCGCGGTTGTGGTGCGAACGAACGCTCTGTTTCATGAATTTCATGAAGTACGTTTCATCGTTGAGGTTTTCCACTAGAGTCGTGAAGGAATACATGACGGAGATGCCGTGAGCCTGCGAAATAAAAAGTAGTTCTATATTACCAGTCCAATACACTGACAAGTCAAACCAATAAAGGGCCTATGCGTCTGTCAAGACACGCCATCACAACTCTAAGCTTACATTTAGCTCAATTTAACAAGGTCGTCACGAAAGGCACAAGCGCTAGACTGCAAGTGGATATTGGCGAGTTAAGAGTGCTTGATCAGATAGGTGTTTCTTATCATATCTGCGAAAGCTCCATCAGGCCATGAAAATGGATGCCGAACATGCGAAACGATCGTTCATTCCTTCGTATATTTTGTTGAAATTCTGGCTCCTGCAGGTTTCTTTATGACATAAACATAACGCAGCTTTATGCAACAACTGTATGCGGGAATGTTTGATCTAGATTCCGGCAAGTGTCATGCCACTCTAGTAATGCAGTGTACTTGGTATAGTACTGTCATCAACATTGATGGCAAGGCAAAGCTCGACGATGGTCACGCGCATAATTTTGTTTGTGACGTAGACAAACCGCGACGTAGCGGATCCACCAATTGCATCACGGTTAACAGGCTGCCAGCCAATCGGAAGAAGCGTTTCAAACCTGTAGAATGAGGCTCCGATGCAACTCTCCCACTGTCTTGTCGCGGAATGCTGGGAAATAATCTTTGTAGGCAGGATGACACTCGAAGAACCTGCGACAAGACACCAATAATATATTATATATATACATATATATATTATATATATATGTATATATACATATATATATATAATACATGTCTGCATATAAACATACACTGGAGCATTACCATGCACCTGTCGTGAATGCTTATAAGTGGTCTCTCTCCTCTCACTCTAACACACACGTACGCACGCTCTTTCACTCCCCCAATTAATACGCGAAGACTACACGTACACATATATCCACCACTGTCTATAGGCAGGTACTCATTTATACAGCTGAGTGAAGTGGAGCAACGTATAGTGAACGAACTTGCCCAAGGTTCGACTCCACCGCACGCACAGGATTCGAACCCGGGTTCTCTTGGTCGCAAGTCCGAAGCTGTAGCCACTGCACCACGGGTCATACTTGCGTGCGTGCGTGCGTGCGTGCGTGTGTGCGCATTTACTTGCATCCATGTCTACCTGCCTGTAGACAAACCTTCTTTACTTCCTTACTCGATCACCTGTTATATCTTTATGTACTAATATAAGTATATGTGTATACATGCATGTTTCCTCCTGTCTTCCAATCTGCTGCTATATAAGCCCCTCTCTCCTCTGCCAGGAAGTCTCCCACTGTACGCCCCGTCTACGTCGCGTCTAATCCTTCCTCTCTCTACTGTCGCAATGCCGACACATTGCTCCATTAGTCTTCTCCCAGAGGCGACCAGTTTCCAAACTATAACCACGTTCCTACAACTATGCCACGTCGTTTCGTAACAACTTCTTATAAATCAGCGACTCGTTAAGCGTAATTGAAGACACGTGGAATATGACGACGTTTGAAGACCTAGACATGTATCACTCAACTTCCAATTAGTGGCGAGGGAGCTGGGTATTGCGGAGGCGTCGATCTGGTCCAGCCGTCGTTCCGTAGTTCAGTTGCGCAGTTCACGTCATTTCCAGTTACGCCAGACAGAACGTGTAATCTGGCACCTGCTGCAGTCGGCCTCCCACATAGGTGTGTTAACGGACATTTCGTCAACAACAGTTCTATTTTTCGGTTTGGCCTGTAATAACCACTAGGCTCGTTCACCTGGCGCCTGTGCCAACGGAGGCATAACACACCCTTTGTAGTTAACAAAAACCACCGTGAGACTCCACACATCTCTAATTGCACCCGCGAGGCTCCCAAAAACCCACCTTCAAGCTCCCAAAGACCTCCATTTGTATCCCCCTTCACGCTCCCCGAAGAGAAAACACCTTCAGGCTCCCCAAAGCATCCAATTGCTCCCCCAAATGCACCCCTTTCGTAAATACGTGGGGGGGGGGGCTAATTCTATCTCCTCGCGACAACCACTGGTTCGTGATGCTACTTAGGCAGTTTCCATTCGCTTTCAGGAACATTTACGACGGAAACGTTTCCCTAATGTTAACATACTTCATAACCAAAATAATGATATCACAACATTATAAACAAAGTTTTGTGGGAAACACACAAAGTAAAATAAGTTTAAAGTTATAAAAAATACTGTATTGTGTGGGCCCTCACAATCCCAACTTGCCCCAGAGCCCCTGTAACCCTTAATCCGCCACTGCGTGCGATGTTGCCGGTATTTTAAAGAACGCCCAGAGACCACACACTCACTTGATGAAGAAGAGAGTTCCATTCATCTTCATGTCGGCCGACACCTTCTTCCAACTAAACCTGATCGCCTTCATCTCTCTCTGCGTCAGTCCACTGCCCACTTTCGACGACCCAGCTTTGTTCTGCGAGTTCCGTTTGTAAATAGCCCATCGGTTGCCCATTGTTACTGCGACTCAGAATCGTAACCCTAGAACAGAAATACATGACGACGCTAATAACTTTATTATTATTGATCTATGATTATTTGTTTACCTAATCAAATGTTATGTTATAATACCCATGTAGACGCAGCATTTAAATTTATTTATTATAAAAAAAACATTGTGTTCTACCTGTGTACATAATATATATGCGTCGTGGTTTTACTAATTTGTTGTCATTTATTTATCTAATTAGTTGTACCACTTTTGTATTTCTATGGAGCCTTAAATGGGAGGTGCAATTGGAACTTGTTGTCAGGGGAGGTGCAATTGTAGCCTCAGCCAACCCCACCCGCCGAGTAATCACCACATTCCAACGCCAATGCTACTGTGTATACAATGCATTCTTTGTTGTTATTCGCTTTTTATTAATGTTTTGAGGTTATCTTTCTTCGCAAATGTTATCCGATTGGCTGTCAACGTTACGTACGCCCTACCACACCGCGCCTATCCCAGTCTAGCTGTGATGAGCTGTTCGGGATATTGCATCGAACATCATGGCCCGTATCGGCAGTGGTGCCGGTCTATATCAATACCTTGCTTATTAGTGGATATAAATACATATATGAGTATTTAGAGGTCAAATATAAGTATATAACTCGTGGCATCTACGTGAATGAGGACTATTCGCAGAGGGTCATGGCGAGGCGGAGAGAACTGCTACCAAAAATGATGAAGGCCAGGGAAGAGGGCAAAGTCGCATATTTGTCATTTGACAAACTGGTGGTAAGAGAGCGACATGATGTCGCAAACCGTGGTTAAACTACCAAGTACCTGTTGACTATCCTGGCAAACATTTTTGTGATGACTTAACCATGGCGTCAACTACACAACAAAATGACGAGTTAACGCCTCCGTATGATACACCGTTTGATTATAATGAACACTGTTACGAACACGATATTGATACTGATTGTTTGTTGTATAACGATTTGCCCACGCAATGTAAATACTACACCCCAGCACAATTTTCAACAAACTTTAGCAGTGTTGGCAAAAACCAGCCAATCAAACTGAGTATAATACACTTTAATGCTCGGAGTTTAAAAGCTAACTTACCCAAGATTAAAGATACTATCCAAAGCATGGAGTATAAATTTCATATAATTGCTATATCAGAAACGTGGCTTAAAGAAAACAATTGGGACGGAAGTGAAGTAAACTGTAACGATGTCGTATTTTCGGGTTACAAACTGTACTGTAATTCCAGAAAAAACAAACACGGTGGCGGCGTTGCCATATATGTGTGTGAATCTGTACTTAACAATTGCCAGTCTTCTGATATTTGTCTAAGGAATATATCGTATGCTGTTGATGACTGTTTTGAAAGCATCTTTATTGAGATACAAATTAGTAAACACGAAACAATCAATGTCGGTTGTATGTATAGAGCACCGAATACCAGCTTCAGCAAATTTAATGACAATCTCTCATTCATACTGGGAAATCTCACCAGCAAAATCGTGTATATATGTGGTGATTACAATATAGACCTATTGCACTGCGAAGAGCAAGCTGAATCAAAATATTTCATTGATCAAATGTTCAGCTCTGGATTATATCCCTTGATCACCAGGCCCACACGAGTAACAAGCACGACTGCTAGTATAATAGATAACATTTTCTGTTCTGAACTGTGTAGAAACAAAATGTGCGGCATTGTTTTAAGCGATGCTACAGACCATATGCCAATTTTCGTCCTGTGTGACAACAGCACTTATGCGGTTATTAACGATGATCCAACATATAAATATAACAGAACGTTAGATGAGGACTCATTAAACAAATTTAAGCACGATTTAAATTATGCAAACTGGGACACTGTAATGAACGAGTCAAACCCTGATTTAGCATTCTCGCGCTTTATGCAAATACTAAATAATACTTATAACGATGCCTGTCCTGTAAAAACTACAACGTATTCAGGAGAGACAAAAAAGAATGATAAACCTTGGTTATCAAGAGGGCTAAAAAACGCTTGCATAAAGAAGAATAACATGTACTTAGCGTTTCTAAAAAATAGGACAGAATTAACAGAAATCCGCTACAAAAATTACAAAAATAAGTTAACAACATTATTACGTCTAGAAAAGAAAAAATATTACAGAAAAAAACTCGACGATTGTAAGACTAATATAAGGGCAACTTGGAAAACTCTTAACAGCATAATAGGTAAAAGAAAATCTGATACCACATATTTGAAAAAGTTTCATGTTGGCGATAACATAGTAGTATTAGAAAATAAAGAAATAGCTAATCATTTTAACAATTTCTTCGTCGATATAGGTACTAAATTATCCAACCTCATAGAACCCTGCCCGGGAACAAAGCCAACCGACTTTGTTAAACGTACTGTATCACAATCAATGTATATGTCCCCCGTTACTGAGCAAGAAGTACTCGAAATTGTGTCTGGATGCAAAAGTAAAACTTCATACGGACCTGATGAAATCAGCATGAAAACAGTTAAGCATGTAATAAAGCAAATTGTACAACCGCTAATCCACATTTTTAACAGATCTTTGATCAGCGGATCATTTCCAAATGATATGAAATTAGCAAAAGTCATTCCTATATTTAAGTCAGGAGATCGTTTTCAGTTTTCTAATTATAGACCTATATCTCTCTTATCCCAATTTTCAAAAATACTTGAAAAAATATTCAACAAAAGGCTAAGGTCTTTCATTGAAACACAACACATATTGACAGATGGGCAGTATGGCTTCAGAAGTAATCACTCAACTTCACTAGCTTTAACAGAATTTGTCGAAAAAATTACATCCGCAATGGATAAATGCCAAAGCACGATTGGGGTCTTTATCGACCTAAAAAAAGCCTTTGACACTGTTGACCACAACATACTGCTAAGTAAACTGCAATGCTACGGAATCAGGGGTCTGGCTCTGGCCTGGATAAAAAGCTACTTAACCAACCGTAGACAATATGTATGCTATAACAACAGTAACTCAGAACAAAAGGAAATCAAGTGTGGAGTCCCGCAAGGTTCAATCCTTGGCCCGTTATTATTTATTCTGTACATAAATGACATGTGTGAAGTCTCAAAATTGCTTGACATTATTTTGTTTGCTGATGATACAAACATTTTTTATTCCGCTAGTAACACAGCTGAAGTAAGCACTGTTATTAACAACGAACTAAAAAAACTAGACCTGTGGTTTCGAGCGAACAAATTATCACTTAATGTGAACAAAACACATTTTATAATGTTCAACAATAAAAAGCAACCTAGAACAGGTGTGAATATAGTTTTGAATGGGAAAAACATTGAGCAGGTATCATATACTAAATTCCTTGGAGTAACCATTGACGAAAACGTAACATGGAGAGAACACATAAAAATGGTTGAATCAAAAGTATCAAAAAACATAGCAGTTTTGTATAAAACTAGGCATGTTCTTGATTGTCAAGCGTTACACACATTATATAATTCACTTGTTGAACCACATATGTCATATTGCTGTGAGATCTGGGGAAATACTTATCAATCTAGACTTAGAAAACTATTTATGTTACAGAAAAAAGCTATACGGATTATTTATAATCTTAATTATCATGATCATACATCTGTATTTTTCCATCTCTCAAACATGCTTAAATTTCATGATTTAGTTAAATACAAGACTATGATCATACTTTATAAAGCAAACAACCATTCTTTAAATGGTCGTGTTCAAGCATTATTTGAACCAACCGCAGCTATCCACATACATGATACAAGACAAAGCAAACTGTTCTATGTTAAAAAGACAAACACCACCCTCCGACTGCTGTCAATCACCGTCAAGGGTATAAAAACGTGGAACAATTTACCAAATAAATTGACTCAGCTTCCAAGTTTAACACAATTTAAAAAAGCAATCAAGTTGTCATTACTTTCTACATATTTGTGAATTGTTAATTGAAGGTGACGTTTTGTTAAACCCATGAAATAGTAACACAAGCACTATAGTAAACAGTCTATAAAATTATGAGTTGTGAATATTATTTTGTGATTTATTTATAATTCCTGTTGTATTTATTCAGTTTTCATAGTTCGAGTAGGGCATAGCAACACATAAGTCTATGACTTCAGCTATGTCCTTTCAGCAGCAGCAGCAGCAGCAAACCATACTGTGCATGTATTATGTTGTTGTTGTTGTTGAATAAACGTTCATTCATAACTAGCCAGGGTAGTTCCCTGCGAAAGCGAAGCAAATATCTGTCAGTTTTTTTGTGACACAAAATATGTTTCGCCGATAAACACACGTCGCTGTTTGACATGTACGTCATCAACAAAACAGAGCTATTAAGTAATGTGTTACAAAATTATTGTCAACTCAAAATTCGTCATAATCTTTCAAAATAATAATAGGCTTTTTCAAAAGTAGGCCTAACATTAAACGCATTCACAGCTTAATTCTGCTCCACTCACACACATCTATGTTGAATCTACATATTACTATGTTATCTTAGAGACATTGTAAGTGTACCTCCTTCCAGGTGTTCCATAGTCTACGTGTCGACGTTCATTCATGTATGTCAATGTTCATTCGCGTCCTTTGATCATCGGCCGTTGAACGATCGATTTGCGATGCACTAAAAATGTATTTATTTATGGCAAAGTCACACAAGTTAGGGTAGAAAACTTCCACGGATGACCAGAACACTGTGACAGTTTCAGATTCGAATTTCATCTTGGCACCTGAATCTTCCTGGAGACCAAGAAGTTATGTGCAGCATCGTTGTCATCTGGTACGCATGTCACTGGCGCGGATTCCTCAACAGTCAAGTTGTTTGACTATATATCTCCGGGAAATATCTTGTGAATTCCACCTCCAGTGCATTTAGGTGCTCAATTATCAAACTCTGTGTTGTGTCATCATAGTCCATGGCGACTTCTGATACGGTTTCCAACATTGCGAAGTTGTCTTGAAGCCATTCTCGCTCCTCCAATTCTCCACCTTGCGCAGGAAAGCTTAGATTTTTTAAACAAAATCAATGATCGTGACATTTCTTTTCCCTGAAGTTCATTCAACGTTCAGATTCTTGAGCTGTCTGAATATGTCGACGAGGTACTCTAGTCGTAGTTCCCATCCGTCTTCTGTCCAGGCTGAAAGAAGACATTTTGTTCTGGATACTGGGGAGGAGCTTGGTTTCCTCTCTGAAGAAAAACACACGTCGAACACCATTGCCTTAGAGAGCCGGCGGACTTGTGAAGAGATTCACGGAGACAGAGTCCATGTCCAGACAAAGTTTTTTGAACAGGCGTGAGTTGAGGGCACTTACTTTCACAAAATTCACAGTTTATATGACTGTGTCGAGGGTTTCCATGAGCTCCTGGGTAGTGTCTTTGACGCAAGGGCTTGTCTGTGTATCATGCAATGAAGTGAGAAGGCACGTGGAGCTTTTCGTTTGACGAGCATTACAAATCCTGATCAAGATCCAAGTATTGCAGGGGCCGGTACACACACTAAAGAGATTGTTCCAGTCAAGACCTTCGGCTTAAAATAATTCAGTCAGTTTGTTCATTACGTTTTCCCCGTTGGATGTTAACTCGAGGTTTTCACACTACTAGGTACTAGGACCTATATTATTCTTAATATATATCAACGATTTGGATGATGAAATAACAAGCAAGGTGTTGAAATTTGTGGATGATACAAAGGTTTTTAGAAGGATTAAAAGTGATGGAGATAGACAGCATTTACAAGATGATCTTGACAGGTTGATCAAATGGTCTGAAAAGTGGCAAATGCTGTTCAATTGTGGGAAATGTAAATGGCTCCACACAGGACATGGGAACGAAGATATAGAATTTACAATGGGGGGTACTGTACTAAATACTACTGTAAAAGAAAAGGACTTAGGGTTAACCATTAGTGCTGATATGAAGGTTTCAGAGCAGTGCGGAATTGCAGCTTCAAAGGGAAATCAAATCATTGGATTAATTAGGCGAAATATAGCGTATAAGGAAAAATGACTAATAATTCCACTGTACAAAACAATAGTGAGGCCTCATTTAGAATATTGTATACAAGCGTGGAGGCCATACCGCAAGAAGGACATAGATATGCTAGAAAGAATACAGAGGAGGGCAACTAAAATGATACCAAAACTGAGGGATTTTAGTTATGAAATTATCCTAAAAGAATGTGGTTTAACAACACTAGAGACCAGGAGATTGAGATGAGATCAGATAGACGTGTTTAAAATAATAAATGGTTATGAAAATATTGATAGAAATATTTTGTTTTCAGTTAAGAAAGAAAGAAGGACTAGAAGACATGCAGTTACATTAGCTAAGGAGCAGTGTAGAATATATATAAGAAAGTTCTAATTTTCACAAAGGACTGTAAATGAATGGAACAGATTATCTGCTGATTGTGTGGGTGCTAGTAGCGTGAATAAGTTTTAAAATAAAATCGACACATACATCAGAAGGGCGGGATACACATAAATAAAAGAGTTGGACTCTCGATAAGCCAAAGGCTTCCTTGTCCACCTGCCACCTAGAGTTAATTATCTGGATGGCAATCTTGTTACATCTTGTTAAATACAATAATTCTTCCTCCAGGTCTTCCATTGTGAACGTACCTGGCAAACACCATCAGTTAGGAGCCGGACTGACCATCTTTCAATTCATGAAGTTGGATGGCAAACACCATCAGTTGGAAGCAGGACTAACATCTGTCGATTCATCAAGTTGGATGCTGGACACCATCAGTTGGGAGCAGGACTAACATCTGTCGATTCATCAAGTTGGATGCTGGACACCATCAGTTGGGAGCAGGACTAACATCTGTCGATTCATCAAATTGGATGCTGGACACCATCAGTTGGGAGCAGGACTAACATCTGTCGATTCATCAAGTTGGATGCTGGACACCATCAGTTGGGAGCAGGACTAACATCTGTCGATTCATCAAGTTGGATGCTGGACACCATCAGTTGGGAGCAGGACTAACATCTGTCGATTCATCAAGTTGGATGCTGGACACCATCAGTTGGGAGCAGGACTAACATCTGTCGATTCATCAAATTGGATGCTGGACACCATCAGTTGGGAGCAGGACTAACATATGTCGATTCATCAAGTTGGATGCTGGACACCATCAGTTGGGAGCAGGACTAACATCTGTCGATTCATCAAGTTGGATGCTGGACACCATCAGTTGGAAGCAGGACTAACATCTGTCGATTCATCAAATTGGATGCTGGACACCATCAGTTGGGAGTAGGACTAACATCTGTCGATTCATCAAGTTGGATGCTGGACACCATCAGTTGGGAGCAGGACTAACATCTGTCGATTCATCAAGTCGGATGCTGGAAACCATCAGTTGGGGGCAGGACTAACATCTGTCGATTCATCAAATTGGATGCTGGACACCATCAGTTGGGGGCAGGACTAACATCTGTCGATTCATCAAATTGGATGCTGGACAAACCAGCACTTTTGATTTCCTGGATCTTTTCTTTGATGTCCAAAGAAAGTTCACACATTATGCGGCCGGGAGTATCATTGGAAAGAGAAATGACATGAAGTTTAGGCACTCTTCTCCACCAGAACAAATCACGACGATTTATTAATGAAGGTTTGTGGCATTTTGAAGTCCCGACACGAAGTGACAGTGTAGACCCTGCTGCAGCATAACCATTTGATTTTGCGCGTCGTCCCACGCCCCCTCTGATATTGCCAAATGGCCCTCGGGGGCCACGACTCCCAGTTTGAGAACCGCTGCTCTAGAGAGGGCCCCACTATTCTAGCGTACGTTCGCTCTACCGGCATGCAGACATTGGCGACAGCAGAAAATATACGGTCAGCAGGAACGATTTTAAGATTGCAAATACGTACTGCATTAGTGATAACTGGTGTCCTTGGTTTGTTGCTCAATGGTTGGGTGTAAGCAAGGATTTTATAGTATACGCTCCTCCCTGTCACGAGCATAACACTTCGACATTATACTGTTGTGTAACACGTTGATACAATGAAATAATGCTGTTACTTGAACAAATAAGGGAAGTGGGCAGTCGGAAGTAGCTGACGAATGAGTAGAGTACGCGTTAGGCCGAGGTGCCTGGAGCCGATGCAAGAAACGACACATTAACCGTCGCGTCGACTACTTACCATATCCGTCAGATTACGATCTCATCTTAAGCGGCAACCCGATACGTCCGTTTTGGTGCGTTGTGTTTCCGATGTAATGTTACGTTGTCGACTGTCGCGGTAAATATATCGCCATTACGACTGTGTTTATTCGATAAAAAAAAGGACTGTGATATCATGAAAAAGTGTCATTTTAATCCATCTTGGTCTGTTCCTTATTTATCTAACTAACGAGCTAGCGTATGTATGTATTTATCAATGGTATGTATGTATGTGTGCCTGCGCGTGTGTGGGTGGCATGCCAATGTTGTCCTCCTAGTCAAGACGATACCCACCGGCACCAAACGTTCAGGGAATAATCCTCGGACGAAAAGGAACGCTTTTTTGTTTCTAAATTTGCCGTTGCCTCAATGGTTTCTTACTGGTTTAAGTGTTCGTAATGTACGTTAGACGGACGTAAATCTGTTGTACACGTAACGTTACGTGGGATCAGGAAAGGGAGACAAGATCGGGGCGCTTGCAAACACGTTCTGTTGGTCGGAGGAGCGCCAATCATTTTTATGTAACTTACATTAACGCAAAATATAGTTCATATTTACGTCATAACAAACGTCTTCTACGAACAATGCGTCTTCTGCGTATGTGTGTTTGTACAGCGCGCGCCATCCGGAGAATGGAGATTTTTGCTAGTTAACATAATCTTATTAATTGGGACTTGCTATCTAGAATAAAAAATGATGTCGAAAGTACAAAAAACACTATTTTGTCCACCGAATTGCATTTAATAAGCCCTAGGCAACGTTCGTAATGTCAATCTTTTACCAAGAAAATTTCAAGTTGAATCAGAAACATTCAATTAGCGATCACTGGCTAATAACAGAAGCAAGCGGGATTAACAGCATGTTCTTGGAATTACTCTTTGCACGCCTGATTCCCACAATCAAGACAGGCGAAGACAGCAAGTGGAAATAATATTGGCAACCCTGTAATCTAGTGTAGACATTTGTTCCTAAACAGGTTTCCAATCTCTCAGTCATCACGGCGTCGACTTTATGCGATGGCGATACACGTTGACGTAATTAACGCTAAGACCTGCTATTACAATTGATTCAGTGAACATTTATGTTGGCACTTCACCAGGGACAATTTAAAACTGTTATCAACCCTGGCTAGAAAGGATGATTCACGGTAACGGAACAGACTAGATCGTTTTAAGCTGGACGGGAAATGTAATTATCAACCGCTAGTCGGTAGAAAGGAAACGTTGTACAGGTTCATGAAACGCACTATTTAGTTAATTAGAAACGTGACAAAACGGTTATTTTTGGCTAAGTAACTACACCATGTACCATCCTAGAAACACATTATAAGATTCGTCGTAAGATGATATTATGGCATTGGCATCAACAACCTAAATTAACCAAATTACAATAAATATTAAGAATTGCCCGATGTACATTCTCTTTAATTCACAATACCTCATTGATTGGTGCGACTATGATACTGTACAATTAATAGGATTAATAAGGATACGTTTAAATGTCGTGCCATAGGAATAGAAATGCCGTAAATATACAAGCGTGTAAAAATAGTTGATATAGCTACTTCGCAATTAGCAATAGTGTCATTTTGAAAATATAAAGTAACGCATCTCACAGTTGTTGGCTGCACAATTCTAATTGCCCCCGTATGCTCGGGAAAAGGAAGGCCAAAGTAATTAGGGGATAAAATATATGTTTTCGACACGACACGCTGTCTACGCTCCTCCGATCAGCTACTCCTTAAACTACCCGAACTAAAATCGGCGAATGAGCATTCTCTTGTGCAGCTCCAAGAGCATGGAATCAATTACCACTCACAGTGCGCCAATGCATTAGTGTCAATCAGTTTAAAGTGGCACTGAAGGTGGATCTTTTCACAAATTATTTTAATCTTCGATGATCGATGATCATAATTATGTAAACCTTTATTTTAATTAATTTAGTATTATCATTTATCTATGTTATTGTTTTAATGCATAATTGTGTTTATTTATATATATTTAAGACAGTATAGTTGATTTTACTTAGTAGTAATGATTGCATAGTATTTTCAAACTATATATCGTATGATGTTATTTATTTAGTATTTGCGTTAACCATGTAAAGCGCCCGAGAACAATTATTTGGATGGGGCGCTATATAAGAAATACATTATTATTATGATCTGAGGCTGTAATTGTCATAACATTTACAACTTACGTCTTCATAACTTTAATGAAATATCTCAATAGCTAGTAAGCCCCCTCCCAATATCGCAAAGCTACATCGAGGGGGTTTTATGGCCTACATAGTACAAGTAGGCCGGCAGTTGCCGCTGTCCTGGATGTCAATATTAATCTGGAACAATTTTCATAATTACAGTATAGTTTTACTCGTTAAATCGTTTTAGGCTGGCCTAGTTCCCCGACATAATGATACGTTCCATGACGGTAATATCATATTTCTCTCTCCCGCTATAGCTGACGTCGCCCGCGGCAATTGATGTGAAAATAATTCCCGATGGGTCGCGGCAATAGTGTCTGGCAACATCAGGGGTTAAAATAATCTTGCATAATTTTATGGGGAAGACGAGGGTAAGCTACTTTTGTTCAAAACATTGATTTATTAATTAGGTCGGACACTTTCAAAAAATTTCACACTTGTAAAACGTCCAGCATGTTTTTGTAGCTTCACGTTTATAAAATATAAACAGTACGATCGATCATCAAGCTTTACAACCAAATGAATATATGGACTGAAAGGGTGAACTGATAAAAGTATGCCAATTCCGTACTTATGTGACACTTTATTCAATTCAAAGCTGTGACCCCACGATGATATGACCAAATCGAAATGACACTCACTAGAGCCGCGTAAAGGCAGTCGTATTTTACGAAGTTCTGTTGGAAGTCTGAAGCGAAAATTCGTGAGGTTACCTTCTTTTTCGGGATATTTTCGTTTTCATCGAGAATGCGGGAGATTTTATTCTTTTCCGGGAGTCCAAGAGATTCAAAAATAATCAGGAAAATCCGTGTTGCCTTCGCATGTGGCCGAGTTACCTAGTGTAGATATTTTCAAAGCCAGACTAAGTAGTAGGTATACACACTAGACGGACAGCACTAGGCTGTTTCAACATTTGAAACGACAGAATGTCAAATATATAATTATAAACACTGAATTTGGAATCTTGAGGTTGCCGATAGATTCGACACATCAACACTGAAGTTGATCTGACATGATTTCGAATTATCAAATAGGATCGGCTTTATACACCAACTACTGAACGAAAAGAATAAGTCAGTATTACATAAACATTTTAAATGTAGATGTTTGACTATAGAAATCAGTCCATTTCTCAAGACCTGTTTGCAACAGACCTGCTAATCGGATTTTTATCGTAACTAACATGACATCTCTGATTTCAAGTTTCAACCGAGGATTAGTGGGGAGCTTTTTGTAATTAGAACCAATCACATGTGAACACAGATCATATGTCAATGTCATGATGACGTGGTTGCATAACTATTTGATGAGGACATATGGTAATCACACACATCATACCCAAAAGGCAATCGCATAATCTAGTCTAGACATTTGTCCTCAAACAGGTTTAAATCGGTCAGTCATCACGGGGTGGACTGTGTGCGATGGCGATGGCGATGGCGAAACACGTCGACGTAACTAATGCTAAGGGGCTTTGTAAATATAACAAAATCCAATAATCCAAACAAATTGGATATGATTGATGCCACCCACCCACCCGCCATCCAAAACAAAATTGGAAAGGCCTACAAATTGCAGTGATACATTGACATGTATCTACGTCTTCAAGTTGCTAAACATAATTGCCGGGGGTATATACAGACATGTTCCCAATTCTTTTGAAATGAATGGTTAGAACGTATTACACGTCAGTGAATTGCAACTGGTTTATTATATCAAAAGCTAACTACACGTTTACAGGCACAGCTGAAAATGTATATAAAGAGCATAATTTGTCCACATTTTCCAATTTGTTTTCCAAATGGACCCTTCAACCACCCACCCACATCCAAATGTTTGTTGGATTATTGGAATTGTTTATATGGACAAAGCCCCTAAGACACTTACCTGTTATTAAACTCCACAGTAGCGCGCCACAACAACATGCGCGCTGTGTAGCTGACAGCAAAGATGAACGAGACGGGAAGTGAATCAATGATTATAATCAGCTGGCCACTGGTGGCGCCGCTGTTTTATTGTTGATGGCAGGATATACGTGACTAAAACGTAGCGTCGAGGGCACGTTGCTGCGCGCACGTAGCCATGGGTATCAAGGACGGAACGGACGTAAATGCTTTTAGGGGGTCGTTCACAATTGTCGACGTTTACATATTCGAACAGAGCTTACTGATTCCTGGATTCCCCCTCCTCCCATGAATTAGTACCGTAAAATGTCATTAATATTTCAAATTCAAAATCACACGTAGATAGGCCCCTACTCAACAGTGCTATGCCATGATACGACACATGCAAAGGACAAATATTGACAACTATAAACGTATATGTTTACAAAACAATCAATCATAATGGTTGTGCAATTCACATGCAACCGACATGATTTATAATTAGTAAGGAGTCCTTCCTTCTTTCGATTATTCGCTAAGCTCGTTTCTTTCGCAAATATGTACAGATCTCTGTTCCGTTGTGATATGCTAACTGGGTCGTTTGTGCACACATATACAAAGCCTGTTGAATAACATTTACACAAAATAAAAACAATCACGTCATTTTGATCCCTACGCCGATAGTATTCAAGATTCACATCCAGCTAGCTTCTGCAAAGCGTTCATCGGTCCGCTGAAATGTTAATAGTTTAAATGTATCGTCCATTTTGACAAGTGAAGTCCCTTGTTGCGTTTAGCATGAGCTATGAAACTAAAATGGCCGACAATGTTGTCATGTGCATACTCTTCAGTTTCTACAGAGTGCAGGTGCCGATTTCTGCATAGGCATACCTACTTACACACTTGTATTAATGCCTGAGAGTCCATGGACCGACGTATACAGTTTACGTTATCAAAGATCTTTCAGCCAGATGCCTCGTATCTAGACACAGACGTCACAAAGTGATGTTACAAGTGTTCCACATACAATCTAGCTCTTTCATCACCGTCGACTGAGAGCGCCGCCACTCCATTATCTGGAGACAATAAAGAGAGTGTATTCCGTTACCTAGAATAAGCCATGGGGTAATAATTAACAGGAAGTTAACTGAATTGGTTGTCTTCAATATGGGAACATCGCGACCGCGCTGAACATCAAAGACCTTACGGCTAAGCCTACCGCTTTCCATCATATTGTCAATACAGTTATTTATAATCGAAACGTTTTGTGTTCATTACGCGGACGAAACATTCCAATTGCTGACAATGGCTAGGGATTATAAAAACGCAATTTGGTGGGGCAGTATACCTTCATCATATTTTATTCTAGTATTCAGAACCTTATATAAATTGATAAAAAAAAAAAAAAAACATACAACATTTCTCTAACCTCTGTTGGACTGTTCGTGCAAGCGCAGCGCGACGATTGTTGCCTTGTGTAAAACAAAAGGAATTTTACCCAACGAAAACATAAATTAAAGAGAACAGTAGGCATTTCAAAATAACAATAAGATGGCATGAAATAATTAATAAGAACAAAACACGATAACGAATAGGAAAATGTCCATGACGGGTAATTACAAGAAACTGCTATATGCAACGTGGTATACAAAGGAAACCAGCGCTACATACAAATACAACGGTATAATCAATCGAAAAATAAAGGGTTTTTCAACAATGAACTACTGACAGCAATATTAATAAGTATTAAGTGCTATTGTTACTAATAATGATATAGTTAATTTGCTACAGAGCCACATTTGTTCTTGGAGCTTTACAATACATTATACGTAATACTCAATTAACTATACTACAGGGTAAATTGCAACCGTTTTTGTTACCGTCTCAGATAGAATTTATTTCCTAACTAAAATAAGAGCATTTATATACCCAAAGGAAACTGTAAACACGTTAATAAGGTGTTATCTACATATTTCTTTATGTTGACATTTTTCAAAAAAACAATACAGCCTACCCGATCCATCAACTAAGTCACGGAATGTAGTTTAATCTCTCTGTGTACGAATATGACAACACGCAGACAGGTCTAGTTATTCAAGACTAAATTTCTGTGAAAACAGCTAAAGAATAAATGACTATGATGAATACCGCAGCAATAATAGTGTCAAAAAAAGGAAGGGTCATTTTGACGTCGGAAATGCAGTCACATAACCGTTCGCAGTACACGTGCCGTTTATCACGTGCGCCAATAATCAGCCACATGCTCGCGGTGTCAACACAAATATCGTATTCCTGTGTTTACAACTCTTCCCTGTCCACCCATTTTGCAGAATTGCACACGGGCTCGACTTTTGGTAAGCATCGATCTACGTCGACTTTGCCGTGCAGCGATTTTCCCGTGACTTGTGTTACAAATTAGACGTCAAAGACCGACACAAGTCGTTAGAGTCTTACACGACCTACCGAAAGCTGATAGCGCTCGGAATTGCTACGCCGTTACACGTGGCTGACTTTGCCAGGCGCCGCGCCTCAACCCGATATCCCAAAGTGTGACCGTTTGCGTTTCCCCTTTATAGATTCAACACCGCACTCCCTTGCAGTTAGCATTAATACTAGCCCTTTTTATAGGACGTTTCCCGAGCTGCCAATTATTATAATAATTATGGTGATTTCCTGCCTATTGACGATTCTGACGCAGTGATAGTGTGTGTGGGCGGTGTTAATGTCATTGGTGTGTGAACCGAGATCATATTTAACAAGATTGAACAGGATTGCCACCTACATAATTAACTCTAGATGGCAGGTGGACAAGGAAGTCCAACACTTTTATCTACATGTATCCCGCCTGTCTGGGGTATGTGTCGATTTTATTTTTAAACATATTCACACTACTAGCACCCACACAATCAGCAGATAAGCTGTTCCATTCATTTACAGTCTTTGTGAGAATGATAATTTTCTTATATCTAATCTACACTGCTCCTTTACTAATGTAACTTCACGTCCTCTAGTCGTTCTAGTCGTTCTAGTCGTTCTAGTCGTTCTATCTTTCTTAACCGAGAAAACATTATTTCTATCAATATTTTAATATTCAATATTTTATTTTCATTCAATATTGTAAACACTTCTATCTGATCTCTTCTCAATCTCATGGTCTCTAGTGTTGTTAAACCACATTCTTTTAGGCTTTTTTATAACTAAGACCCCTCAGTTTTTGTATCATTTTATCGCTCTCCACTGTATTCTTTCTAGCATATCTATGTCCTTCCTGCGATATGGCCTCCACGCTTGTATACACTATTCTAAATGAGGCCTAACTATTGTTTTGTACAGCGGTATTATTAGTTTGTTTTCCTTATACGCTATGTTTCGCCTAATTAATCTAAGGATTTGATTTCCCTTTGAAGCTGCAATTACACACTGCTCTGAAACCTTCATATCAGCATTAATGTTTAACCCTAAGTCCCTTTCTTTTACAGTGATACTTATTACAGTACCCCCCTGCATATTCTACATCTTCGTTCCCATGTCCTGTTTGGAGGCATTTACATTTCCCAAAATTGAACAACATTTGTCACTTTTCAGACCATTTGATCAACCTGTCAAGATCATCTTGTAAATGCTGTCTATCTCCATCACTTTTAATCCTTCCAAACACTTTTGTATCATCCGCAAATTTCAACACCTTGGTTGTTATATCATCGTCCAAATCGTGCAAGCGGTATGCTAATTTGTTCTACAATTTCCAATAATAGTTTGGGCGGAATCCCATCCACACCAGGTGATTGATTATCCTTCATAGCCCTAATTTTCTTAGTTACCATTTCCGGGGTTACAATTAACCGTCCTAAATAGTTTGATTCTGCCTGCCCCTTGAACTTAGACTCTGGTACAGGCAGTGAATTCATATTTTCTCTTGTAAACACTTAATTAAAATACTCATTCGGCCATTAAGAATCCCTCTGATATTATATTTCCAGCACTATCTTCTAAAGGGCCTACCTTATCCTGAACTTTCTGTTTGCTTCGAACATGCGCATACAAACTCTTGCTGTCATTTTTATATTACAAGCTAATTTGTTTTCATAGCTTCTCTTTGAATTTCTAATTTGAGCTGTAGCTTGGTTTAGTGCTTCTTTATAAATGTTGTAGTCTTCATCATTTCCAGTACGTCTATATGACTTCCACATAATTTTTTGGTACTTAATTTTTATAATGTTTTTTTATCTTTCGATAAGTGTTTCTTTTGGACCGTTTTCCTTGTTTTTCAATGGAACAAATTGATCGACGATGCACCCAATTTCACTCTTTAAGATATTCCAGCATTATGTTGCTGTCTAATTCTTCAGTGTGTTATTCCAGTCTATCTTTGCTAAATATTTCCTCATGTCCTTATATCTTCCTTTGTGGAAATTTCTCATGTAGTGCGTTTTACTATTCCTTTTTTACTTTGATGATAAAATATACCTGATTGTGCCCACTACTCCCCAATGGCTCACATATCTTGACATTGTCAACTAATTCATTCTGTAAGGACAAAACTATAATAGATTCTCAACCCTGGTTGGTTTTAGCACATGTTGAGAAAGGAAACTATTTTGTACTAGAACTAATAACTTGTGGTCCTCACTACCCATACTCTGTGGAAATGTCCATTGTATATGCCCATGTTTAAAATCCCCCGTAATAATACAGTCCCGTTTGCTCACTTCTCTTATAGCGTTTTGTACTTTTTCATTTTCTTCTATGCATATGTTTGGACTTCGATAAACTGACCCAACCGTTAACGTTGAGTTTCCTGTAACTATGTTACACCAAACAGCTTCTTCACAATCTGCTTCTCTTTCTAATTTTATTTGATAAGTCTGGATAGATTCTTTAACATGTATAAAATAACTCCACCTCCCTTTCTTCCTATTCTATCTTTCCTAAACATTACATATCCTGTCAGTCCCAATTCGGCATATCGGCGGTGACCCATGATTCGGTTATACCTATTATGTGAAGGTCAATATCTTCTACCATAATGTTTAGTTCATTTATTTTGTTTACATTTAAACAAACACATTTATATCCAGCTTCAGAACAGTTTTCCAGACTGTTCTTTGCTGATTTATTTGTGCTATCTTTATCTATGCCTCCAGTTTCAGGCGTCTCTGTGAGTCCCCCTGCGAATCTAGTTTAATTGGGTTGATTAGTTTTATTTCTTACAAGTAGCACACGGATAGGCGTTATGGTTGTGTGAATGTCATGTCACTGAAAAAGTGTCGTTAAATCTATAATTGGATTTAACGACACTGAATAATTCAAATAAAGTAAATAATATCCAATAGTTATATATAACCGAATTGAATTATTCAGTTACGTAACATTCAATTTCGATTTTAGAATCAGTAATAGGATGCAGGAGTTATTAATGAAATATGTTATTATTATTTGTGACAATGGGTAACATTTTGAACGTTTGCTCGAAACGGTGGCTTATAACTGATGAATGTCAAATGTTGCATTGTTGTAGCAAGAAACCACAGTTACTAAGGACATATTAACATGGTTGTTACGAGAGTTTGGAATGCGCTAACTTTAAGCAAGCCCGTGATAACACGTCAATATTGGGGGTAACAGGTCCGGAGGTTGTTATCATTTAGACGGCCGTCGTGGGAGGTCGTAACCCATCACATAACAGCCAGGTGGCGCTGTGCCGGAATATGATTACACTGCGAAGGTACGCGCGTGTGTGCAGGCTTACTGATTGTTGTCTCAAAGTCGTCCAGTAAACAAGAGCTTTTGCCTGGGTACCAAATCCGAGTAGTACACAATTGTACTACAGGTACCAAACATGCGCAAGATCGCAAACGAAACCGTATGACTACAGAGGAACATGTCTTTGGCAACCTCTCGCGAGGGCAACCACCTGTCTTGGACGACCACAATCCTAGGTACGGATTTTTGTAACCCTAATATACCTGCCGTGAGTGACCAACTGCCTAACGCGACTAACGTATACGCACGCAAGACCGTCAATTTACAGAAAATCGTATGAAAGACATACAAGCAAATCGTGAGAGTTTTTTGTGTAAGTTCCGTGATTCGGCATCGCAGTCACAAGAAAGATGGCAAGACAGAAATGTCCCAAGTTTTGTTATCAGAAAACGGCGACAGCGCAACAACGCTTACAGCATTCACACTAAGGCAATCACCAGTTATATATATATATATATATATATATATATATATATATACCTACGCATAACAGTTGTCAACACGAAGTCTTATGTTTTGAAAACGTGGTTTCTGTAACGTAGTCGGACGATTGTGTTCTCACAAAAGTTGTCTAACAGGTGGGAAATGGCAGAGCGCTAACGAACACAATGATAAGACAACATAATAAGACTATTGTATTTATAATCCAACTGTGATTGTATAACACGTTTGTTGCCGTCCGACTACAGTTTCATTGTCACACGTTTGTTGCCGTCCGACTACAGTTTCATTGTCACACGTTTGTTGCCGTCCGACTACAGTTTCATTGTCACACGTTTGCTTCCGGATTTCCTACTACAAGAAGTTGTACATCGAGTTCTGTTGGCTCCAACTATCTGTCTCTGGACTCATAAAATTATGTCCATCATTGCCACTTGCAATTGTACTGTATCCAGCCCCACACTCTCCAGTCTAAGGCATTGGGAGCTGGTCCGTCTAGCTGGCTTTTCTAAGCGCTGGCTGTGCTGCCAATACTGTATTACCGGCAGTGTATTATTGACACAGTATTACCGGTACTGTACTACCGATACTGTACTACCGATACTGTACTAAGGACACTGTAGTACTGACACTGTATTATTAACACTGTATTATCGACACTGTACTGCTGACAATGTGCTACTGATACTGTACCAACGATCAATGCTGTAGTACCGACATTGTACCACCAACAAGGTACTATTGACACTATAGTGCCGAAAATGTAGGCCCACTACCGATATTGTACTACTAACTCTATTACCGACACTGTACTACAGACATTGTTCAAACGACACTGAACTACCGACATGGTACAGACGCTGTACTATAGACTACCGACACTGTATTACCGATATTGTACTACGGACACTGTACTGCCATCACTATACTACCGACAAGAAGGCGTCTAATTGTTGGTTATCAACACCAAACACCAGAACATGACGAAGAAACGAAATGGATTTTGTTGTATGTATTAAAGGAAAATATTGATAAAATATGTTTTACATTATGTAGAAGTACGCTTTAGATAGAACAAACGGAATTGTTCATTCTGACGGAGGACGATAAACAATTGGGATAAGCTATCAGGGGATAAGCGATCTCGAGATTTTAAGATATAATTGACAGAAATGGATCAGGCTGGTGAAAAGTTGTCCACCCTCGGTAAGCCAATGGCTTGTCCACATGTAATTTGCAGTATGACAGTAACCGGGCGGATACCTAAACGAGGCGACACAAATTAAGGAGTTGTGTGGTGTTGCTTACAAAGCCCTTACGGAGAAATTCAGCCACACAATTATATTGCCATTACAATAAAACCTGTCCATAGTGGAAATCGTCTGGGTTGCGCTATACGTCCTTTATGGCCAGATTACCGCTACGGATAATGCAAATTAGTTATTCGAGAATGTCAGATTTGTCCACTGTAGACAGGTTATCGTTGTAGACAGGTATCCGCTAAGGCAGGTTTTATCACAATGACATATGTGGGACAGAAAGCTGCTTCCCTTGGCTCAGTTCAGACAACAACAACTGTTCATCAATGTTATTAGGCCTACATTAACTTACCAGACATGTATCAGCGCTAATTCAACACGACGAACTTAGTATAAATGCAAAAAATACATACTACTAATAATAATGACAAACTTCTATAGCGCCTAAATCCCCAGGAATCTGAGCTCAGAGGCGCAACATACAAAAATCATTGGGCAAAATCGTTAACGGGGACAACCAAGAGTCGTCATTAGAGCAAGGGACCGCCGAAGGTTAGGGTGGGAATGCAATTTCAAATAAATAAGTCTAGTTTTTTACGAAAGGTATTTATAGTCTAAGATGATTTTAAAGCAATAGGGAGTTGATTCCAGTTTGTGGGTGCAGCTACAGAAAAAGCACGTTTGCCGATATTAAGCTTGGTTTTCGGAACAAAAAGTCGTTGTGAAACATATGATCTGAGATTCCTGGGGATATCGGAAAAACGAAGGAGACTAAACAAATAGGATGGGTGTTGCGTAGAAAGGGTACGATTAGTGATAGTTGCTCATTTGAATTGTATTCGATATGTAACTGGAAGCCAATGCAACTGTCTAAGTAGGGGCAGAGATGAGAAACGAGGTGCTTCTAGTACTACACGTGCTAAACAATTCTGTACACGTTGGAGTTTAGCTAAGTCCTTTTTAGCAACATCGTTTAGGAGAGAGTTGCAGTAGTCAAGGCGACTGCTAATTAGATATACTGATATTGTTTTAGCAGTAGATAAAGACAAATGACGCCGAATTCGGCGGAAATCACGTATATGGTAGAAACACGATTTACATACTTCAGAAATGTTCTGCTTAAAGCTGAAATCACTGTCAAAGATAACACCTAGATTACGAACAGTATCTGATGGTGATGTATCATTACCAAGCTATTTAACTAGAAAGTAGTTAACAACCTTGTTTTGTTGTTGTTTTGTGCCAATAATAATTAGATAAGTTTTATCTGGATTTAGTTTCAATTTACTTGCTTCCATCCACAGCAAGATGTCATTGAGACAGTCACTTAAAGTTGATAAAGATGTCTGTGTGTCAGTTGGTGAAAGTGATATATACACCTGTGTGTCGACAGTATACAAATGATGATTTATATTATGATTAGTTATGACTCGACTAAGGGATGTAGTGTACAAGCTAAACAGAACAGGGGCAAGGACAGAACCTTGTGGGACACCAAATGGAAGATGTTCTGGACAAAACAGTGAGCCAGATATGTTAATGCTTTGGTATCGATCTAAAAAAATATATGAACTAAGCCACTGAAGAGCCGTGCCAGATATACAAAATGTATATTAAGGCGATGTAAAAGAATGTCTATTGTATCAAAAGCAGCTGATAGATCTAGTAAGATGAGAGCAGTCAATTTGCTATTATCCATATTGCATACAATGTCATTGTGTATTTTAAGAAGAGCCGTCTCAGTTGAATGAAATCGCGTATATGCAGGTTATAGATCATCTGATAAATGCTGTGAATAAATGTGTTCATGGAGTCGATTTACAACAATCTTCTCCAATACTTTCGACAGAAAATTAAGATTTGAGATAGGACGGTAATTTTTAAGGTCATTTTTGCACAGACTTTGTTTTTTAAGGATTGACAAGAGCTTGCCTGAATTCGTGTGGAACAACACCATCCTGCATTGACATATTTATAATATTTGTAATAGGATAAACCAGTTGATCAATGTAACTCTTCAGTAGAAATGTTGGAAAAGGGTCAAGACCAAACGATTTATTAGGACACTTTTGTATGATAGTGCGAACTTCACTTGTAGTTGCAGGTGTAAAACATTGCAGTGTGTTATCAACAATTGGTTGTTCAGTAAACTTGTAATCAACGTCATTAATAACAAAACGTGATTGAATGTAAGCAATCTTATCCGTGAAATATTTTGAAAACATGCTGCATAATGTATCCAATGAAGAGGTATCAGGCAATAATTTTGGTTTCTCCCGATGAAGGACACTATTGATGGTTTTCCACATTTGACAAGGTTTTTCAAAATTGTTTTATAATAAATTCGTATAATAGTCTGATTTTGCTTTTGACATCATGTGGTTGCACAGATGTAACTGCTTAGTATAGCGGATCCGATCAAGGAATGAACGGGTACGTCGCCAAATTCTTTCAAGATATCGACGGCGACGGGATTCGTAGATTTATGGGGATACTTTGTTGGGAGGGAAGATATGTACATGAGAGATGGCCTTCATCTAAGTGGAAAGGGGGCAGCAATTTTCTCAGAGAACTTGCTGCAATCTGTTGACAGTGGGGCAGGCTGCATCTATTTAAACTAGATTCGCAGGGGGGATTCACAGAGAAGCCTGAAACTGGAGGCATAGATAAAGATAGCAGAAATAAATCGGCAAAGAACAGCCTGGAAAACTGTTCTGAATCAGGATATAAATGCATTTGTTTAAATGCAAGGAGCATAGTAAACAAAAGAAGTGAACTAAACATTATGGTAGAAGATATTGACCCTCACATAATAGGTATAACCGAATCGTGGGCCACCACTGATATATCAGATGCCGAATTGGGACTAACAGGATATGTAATGTTTAGGAAAGATAGAATAGGAAGAAAGGGAGGTGGAGTTATTTTATATATTAAAGAATCTATCCAGGCTTATGAAATAAAATTAGAAAGAGAAGCAGATTGCGAAGAAGCTGTTTGGTGTAACATAGTTACAGGAAACTCAACGTTAACAGTTGGGTTAGTTTATCGAAGTCCAAACATAAGCATAGAAGAGAATGAAAAAATACAAAACGCTATAAGGGAAGTAAGCAAACGGGACTGTATTATTATGGGGGACTTTAACCATGGGCATATACAATGGAAATCTCTACAGAGTATGGGAAGTGAGGACCACAAGTTTTTAGTTTTAGTACTAGATAATTTCCTTTCTCAACATGTGCTAGAACCAACCAGGGGTGAGAATGTGTTAGACATAGTTTTGTCCTCACAGAAAGAATTAGTTGACAATGTCAAGATATATGAGCCACTGGGGAGTAGTGATCACAACCAGATACATGTTACCATCAAAGTAAAATCAGAAAGGAATAGTAAAAAGCAGTATAGGAGAAATTTCCACAAAGGAAGGTATAAGGACATGAGGAAATATTTAGCAAAGATAGACTGGAATAACACACTGAAAAATAAGACAGCAACAGAATGCTGGAATATCTTAAATAGTGAAATTAAGTGCATAGTCGATAAATTTGTACCTTTCAAAAAACAAGGGAAACGGTCTAAAAAGAAACACTTATCAAAAGAAGCCATTAGAAAAATTAAGTATAAACAAATGATGTGGAAGTCATATAGATGTACTGGAAAGGATGAAGACTACAACATTTATAAAGAAGCACTTAATCAAGCTACAGCTGAAATTAGAAATTCAAAGAGAAGCTATGAAAAAAAAATTTCTAGTAATATAAAACATGACAGTAAGAGTTTTTATGCGTATATTCGAAGCAAACAGAAAGTTCAGGATAAGGTCGGTCCTCTAGAAGATAGTGCTGGAAATACAATATCAGAGGGATTCTTAATGGCAGAAGACCTGAATGAGTATTTTAGTTCAGTGTTTACCAGGGAAGATATTAGTTCACTGCCAGTACCAGAGGCTAAGTTCAAGGGGGCAGATTCAGACTATTTAGGACAGTTAGTTGTAACCTCGGAAATGGTAGCTAAGAAAATAAGGGCTATGAAAGATAATAAATCACCTGGAGTGGACGGGATTCCGCCCAAACTACTATTGGAAATTGTAGAACAAATTAGCGTACCGCTTGCAACAGTTTTCAATTTGTCATTAGAAGAGGGAGTGGTTCCTTTAGAATGTAAAGAGGCAAACATTATACCGTTATTTAAAAAAGGTTCGAGAAACAAGTCAGAGAACTATAGACCAGTGAGTTTAACATCAGTGATTTGCAAATTATTAGAACGACTAATTAAAGATCACATGGTGGATTTTCTTGTTAAACATAACTTGATAAACCCATCTCAACATGGGTTTTTAAAAGCGAGGTCATGCTTAACAAATATGTTATGTTTTTTGGAAGACATCACTAGGTGGGTAGATGAGGGATCACCAGTAGATATCATCTATTTAGATTTTCAAAAAGCTTTCGACAAAGTACCACATCAAAGATTACTCCTTAAGCTAAAGGCCCATGGCATAGGAAATGGTATAATAAACTGGATAGAAAAATGGCTGAATGACAGACGACAACGTGTAGTAGTTGATGGGGAGGCTTCAAACTGGAAATCGGTATTGAGTGGGGTACCACAGGGATCAGTACTAGGACCTATATTATTCTTAATATATATCAACGATTTGGACGATGATATAACAAGCAAGGTGTTGAAATTTGCGGATGATACAAAAGTGTTTAGAAGGATTAAAAGTGATGGAGATAGACAGCATTTACAAGATGATCTTGACAGGTTGATCAAATGGTCTGAAAAGTGGCAAATGCTGTTCAATTTTGGGAAATGTAAATGCCTCCACGCAGGTCATGGGAATGAAGAGGTAAAATATAAAATGGGGGGTACTGTTCTAAGTACTACTGGAAAAGAAAAGGACTTAGGGTTAACCATTAGTGCTGATATGAAAGTTTCAGAGCAGTGCGGAATTGCAGCTTCAAAGGGAAATCAAATCCTTGGATTAATTAGGCGAAATGTAGCGTATAAGGAAAAAGAATTAATAGTACCGCTGTACAAAACAATAGTGAGGCCTCACTTAGAATATTGTATACAAGCATGGAGGCCATATCGCAAGAAGGACATAGATATGCTAGAAAGAGTACAGAGGAGAGCGACTAAAATGATACCAAAACTGAGGGATCTTAGTTACGAAATACGCCTAAAAGAATGTGGTTTAACAACACTAGAGACCAGGAGATTGAGAGGAGATCAGATAGAAGTGTTTAAAATATTGAATGGTTATGAAAATATTGATAGTAATATTTTTTTCTCAGTTAAGAAAGATAGAAGGACCAGAGGACATGAAGCTACATTAGTAAAGGAGCAGTGTAGATTAGATATAAGAAAGTTCTCATTTTCACAAAGGACTGTAAATGAATGGAACATATTATCTCCTGATTGTGTTGGTGCTAGTAGCGTGAATATGTTTAAAAATAAAATCGACACATACCTTAAAAGGGCGGGATACATGTAGATAAAAAGTATTGGACTCTCGATAAGCCAAAAGGCTTCCTTGTCCACCTGCCATCCAGAGTAATTTTCTGGGTGGCAATCTTGTTAAATCTTGTTAAATCTTGTTACTTGTACTTATGTCTAGAGACATCCATGGTGACGGTGGACGAACTTTTACTTTTTTGTTTGTTTGGGGGCATGTTTATCAAGCAGATTACTTAGTGTAACGTAGTATTGGTTTACTAGCTCAGACAGTGTAGTTTTTGGATGAATTAAGAGATCTGAATTTGCAAGGTCCTCACGAAGAATGTCTATATTAATGTCATGTATTGGTCGGAAAGTAATAAATTGTTGTGCTGGTCTTGACTCGACTCTGAGACACAGAACATTAATTACAGTATGATGATCTGATAATCCATCAGTAACAGATACCGCCTTGATGTTATTGCAGTTTGACCTAGTGATAAACAAGTCGAGCCAATGCCCATGGATATGAGTAGGGAATGTGACATGCTGTTGTAAGTCAAATGTTTGAAGTGCATCCATGAATAACCTAGTATTAAGGATAGGTAAATCAACATGGATATTGAAATCACCTAAAATATAAAAAATGTAATGTAATTGTAATGTTGTTTCAAGAAAATCTTGAAATTCATCAAAAAATGTACTTGTGTTTCCAGGAGGACGATATATGCAAATAAAATTAGCAGACAAAGATGAACCTTTTATAAGAATACACAATGCCTCGAAGCTGTGGTATACAGGTGAATGAAGGATTTCTACCTTGAACAAATCAGAAACTAGAAATGCGACACCACCAACCCTACCTGACTGGCGTGGATGATGGTGTAGAGAAAAGCCAGGAGGAGTGATGTCAGCAAGACAGGAGACAGTATCATTTTTGTCAACCATGTCTCGGTCATTGCTAAAATAGAAATATGTTTTGATGCTATTAAATCAGAAAGGGCAGCAGATTTGTGACGAACAGATCTAAGATTGGTAGTCGCAGAGCCTATATTATGAAACGTTTTTGGATTAATTGACACATCACCTGCCAGAAGGAGAATAATAGATAATTTTAAAGATGGATTACAACCTGATTTGTTTTTGTTTTTGTGCGTACATAGACCAAGACAGGAAATATGTAAAGCAGGGGTTTGGGCAAAACTGATCTTTGCACTATTTTAAACGAATAGTCTAGATTGATTATGGTATGGTAAATTTCATCTTCACTAGAGTAACGTTTGTCTTGAAAAAATACAGGTAGACATAAGAAACATATCGTGACCATGAAGAGAAAACACATTTTGTATAAATACTTAAATCAATGTCGACTTAAAAGGCTTACTGAGATATATAATTAATACATGACACTGAAAACAACGAATTAGAAAGAGCTTGCAAAGGCCAAGACTAAGTGCAGCTACAGGGAAAGGAGTCACAATATATGTATGTATGAACTAATGATGATTGAGTTAATTAGCTATTTTCGACCAGGGCCGACTCTAGTCTCTACATTGTGACTCCTAGGCCTGTTAGATGGAGGAATATTATAACATGTCATATATGCGCTATTCAGAATAAATCTCGCACACATTAGCCCCGAATAACTGGATAGCCTAACGAATTCCTGTAGTACCCATTAGGGACACTAATGTTCAAACCACTATCGATGTCACAAGTTACACATTAAACTATTAATATTCCGTACCTTAATCCTCTTTGTTCGGTCGATCCAGCTTAGCTCGCTGCGAAACAGTATCTCCTGCCACGATCCGACTAATCCTATTTTCAGGTCAGAAGAAGTCTCTCAAAACGCCTCTTAACGTCTTTCACACCCGTATCCTTTTGCAGAACGCTGGGCAGGTGCTATCACAGCGAGGCCCTACTTCGTGCTTGTGGTATGTGGATCACGTACCACGCTTTGAGTTATTTGCTCATTAGAGAACAACAACTAACGGTCATTAGTTTCCTTGTCGTCGTGGTCCATCAAACGTGATGACGCATCGTGAAAACTATCACTTCTGCGAGGTCGCAGTGTATATGGTATGACCAACTGTCTTGCAATCGGACCACTGCAGTTGATCTGGTATAGATGTGGCAACGCCGTTTACAAGCAGCGCTGCATTATTTGATCTACAAAGACTCCGTATACCCGGGTCTACATCGACTTTGAGTGCAGGACGCCAAGTGCAACAACGATTGATTTGTTTCTATTGCGTCAGAGCAATCTGTCGACAACGATTAGCGAGCGGCTACCGTACCGTCGTACAAAAAAAGTGGGACCGGTGTGCAGTGGGGTTAGTTAAATCTGTTCTAGTCCGTTTACGCCCCGAAATGTGTCCGTGATCATGGACTCATTTGCGTTGGTGGCTATCGCCCTGATTGCACTGACCGTGCATCGAATGTTAATGGTCCTAACGCCAGTGATACTCGAACCGTTGCCCTCTCAGTTGAGAGACCGCCGCTGTGCTGTAACACTGGACTACCGAGTTCACCCATTATAACGGACCTGTGCCAGTAAACCAGACCACAGTTCACTATATAGCACTAGAACGTGTCCGTGTCCACAACCATTATCGCTCTACCACAAATACGTTAAGAGCTTAATCACGCGATCTTAATTATATCTAGTAGAACCGCAAACGCATTACCATAAGTATCCATAAACATTATATAACATAAAGCATGTAGACCATAACAACAAACTCTTAAACACACGACCATAGTAGAATACGACCTTAAGCGTACGAACATAAGCCTACGATCCTAAGAATACGATCACAACCATTACGACCATAACACCTCAACATAACACCTCAACATCAAGGCAGTGGCGCACATCAATTAATTGTTAGAACATTTATAATCGTGTTACATCTGGACCCCGTTTCAAATACATATTCTATCCCTTATAAAACCGACTGCTTTATTGTATTGCTGCCTTTGGAAGC